>JAIEZT010000021.1:768262-827892 GCA_019594935.1 Periophthalmus modestus
TAAACCTCTATTCATGTGCCAAATATGACAAGAGCACAAATTGAAAACAAAATAGGTTCTGATTTATTGATGGTGACAACATGTCATAGCATCTCCCAGTGCTCCTCGTTGTCCTGTTTGCTACAGAACAGAAGGCAATAAGTAGAAACGATTGCAACTCTCCCATAAAGGGGCGTGGGTCTATCATGGTTAAACTCACGAAGTGATTGGCTGTCGATTGTTGTGTATTTGTATTCTTGGAAGCTTCGTGCCTAAGGGGTGTGGGTTTGAATGCACGAAAAAGGTTTCAAAGAAAAGCTACTAAGCACATTTTAAAATTGTTTATGTTGTAACTATACTTTGTATTTGTTCTGGGCAAACAATTAGGAAATATGGACCAATGGATAAATATTACAAAATTGTGGACAAGTTCTGCACCTGATGATACTATTTGTGGGGTATTCTCAAAAAGGTGAGCCTGTCCTGCCCCCTCGTGCTACGGTACTGCCTCTGAAGACACATTTTTAAAAACAGCTAGGTTTGATATCCAGGCCATGCAGGTCTCGGATCCGGCTTGTATGACGCCTCTAAATATAACATCGATATCCAGTAATTACATTAAAACCGGGACAAGTGAAAAGGTCTGTAAACTTTTGTGGATAAAAAGAGATTCTGGAAGGCAAATGCATGTGTTACAAGTGTAAATGTTATTGTACACTAAGCTGGAAAACCATATTTTGTATACAGAGAGTCCTCTTGTCAGCCCAACGGACCGAGGCTAGTATTTGTTTTATTCAAAATGGAGTTTTTGGGTTTTTTTGTTAAATTGAATGTATTGTATTAAGGCATGTTGGGGACATCAGAACATTTCCAAATTTTTCTTTCATCAAAACACTAACAACTGTTTGCCTTAATAACTAAACATATTATTAGTTTTGCCTGTGCTTTAGGGTGCAACACAATCAATACACCTCTTAGAATGCAGTGCGTTGTAAATCATCATAATCAACCATATAACTTGGGTTTGGTCAGAATAGTCTTTGTATGGTAAAATTTCCTGGATATAACAAACAGAGCTCTTGATCTAGGAATAATGGGGATAAAGCCTATAAAGCCTGTAATTTGCTGTTTGACTTATAGAGTCATGCCTTCAAAGGACCAATCATCACATTTGTGTTACTGACAACAGGCATGTTGAACAGCACAGTACCCATTTCATTTGAAATCTGCCACAAAAAAGTCAAAATTTCTACACACTCCAACAGTTGGGGAGTGCCTAAAGCATGCAGAGGTGGGAAAGCTTTTGTGCTGTGTGGATGGGAAAGGACCTATGTGCCAGATTAGTACAAATGATGCAAGTTTTCAATAATAACTCACTTATTAATAACCGGCACAACCTGATGGTGCACACGAAAAACTCCTACATTATCGATACAAAGACCAGGCTAGAGTTTTGCTATTTAGATTGCCGAGAAACATGACAAAAACTGTCCAACAAACATGGGGTTTTTAGGTTTCATGGACAAAATCTGATATAACAGTATAATACAGCATCTACCCAAAACTTCCAAAAATGGATTACACGTCTGTATTAAAGCCTGTGGTTGAAAAACAGGCAAGACATTCCATAGAAAGATGATGTTTTGGGTTTCTGCACGCTTTTCTCCTGAAAGAAGCAAGAAACTGAAAGAACTGCTGACATTGTGTATTCCTTGCACTGAAGTTGATGCAAAATTGATGATTGGGAATCTAAATTGCTGAAAAATATTGTGTTTTTTAGATGCACGGTGACATGGTACATCCTGGCCCACACCCTCTAAGGCAGCCACCCAGGGGGACAACCCCACACACCCGATGCGGGAGCTCTTCCCCCTTACCCTCACATCCATGCCCCCGTAACCCCTCCAGGATCCCCCCTTTGGCCCACGACAGAGCTCTCTCCCCAGCAGCGCCACAATGCCCAGGGAGAGACTGTTAATGCCAGCGCCACGGTACGCTCCATCTCGCCCTGCCCCAGTGCCATCATGGAGAGGCGGGACGTGAAGCCCGATGAGGACATGCCCAATAAAAGCCACACTCTAACCACGGGGAAGTGAGGGAATATACGCAGACCCTTACATGCTGGCTAATGCCCATGGACCACACCCCAGTCCTGGTCTGGATGGTCCTGAGCCATGATATGAGGGCATTCCACCCGTGCTTCTATTCGCTCCACTGGCTCTTATAGTGGCCCCAGCCCCACAGACACCATTAGGACCACCCCTCTCTGTACAGACAGAAGTCCAGAAAAACAGTCAGCTGCCTACTTGGGCTCCAAGACGCCACCCCCGTCCCCCCACCGCATGGCTGAAGTACGGATGATTGACATCCATGGACCTCCACATGGAATCCCTCCCACATGGAATACCACCACATGGAATACCCCCACACGGAGTACCCCCTCATGGGGTACCACCTCATGGCGTTCCACCTCATGGGGTCCCCATGGAGAGAGGCTCACCTGTGCGCCAGTCGTTTAGGAAGGATGATGGAGCTGGATCCAAGGCCCGGGCCAAACAGGGCTCCCCAGTGATCACAGAGGTCCCAGGTCACCCTCAGGGTCCCATCCCTGCGGCTAATGACAAAACAGACAACGGTGAGAATGATTCCTGAGTCCTTGTTTCTGTGGGAAGGGGAATAATAGTTTTAGTGATTGTTGCTGCCATGGAGCATGGACTAACTCTGCATCCTACTGTCACCCTAACTCCACCACTAATGTAATCTAACTGATGTAAACACCATTGTCCATGAATAGGAGCCGTAGTAAGACTCACTGTCACAATAAGCTTCACTCTCATGCACATAACTCTGCACCAGTTGGCATTGTACTGTGTACCCAACACTCAGCTTATCTGACCACTGTTTTCATAGGATTTATTCAAACAGTAGAGCTGAAGATGATTATTTTGTGAGGATTAAGGTGTTATTAGTGTAAAGTTCTAGACAAAATGACTATTTCTGAAACTCTATACTACGTTAGGCCAGATTGACATCAGTATATTTCTGTTAATTTGGCGGAAAGATAGCTCCACTGCAGGGTCTATTCAAAACAGGCTTAATCCAGTTAGATCTGCTGCTGTTATGCTCGATCTGACTTCTGAGTGAAAGCACATAATAAACACTGAGGAGGGCAAAAGTGCACTGGTACTGTTTCACAGGAGACGTTTACCTAGATAATATTTTTTGTGGTAGAAAAGATGTTTCAATTCAAGTCAAACCACTGGGGGGCATCGGCCAGTTTAGAAATGCCCTGGGAATCATGAAAAACAGTTAAAAAAAAATAAACTATTGTACAAAATAGCACTTTAAGCACTGCTCAGCAATGCAACACCTGAGGTTTAGTGGACAGATTAATACCACAGTCCTTAGATGGCCCTTTACTCAAAGTCTGCTCAAATCTGCATAAGCTAGGCTCAGGCCCCAAAGAAGAGACACAGCTTTAGTTGGTATTTTTACATTTTACACTCATCTTCACTTGTGACATGAAGTCACAGTGAGTTAAAATACCTTTAAAATTTAATTTGCTTTAAGCTATCAATTTCCATCATTTTCCCCCCTAATATCCCGGTGACCCATAGGCCTTTGTGTTGAGTAGGTGTTTTGATGTTTCAACAGAGAACGAATGAAGGCTATGGAGCAACAGATTGCCAGCTTGCCTGGTCTTGTTCGCATGCACTTTTAAAGGGCCCAAATACTAGTGGCACCAAGGATCTATAAGGTAAGCAATTACAGCACAGGACAGAATGGGGCATCACCAGGATAAAAAAGAGCAAAAAAACATGACGTAAACAGAGCAAACATCAAAGTCTAGCCCTGATTACGGACATTTTAGTGTCATTTTGGTTGGGTTGACTCCACTGCGTGATCATTTGAGGAGTCCCTGTGAACGTGCTGTCTGACTGCAGTTCAACTTTTTGCATTTTGTACTTTAAATGTTTGCTCGACATCTAAAAACGTTTTGAAACAAGTGTGTGCTATTGGTGCTAGTGGCTCACATTAACATCATCTTAACCTCTAGTTGCTTTCCCATCGTACTTTATTCACTACTAATACTAAACCACAAACAGAAATATTTTAATTGTCTTATCATTTCGGTTGTTATTAATTACTCCTCCTCTGGCTACAGTGAGAGACCACCAAAGACATCCTCCCCAGCCCACAGCGTTCACAGTTCCAGTAAGTATAACTGTATGCGTGCTTTTTCTAGGTCAGTTTTTGAGCTTTAGTGCCATGAAGTCATGTGCCGACAAGCCCCCGACTTTAATGTCAGTCAACAGTGTGCAAAGAGCGCCGGTGTTGGGAGGGAAAACAACGTCAGGCTTTCTGCTTAGCTGGTTCACGTTTCATCCCAATCCTCAAGTATATACTGTTTAATTGAAGTTAGGAGACAAAAATCCAGGAACTAAAGCTACTCTAAACATGGAGCCATTACTTCTATAAAGGGTGCCAACAAGATTCAGTGATTAAATCTGTTCTCCTGGGAAGTCTGTGGACAGATTAGTTTGATAAAGCTCCAAACTTTATGGGTGGTGGTGTATGTGAAAGCGTATCACACAGACCTTATCAAATGTTGGTCTAGGAGGCGTGCCATAGGTAGGCATAGCATAGAGTCAATTGTTTGGATATTCAATTGTGGAAAAAAACAAACAAAACAAAACGCTTTCTAGTAGCAGTTGCCAGATGTTGACATCTGGAAAGGAAGCGGCCCTGTCTCGCAATGGTGAACTTTTTTTCTGCCCAGACTTGTATATGTTTCATAATATTCCATCCAAATCAATGATTTCCCCTTTTAGTAAGATGTGTATAATTTCTGAAAATGGTACAGAACTCAGTGGTAGTTTAATTTGTGTTAGTTTTGTCATCTACTGGTCCACTGAGCTTTAGAAAAATATTTAGAAAGTGAAACACTGTATTTAGTAAATGACTTTTAATTTTCCTGTAGGCCTACTTAACTGGAGCTTTTGCACAGTGCTGAAATTTTAGCTCACAACTTTTCAAAACACCAGAATTGGTTAAATTGGTTATTGCATTGTGTTAATGGACTGCTTTCCCCCAAGGCCCCAAACAGAGGCTGCGTACACTGTAACCTGTACTTCTAGTTGAGGCAGCTGTCACGTTGGACAGGAGTGAATGGACCAGTGGAACACTAAAGTCTCCTGTGTAGAAAATAGCACAGGGCGAGGGAGCTTTGGTGTGCACTTCAACAAGCATGTCCTATTGTCACGTATGGGCTTGGTCACTTAGTAGACTCACATTATAGTTTGGAGTACTATGAAGAATAACTCAAGATTACAGCTGTTGCCTATTTAGCACTTTTAAATCAAAAAAACATGTGTGCAAGTCTCTAAGGTTTAAGCCAGTCTGCTTAGAATTGAAATTAAAATGAATCAGACAGCTGTGTAACTTGCCAGGACTTGTATGATCACAGCTGTAATTAGGAGACATGGTGGAGTTAGAAAGAAAAAAGTAGTAGTACTGTGTTATTAATAATAATCTGATATAAGCATAGTGTATACCACAAATTAACTAAGTAAAGTGTGAAAATTGTAAATATTAGTTAAAATACAGTCATGTTACTTATACTAATGTAGATTTTAAAGAAATCTTAATGTGTATTGTCTATTATATATTATAGTAATGGTATACACATGGCAGTAATAGTGTAAGTACAGTAGTAGTTTTTATGCTTAAAAACTATATGTCATGTTTTTATTTTGCACTTAATATATATTTTTTTATATTTTTAGTCAATTAATTTACCTGAAGAAAAAAAAATGAAAAAGTTGTCCCACCTATTTGTAATAAGCCTGAATTTGTCTGCACACAGGTGGCTCTCCAATATTGGCTCCTAAGACCCCCACGATCCCAACGGACAAGGTCCCTATAAAAGTCAACCTCCTGCAGTTCAGGAAGAATGTCTCTGACCTTTAGGATGCAACTCCACCAAAATGAGACAGCTCCAGGCAAGGCCTCTTTATACTCTCCACCAGTTTATATTTTATTCACCAAATGGTTTGATATATACTTTTTTTTTTCCCCGTAAGATATCCAGTATTTGTCCTTCTGTTGAAGTCTAATATTTGCAGAAACAGATATTAAGCTTTTAAAATGAGAAACCAAGGACCACAAAATTATGTTACATTAGAGTAAAGTTCATCAGTGGTGCAAGAAATAATCCCATTTTGTTATATGAGTAAAAGTATAGATATTGGAGCAAAAAAATACTCAAGTAAAAGAAAAAGTATCACCTGAAAACAATCTACTCTACTTGATGAGAAAAAGTAAAAAGTATTTTGCACAGAGTTGAAGATTTAATAAAGCTTCAAATGTAGTGATCTTGACAACGATTTGTGACTTTGTTAAATTTCTTTTCTTAGCTGTTTTTATTTGTATATTTTGTTTAATCAAACTATGACCTTGTTACAAATAAACACGATGTACACAGTGTACACCCTGAACTCAGCCTTTTCAACTGGTCTTAAACAATAATAAAAAATTATTTTTAGTCCAAAAATGTATTGGAGTAGAAAGAGTACAGATGGTTTCTCTCAAAATGTAGTGAAGTAAAAGTAAAAAAGTATGCACTTTAAAATGTACTTAAGTAAAGTAGATATCTACATTTTTTTTTAAAGTACTGTACTTTACTACTTTTACATCATTACGTTGCACCACTGAAGTTCACAATTTGATAAACTAATGACAAAGTGTATTTATAATATGGGTTACGAAATGATTTTTTGCATGACTGTGTGAACATGCAGCTATATTTTAATGAGACACATCTGATGCCACTGAGGAATGACACATGGGCACTGAGACTGGGGCAACACAGAACTATGGTTTACATTTTCAATATCTGACCAGTGCTGATATCTGGATCTGGAGAAACAAATAACCGATATCCCTAACACTTACTTTACTACTCTACTATCCTACTGCTTCCATCTCTCACTCTGCTCTGTGCACATCTTTAGCTCCAGAAACAGGAAGCGTTAAGACTGCAGCTGAAAAAAGCCGAGCAGGAGATCAGCGCGTGAAACTAGCGGAGGCCATGCAGCGAGCAGACGACCCCGTGCAGAAGCAAAGAACTATGGTGGAAGAAGATCGCCACAAGTATCTAACACTAGAGGAGCGCGTTCTCACAAAGCTCAGGTGAAAATTCAAGTTTTACTACCTGCTTGTAGCATTGTATTTGTAACAGTAGCTGGGTTACTAGTTCTTAAACATGCACTTAATACACCACAGTACACACCCTGAAGTTCCTGTAATAATGTTTTCCTTATTTAGGAACTGTCCCAAAAGGCATTACCTGACTTGTTCATTCAAATTTTCACAATCCATCAACCTCTAAATGACAGCCAACAGGTTTATAATGACAAGCTTACGACAACTACTTAAAAACAATAGACTTTGAATTATTGATTGTCCTGTCTCTCTGGCCAACTTGACGCAGTAATTGAATCCCTTTTATAAATGTTTTACAGGCAAGGTCAGAAAGTGTTTGTCCTACCACAAGACATTATGTTTCGATGAACACAATGGGAGCAGCTTAGAGGGGCTGGGAATGAGCAGGCCCTGAAGTCAGTGGATTAAGCTTGCAGTTAATATTGGAATCCAGCCAGTATGGAGTCAGCAAATACATCTGCTGCCATTTTAAACAGGGTTTGGTAATGGGCTTAGGAGCAGGAGGAAAACTGAAAGGTGTAAAAAAAAAGCGCAGCCAATAAAAGCCTAAATATGGTTGACGAGCATAGTCTTATAATAACATAAAATGTACACATGCTATTTTAGTTAATATTAAATAAGTAAAATGCAATATAGTGAAGATGTTTTTGTTGTGTTTATGGCTTTGAAAACGATGGTGAATTTCCTTCTCAGCTGGAGTTTCCCATCATAATTCCCAATACCAACAGTGCTTGATATAGAACAGGGCATTTAACACGCTGTTTCCTTATTTCCTTCTCTGGGGGTGGCTCTATTAAGGACAGTCTTTGTGCCTATAGCCTCCAGTGCCATGATACAGTCTGTTGGCACAAAAGGATAGCGTAGGAGGCAGGTTTGTGATCTTAGGACAAACTTAAATACTGTTTTTTTTTGTAAATGTTTTTATCTATTCCACATAAATAGTGGCTTCAATTTTTCCAAGCTTGGTGATTGTAGGTCTTAGAATGTTCATCAAATTTGCTTTAATGCTGTTGTCCTTTTAAAAAATGTCCTATTCTCTATTCTGTCCATTACTGTCACTGTTCACACTTTTCTATATGGTTTTCCTCTGCCCTCTACTGTATAAAGTTGGTAACTACAATTAGATGTTTCCTATGTGGTATTACAGTTCTTACAATGATGGAAAATATAACAAATGTACCAAGTTGTTTATGTAGATACCATTTCTTTTTAAGACTTACTTCTCTGGTTAAGCTGCGCCTTGTTTGAACACATTGAATAAATACTAATCTCTTATTAATTATTTAAAATGGCAAATATGAATCTAGAAAGTCTGCTTAAGTCATTTTTACAAATCGTTTTCACTTTGTGCGCAGTGAGCTGGAGCAGTATGTGGGCTCATTACAGAAGGACAGTAGTGGGACCCAGCGGACAGTGACCCTGAAGGATGTGGAGGAGGGGGGCCGTCACTCTCAGGAAAGTGGGAGAGTCGCTGGCTGGCCTTAAAGGTTAGTTCTTTGGAAAACGTTTTAACTTCTGTGGAAACTTTTAAACTCTTATAAATTCTCATTATCTAAACATCATTAGTTGTTGACTAAAGACCTACTTGGTGCATTGATTATTGACTAAAAAGGGGGTGCTGCATGGGTTTTGGCAAAAGCTTGTAAAAACTACTTTATACAGAGAAGTAATAGTAAACATGGAAAGGCAGATTAAACTCCCCAATGAGTCCCAAAACACCAGCTAATGCACCACAGATTTTCTCCTTTGTGCTGCTGTGCATAAGATTTTTTATAAAACCAGGTTGTCTAAGATATCATCAACCAATTCATGGACTAGAATTAAGAACTAAAGCTCTAAACATCCTTTGTGTTTTTCTCTTAGGGGAATTCCCAGCTCTTCAGACCAGGATGAGGGCTGTGCTGCGTTGTGGAAGTGGAGGCCGTCAAGTTTTTGAAGGAAGAACCTCATAAACTGGACACCATGCTGAAAAGGGTCAAGACGCTCACAGACATACTCAGTGGACTCAGAAAGTAAGCAATATAAATAAATGACAATCATCAGGAGTAGAAGCGGAGAGGGTGCTAATGTTGGAAAATAAAAGTAGTAAATCCTAGAGATACTCAGTAAGTCAGTTATGGGGGAGATTGTGATTCCACTGGCAGGCCGGCCTTGGTCCCATCAAAGAGGCCATTCTGTGTGGACAGAGGAGTGTGACGTCCGACTTGATTTACTTCCATTGTCGTCACTGAAGCGATAAGTGAATTAATGTGGTGTGAAGATTGCAGCCACTCATTTCCATTTTAATATGTTACAGATTCCAAAGGCTTTTTTGGGCACTTTTGACTGTTCTCTCTCATTTTAGTCTGTTGTTAAACATGAAAAATAGTATTATAGAGCCAATAGATTATAATGATATGATCAGCACTAAACTGCAGTAACTTTAAACATGTTGGTGTATATATTTGTGTAAGTCTGATTATGTTGAGACTGTTAAAGTACTTTTACCCAAGTAGTGTTACCCGAGCATTTGGAGTGGAACTTGCAGTGGTAATACTTGTAGTAGTTGTTAGACTATATTACTATGGCTGTAAATTAAGGTGAGGCTGATTCAACGCTTAATGTTAATGTTCTCATCAGTTACTTGATATCTAATAGTATTTGTAATAATATTGAGTGGTGTTAGTAGGTCTTGTAGTAATAACCAGTAGTACCACAGGGAATTATAAAAATGCTGTTGAAAATTGTTGAATTACAATTAAAAAAACACTTTTGACAACGTTCTCTCATCAAGAGTCCACATTTGCAAAATATAGGAAGTGTATTTCCAGTATATTAAGTGTATGTGTTTTTCTTCTTTCCACAGAAGTGCATCTGAAAACCCTCAGAAGACACCTGTTGTCGCTAGCAATCCAGCAGACAGTAGCCCACTTCCAGCTGAGACTCCCACTCAGCCCCCTCCAGTATCAGCCCCTCCCAGCTCCACTCCCCCTCCCGCATCCGAGCCCCAAAACCCCACCATCAAATCTGAGGTCATGCCCTCCTCCCCGGTCGTCATCCAGCAAGTCCAGAGCTCCATGGTCTTAATACAGCAGTCCCAACAGTCGGCAGCACTGACCACCCAGCCAGGCCCACCTCTCACCACTAGTCCCGCGAACTCTCCCAGTCCCACCCAAAGCAAGCGCCAAGGCCGTGAGTCACCGAAAGGCGTCTCCGTGGACCCACCCATCCATAAGAAGACCAATGGGAATCCAGCAAGTAATGGCAATGGCACTTTCCACAAAGACATGGTCATTGAGGAGCTGCAGAAGAACCCGGACAAGAGTAAAAACAGAGCGTTGTCAATAAAGGTATTATATGACATTCAATGACATACATCTGTAAATTCATAGATATAGCTGCAATATCAATTTGTCTTATAGGCTGCAGAGAAGGAATGGGAGGAGAGGAGGCAGAACATGGGCCACTATGACGGAAAAGAGTTTGAGAAGATTCTTCAGGAGGCTCAGGCAAACATGATGAAAGGAATTCCTAATCTTGAAGTGGAAGACAAGCAGACAATTCACCCTGCTGCCCTTGTGGAACAGCCAACCTCTCCTAACACTGTGGAATCCCCAACAGGTAATAGAGGAACAAACAGAGGACCATTTTGTTTAAGTATGAATGAGGTGTGTGTGTGAGGCAGAAAGGCAGATGGTGCAGATTGGAAACCAAATCTCTGTCAGTCAGCTCCAAGGCAGATATGACAATAGAAGTAGCTTACTAACAGCAATTGTTGGGACTAAATTAGAATGCAATGTAAAGCAACTTATCAAAGTAGCGCCATGTAAGAGGTGGATTTTAAGATTAATGTTATCTTAAACATGCACCATGTATTTTTTCTGATGGAGGGTATGCCACCTGCATGTCTCAGTACATTATTACAGTGAGGGGGGTTGCCTCCCCACAGATCTAACCTATAACTTGACCTAATGGTGCTTGTCACCATGGAGATAGATATGTTTAATGCCCTACTGTGTGTGGAACAATCCAGGCAAAGCAAATGACATCTCCATACAGACAAGCATGTGACAGACCGTCCATTAATTTCACTGTAAACCTTTAAGCGAATCAGTTCATCACTAAGTTTTTGGTATTTTTCAGAAGAGTTGAAACCTGAAAACCACACAGAAAAGTCTGTCAAAAAAGCACCTGAAAAACTTCCCAAGCCTGCCAAGCCCACATTGGAAAGATCATCCAGGGTGAACAGTGAGGAATCTCCTGTTTTGAAACAATCATCTAAAGACAACGGCACCAAGACCGGATCTGAGAAGGCCAACAAGTCTCCTCCACCTCCCCCTCCAAGGAAAACCTTCTCCAGTCCCACCTCAGGCATGACCACCACCCGCACTGGAGAGGTGGTCTTCACACGCAAGGACTCCACATCAGCTCCGGTTAGTCAGTAGGAAAATGTTGCGACTCTATATCTTCTTTCTGCCTTGTCAATAAACCTTCAAATTTTTATTTTGTTTTTGCCAATCAGGAGGTTGAAGAAGAGCCTCCACCTCCATCACCCCAACCAAGGTCACCCAAGGTTCCCCCGGAGACCAAACCGAAGCCAAGCACCCCTCCCCCTGCTACTCCCCCCGTCACTCCTCCAGCCCCGAAAGAAAGAGGAAGACGAGGGAGACAAGATCATGGCAGAGCTCCAGGTTAGATCACCACAGAAGCACCATACAAACACAAGGTCATAATGTCACAGGGGCTGTCATTTCTGTATTTGGGGTGTTGGGTTGTCTGTCCTTTTTCCCTGTCATGGATGATTTTGTGGTGGGCTGTCAAACTCCCTCTTTGGAGTTTGAAATCAAATCCATTTCCCTTCTACTTTTCTATACTTTTTAGGTTTTCCAGAAGTGCTCAAATAAAGACGTTGAGGTGAAAAATGTGATTGAGCCTACACCGCGTATTGAGCCTCAAATCAGGGAGCTAAGAACGGGGACGATATTGCCCCTAAAGAGAAAAAAAAGGTAACCTATGCGCCAAAGCACCGCAGCCCAGCTAACTGCCTGCCTCTCCAAACTGTCTGACCACTTCTGATGATACTGCCAACGCCTTAATACTTATGCAACTTCTTGCACCCTTTGCTTTCACTCCGGAGAACTATAACTGCTGCCTTCACAAGTTCCTTTTCCCGCTGCCTTGTTTCCTCCCTTGTTTTGATCCCTTTTGGATGCATCAAAATCAAACTTTCAGGACTATGTCTGCAGCAAAAAGACAGAATGTTTACTTCCTACTGCTGTGTGCAAGTAGATTTCCTGTCTTGTCATATGGTATTATTTTTAATATAATAATAATGAGTCAAATGCATGCTCTCTGTCTTTTTTTGAAGACGTATTAAAGCAGTGTTAGCTTGAAGAGGCACAGGTTGTTTTTGCAGACTTGGTTCACTAGAGGTCAGTCTGGCCTCTTTTGCATGCTTTTCTCTTTCACTCGATCTGATAGTAGTCTTTGCTATTCCTGCGCTATTTTCCCTCAGTTTGCCTTTTTCCACTTTAGCCACAGCTAATATCGCAGTAACCAAACAACTGCTGTTTTGTTTCTTCAGATTGTATTTATTGTGTGTATTAAAATTGGCTAATCTTAACAGGATGATAATGAAGTAAATAAGTCACTCTAAATGCAGATTTATATCTAAAACTGTAGACGCCGCTGTTACTTAAAGGTGCACTATGTAACCTTTCTGATAGAAGGTCCGCTACCTGCTCATTTACATGGAGATGTTTGCCTGAAATGTTCCACTGTATGGCATTACATTTTTTAAGTTATATGATTGTTTTTATTGCTGTTATGGTTGCTGCTGGTTACGTGACCTGCTTGTCATTATGGAGATAGAAAAGTTTATTGCCAGACTATTTAACATTCTCGGCAAAGCTATAAAATCTCTATAGAGACGAGCACGCAGCAGAATCTCCACCTGAAAAGTTACACCTTTCAGGGCAACTATAAGAACCAAATAAGAAGATACATATACATGTAGATTTGTTAAAAACATTGATAACCAAAATATAAGTCAGCATAGTTGTTATATGGCTATTGCTATTCAAGTCAGCCATAATTTGCACACTAATACACAGTAGTTAAACAGTAATACAATTTCCTACCAGACAACAGAGCCCAAACGGGAGGAGAAAGATCCAGAAACTGATGAAAATGGGAATACTACACTTCGGCAAAGCCAAGGGGTATGTGCATTTCAACTTTTGTGACATGTGCAGTTGCCATAATTTGTTTATTTGTATTAATCCATTGTGTCTCCTTACAGGTTATTTACTACGTCACCGGACAGATTCCCAAAGAACCACCACCGCCTCCAACAGGACAAGAGGACGCCCCTGAACCCCCTCGAGAGCCCCTCCCGCCTCCATCACAGGTCTCAAATGTCAATGTTAATTCCGGTTCTTCAGAGCAACAACAGCAGCAGCAGCAACAGCAGCAGCAACAGCAGCAGCAACAGCAACAACCAAAGCAGCCCAAGTCACCTACATCTCCTCCGCCCATTTCTCCAAAACCAGTCGGACTGAATGGATTCAAACTTCCTCGGAAAAACATGAGACGTTCCGAGTCCATGAAGACAAGTACCGAAATGGAGAAGGGGAATTTGCGTAACAAAATAAACAATGAAAAGAAAAAAGAAAAGTTTGTACAAGAACATAAACCTATCATAACAGAGTCGCTGACAGTTGTGAAGAGCGATAAGGAGATAACGGCAAAGGTGACTAAGGCGGCGCCCCCTAAGGGTAATTTTGCAGAGATAAACGAAGAGGCAAGTCTTAGCCCAGATTTGCCAGGAGAAGAAGCTCCTCCACCACCTGACAACATTGCATTTAAGATCACCAACTCCAAAGTTCAGGCCTTATCCAATGGAGAATACCAGGAATTGGTGAATGCAAAAAAGGGCAGCGTACAAACTGTAACCGTGGGTAATGCAGTCAGCAAACCCAACTCACCTGTGGATTCTAACGCTCCACAGGATAACGGCTTCAACAAGAAACCAGTTATTATAATATTCGATGAGCCCATGGACATCAGGTCAGCGTATAAAAGACTGTCCACTATCTTTGAGTGCGAAGAGGAGTTGGAGAGGATGCTAGCAGAGGAGACGATAGAGGAGGAGAGCGAAGAGTCAGACAGTGAAAAGAGAGGTGTGCAGCAGGCAAAAGCTGGGGATGTGGTAGATGGCAAAAAGTCCAAATCTGGTACTGATCAAAGCTTATCTTCATCGTCATCATCCTCCATTAGTGAAATATCAGACAGCACTGGGAATCTAGAGTCAAGCGGGGATGGTAAGGACGGCAAGAAGAAATTTAAGTTTAAATTCCCCAAGAAGCAACTGGCGGCTTTGACTCAAGCGATCCGAACAGGGACAAAATCCGGGAAGAAGACGTTACAAGTGGTTGTTTATGAAGATGAGGAGGAATCTGATGGTACGGTTAGACAGCACAAAGAAGCAAAAACGATTTGAGATTTCGCGTTCCAAATCTTTAGCGGAGAGGTCATCTTCTGGCGTGCCTCAACTCAAGAAACAAAACTCTGATTCTCAATGCCGCACGGACGAGATTCGTAAGAACACATACAAAACGTTGGACAGTCTGGAGCAGACTATCAAACAGCTGGAGACTACCATAAGTGAGATGGGGCCTCTTTCGCCAGATGATACTGTTAATGTTGAGGAGAGTAACGGCAAAGGCAAGAAATCAGATGCAAGTTTGAAAAGATCTACGTCACTACCGTCTTCTAGAGGCTCTGGCCCAAAGGTACCACTGAAAAGCGCACTGAAGAAACCTAAAGTCCTTCCCCGCCCCGTAGTCATCCCCACAAACCGACACTGCCAGTACTACAACTTCTACTACTACTACCACTACTACTTCATCATCTGACCCCAGTGCTCCCAGTGCCCCCTGCTCCATACAACAGGTCTCAATCTAGCTCTTATCACCTCCGGGAAGCCTTTGGGTCCTTCTTTGTTTTGTCTTCAAATCTACCTTCACTTTAACCACTAAAACAATGACCGAATCATTCTCACTCCACTGGTGCTGGGACGTGTTGGGAATGCCCCCTGTGGCTGTCACTCTTTCCCACTTTGTGAAATCATGGTGACATCATGATTGGGGGTGGCATTTTTAGTACAAGGTTCCCGGCTACCATCTCTGTATTTTTCTTGAAGTCATTGCTTAAAAAACGATGTGGTTTTTGAGCAAGAGTTGGTCTCCTCATCAAAGATACACTCACAATGATCTTTGTTGACCGTTTTGCATGTTTAAGTGTATTATGTCTAAATGGGTGCATGCTTTTTGACTGTTTCACAATATTGAGGTGTTAAATCTATAACTTCTCCTGTGTCAGTCGCTTGAATTTTCACACACTTCCTGTATGGTGTGTTTTTTCTCCTTTCTTTTATTTCATATCTCTCTTTGTTTTTTTTTCCATTTGGATCCCCTTGCAGAATGCCAGTGTCGCTTCCCCAACTAGTCGGATGCCCGTCCCTTTGTCCGCGAAGTCCAGCAGTCGTCCGCAGAAAAAGCAGGAAAACAGCAAAAACTGCAGGATGCACAAAGGCAGTTCCGACAGGTAGTTTTACTCTAGGGCCTGCAAAATATAATATGTAAGGCATCAGAACTTGAGGCATGTACCATAATGGAGCAAAGACTACCAAAGCTTGAGCTATGATGTGTTTTGAAAAAAAAAATCTTTACAATCGCCAAGGCTGGCAACTGTGGATCTGTTAACGTTTCTCTCAAGAAGGCATGTTTTTGACTCTTGGACTGTTATTACCCCCAATAAACATCACTGTACTGTATGCTTCTGCATGTCCACACTGCTCATGGTTTTGGCTGTGTTGGTGACTAAAAGAAAAAAAAAACTGGATAACTATGGCAACAGGAAAAGGATTCTTAACCCGTGCCGTCATCCGAGTTGTCATCGCATCCTCCAGTTCCCATCACAGCTGAGTTCCAAAACAGTGTTGCCACATTCCCACTCCAAGATGCTTTTGGGCTAAAAAAAACAACAACTAAATGACTTTATTCCACTTTCTCACAATGCACTTTGCAACACTGCACCGCTTTTTAACTCATGGTGATACACATATTCCCTTCACAAGACTCCTCCCATTCCCTGCATTGTCACATTGGAATAACAGCTCTCTCTATCGCTCTCACCCTTCTAACCGCATAACCACTTTGCCCTAAAATTCACTGCCTTCCTATGCAACTCCACAATTTTAACCCCACATTTGTCTACCATTTTTTCCAAGTTTTAACAGCTTTTAGTTATGTCCAAGTGATGTCAATAACTTGTAGTTCGTATTTGTTTAACATCGTCTTGCATTTTGTACCATTTGATTTGACAACCAGTATCTGTTTTGGCATCTGTTTGCAGGCTAACGGAAGTGCTAAAAGAGTGGGAGGGGATCATAAAACCACTTCCCAGACTGTACCTGTGTCTAAAATCCCTGCTTTTTATCCTAGCTCTACTAAAGGCAGCTCCCCCCAGTGTGCGCCGGACCATGCCACTAACAGCACTAACTCCATTTCCTCCTCCTCTTCCTCCTCTGTTACCATAACCAAGTCTTCCATGTTGCCTGCGCGCTCTAGCTCACTCCCCCACCCCACTTCACACATTCCCTCGCTGTCTAATGGATCCCTCAAACTCTTCCTCCTCCTCGCAGCACACAGGGTAAATCTCTCTCGTTCTCCATGCAGAATGGGCGAGTGCACCCCTCTTCCTCCTCCTCCTCCTCTTCCTCACCCGCCTCCACCCCCCTCCCCTCTGTCGCCCACTCCTCTGGGCCGGGTGGGAAGAGCATCCGCACCATACACACACCGAGCTTCAACAGCTACAGGGCGCACAACGGCAGCAGCAGCGGAAAGTCCTGCATCCCAACCGCAGCTAAGGACACTGTCTAGTCACGCCCACCACGGTAGACACATCACCCATCTCTTTCAGATACGTTTTGGTGGTTTATTTTTTTTGATGCACTTCCTGTATTTTGACACTGGCCTTATAATTTACTTTGCATTTTCATCTTTTGCTTGGTATACCTTGCAAGATATTTTACTAATAGAATCTTGTTGCCACTATAAAAGCTGGCACTTCTGGTGTTTAAAAAAAAATAAATCTATTTTTCTTGATGTAGCAAAATGAATAGGGATTTGATGTACAATCATGTGTAAAATGAGTTTTATTTTTCAAAACAGAGGTTAGATAACCATAGTATATTTAATCTTATATATTTCCTATTTTGCTTTAAAACAACCCTTGTAAATGCCTTTTTATGAATGTATACATGCATAAAGTATACAGTCATTTTAATCTGTTTTTGTGTAGTATTTTGTATCATTGTTGACCCATTGGAACTGCCAACTTCTTTAGTATAATCATATTGTACTGGTTTAATGAGTAAAACAAGTCTAATACAAGTTTTCATTTGTGTGCCTATTGCCAAAACTTGTACAAATACTCTCCAGTCATGAGATTTAGGGGAATTTACAAGCACTCTAGTGTGTACCGGAGCATACACACTGCAGGTCTAAGTGAACGTGTTGTTGTCTCAATGTAAACTGTACTAAACAAAGTGAATCATATATCAGCTCTGCCATTTGTACATAGGTGCTTGTACTAAAAGATGAGTAGTTTTGTTAACATACCAAAGTTTTATTTTGTATGCATGCCTTTCAAATACTTTTAGGAGAGTGGTGTAAAAAGAATAATGATGTTTGCACAAATAGATTTTTGTAAATATTTGGTCTTTTTTTGTAAAGCTTTAAGAATCATACCTTAAAAGAAACATGGTTAAGACAAAACCGGAGTAGCAAAAATAAAGACATGTGCATGCTTGTAATGCAGTGGGCTTCTGTGTTTTTATTTTGAGTCATAAATAAAATACTTTACATTGAATGTACATTCTAAAGGTCAATGATGTTGAGGTAGAGATAGAGAGACAAATTATTATTTTTTTTCTTTATTTTTTTTTTCACACATCTAAAAGTACATTTTAGTTGGAGTGTAAAGCATTTCCTGTTTCCATTTCAACGTGTCAGTAGCATTCTAGATAACTTATGCATGTAGCAACAGACCGCCTTTACCTCTTAGCACTTCTGTAGAGCCTCTTCCACTTCACCTTTTAAAACTCCCACATAGTGAAGCGTACAGCAAATGGGGAAAGATCACTGGGCCTACAGGTGAGAAATATTTTCAATATCATTTCTGGATTATGTAAGCAGATATTTTGAAAGTAAACATGGTTTATTTAATATTTATTTAACAATTTACTTCAAATTCCTATTTAAGTATACATTTACAATAGTAAATGGTTGTGTAAAGTAACAGCTTATTCTATGTATTGGTATAGGGTTTAGCCAGCATTGTTACAAATTGCAATGACGTAAAATTAGTTCAATACATAAAGACATGGTTATTTTACACCTAATGTCTATAACCTGCCATAAACATATAGTATTGAAAAGAATAGACTAGAATATTTTCACTTCATTTTATTTATCTTTATTTATACAGGGAGAGCCCAATAAGAGCACTCAGACTCTCCTTTTCATGGGCGCCCTGTTTAAAATACAGAACAATACAAACAAAAGTGTCTATGTAAGTCCATTTAAACCATCAAAAACAGGTGCAGGTCATAGGACTATCAAAGTGACTTTATGGCACATTGTCTCTAGTTTTGCATGTATTTCCATTTTTAGGAAGCAAAATAATTAAAAGGTTTTTTTTATAGACTACCATAGGCAAATATGTTTTGGTCTGGAAGTGTTTGTTACAGTGAAGTGTCTATGTCTTCCACACACCAGCAATGGACATCTCTGAAGAGGAACCTGTACAGGGCTGGCATTTCAGAGGCTTTTACGAGGAGAACATTGCATTTGCTGCATTCTACATCTTGATCTTTGTGTTTGCTGTTCCTGGAAATGCATTGGCGCTGTGGTCCTTCTGCACTCAGAAAAGCAGCTCTCCATCAAAGGTGTTCCTGTGTCACCTGGCAATAGCAGACATCTCCTACATTCTCCTCCTCCCCATGCATTCAGTGTATCATATCCACCAGAATCACTGGCCTTTGGGACATGTACTCTGTCAGCTGTCTGGGTTCCTCTTTCACCTCAATATGTACTGTAGTCTCTACCTGATGAGCCTGATCAGTCTGGACATTTTTTGTCTGTAGTCCTGCCAATGAAATCACAGGCTATAAGAAAGGCCAAATATGCAAAGATTACTGTTGGAATACTGTGGGTTTTAGTGACTGCATCCACAAGTCCAATGCTTTTCCCAAAAAAGGGCGTTCCTCATAACAAGACTCACTGTTGCACCATCCTTTATTTAGAAAAGCCGTCAGCCACAGCACTAGTTTCAACTGTTGTGGCATTTACTATTCCTGTAACCTGTGTGGTGCTCTCTTACTTTCTGATACTATTGAAAGTAAGAAGCCTCAAACAACAGGGCAAATGTAGACCTGTAAAATCCAAAGTTAGAAAAATGGTCACCCTTATCATTATGAACTTCCTCATTGCATTTATGCCGTACCATGTGAGCCGTGTGTTCTACATTCAAAGTCACACACTTGGACATGTGAGCAGTGCCACACAGCAGACCCTGGGAAGAATCAACTGGATCACGTCCGCTCTGACCTGTGTGAGTGGACTGCTGGATCCAGTCATGTACTTCTTCCTCAACACTGCATTTAGGAGCAAAGTGCACCAGCTCTTCTTAAGAAACAGGGCATAAAAATAGTACAGTGGAATTTGCTTTGCTGCTTTTTTCCAGAAATGTGGTTACTATGTGTATTATTTGTTATTTGTCTACAAGTATTTGAAATAATTAGGTTTACATTGTCCAGGGAAGCTATGTAATTAATTTCCCCATTTTATTTTTTCTTTCTAGTTTGTTAAGTCTGGGTTAAAGGTGCACTAGATTCTTTTCTCCATGGAATATTCAATGCTTAAAAATTACCTTGCATAAAACGTGCAGTATTTTTTGCCAATAAAAGCCCCTGTAATTGAATTAATGTAAATGCACTGACATTTTTATCTAGAAATACAGATGTTATACTTGCTTTTTGAATGCTACACTAAATATACAGCTAAAACCAGAAGTTGATATAAAAAGACACATACACATTTTCCCCCACTGTCTATTTGCCAAATGCTAGAATAATGAGAGAAGGATTTTTAAAGACAATTTTTCATTACTTTCTTGGAGGTTGGAAGTTTACATACAGTAAGATTAATATGCTTTTAAGCAATTTGGAAAAACCCAGATGATGATAGCTTTATTGACAACAGTTAGGTGTGTCTCTAATTAACAGTGAGTTAATTCGAGACACACCTACTGTATTTGAAGGCACACCTGAAAGGCCACTCTGCCAGGAAGAAGCCACTACTCCAAAAAAAACATAAAAAAAAGCCAGATTACAGTTTACAAATGCACACAGGGACAAAGACCTGCATTTTGAAGACATGTCCTGTGATCTGACCAAACTAAAATTTAACTGTGAACTGGCCATTGTTACATTTGAAAGAAAAAGGGGCAAGCTTGCAAGTCTGATAACACCATCCCAACAGTGAAATACAGGGGTGGCAGCCTCGTGGTGTGGGGCTGTTTTGTTGCAGGAAGGAACTGGTGCACTTCACAAAATAGATGGCAGGAAAGAACATTATGTGAAAATACATCTCAATGACCCGAAGCATACTTCCAAACTGGTTACAAAGTGGCTTAAGGATAATAAAGTCAATGTTTTGGTCAAGCAAGACCACAAAGTTGCTCCAGTTACACCACTTCTGTCAGGAGGAAAGGCCCCAAATTTCTGCCAACTTTTGTGAGAGTTTGTGGAAGAATATCCAAAATGTGTGACACAAGACACACATTTTAAAGCCAACGGTACGAAATACTAATGAAATGAAACTAATGAATTGTCTAAAAACTCCTTCTTTCATTATTCTGGCATTAAGCAAGTAGAAATAAATTTGGTATATAATTGACCTAAAACAGGAAAACTTTAGTCTGATTTCATGTCACACAGTGAGAAATAAAAGCGTGTATGTCTTTTTATATAGCGTATGTAAAGTTCTGGTTTCAACGAATACTACACAAAATGTAAATTGTATTACAACAAATTAAAGTTGCGGAAGTTTTACTACTTTTTGCGTTTTTTGGTCCTCATGGGCTCCCGTACTTTGACTCGTTACCAGGGCAGCCAGGAGGAAGCTGCGAAAAAAACGGATCGGAGGAGACGCCTTTAGTTAAGATTACAGTTTTAACTACTCCGATGAAGTCTTTCTTTACTTTTACATCACCTAACGACTGTATTATTGTGTTATTTATTTGTAGTACATGTCCGTCCTGGATAGATTGGTGGTCCCTTCGCCTTCAGTCGCGTAAAGTTAGCATTTAACACTAGCTAAGAAAACACTGTCCAAGTTTACTGGAAAAACTTTATTTAACTGTTATCAAATAGGATCATTTTAACTAAAACCATGCACACTTTACGTTAGCTCTATTTACGCGTCAGTGTTGTCCTCGAGGATGCACACCTGAAAGTCCCTGTCCCGTTAGTTGTTGTGGAAGGGGCTGGGCGGTCATCATGGACAGTCAAAAAGTAGTTTACGTGAGAATCTAAGGCAGGATGGGCACGGCCTCGTCTCTGGTGAGCCCCGGTGAGGTGATCGAGGATGGGTACGGCGGGGAAGGCGGAGAAGCCTGTGAGATACCGGTGGAGGTGAAGCCCAAAGCCCGGCTCCTCCGCAGCTCGTTCCGACGGGGGCCCAGGGTGATCGGGGCTAGTTTTAAGTCCACAGGCTCCGTGGACCTGGAGTACGCTGCGGAGTACGAGAGACTGCGCAAGGAGTATGAGATTTTCCGCGTGAGTAAAAATAATGAGATCGTGTCCATGCAAAAGAAGGAGGCCAAGTTGGATGAAGAGAATAAAAGGCTGAGAGCTGAACTGCAGGTAAATTATTTTGTTATACCTGGTTGCAGTAAATTAATGACATGGTTATTAAAGGTGACATGTACGTTTTCTGGTGGAGGGTGGCCGGCCACTTCCTAGTTTACATGATGTTTATACTTTGCCTAGAATATTTAACAGTACTGCAGCATACCTGTCATAGAGACAAGCAGGTGACTCCACCAAACCAAGTTACATGTCAGATCTGTGGTTAGGTAAGAGCTCATCATTTTTTATGTGTTTTAGCAATAAAACACCTGAAATTGAATACGTGCAAGACACATAGGTTAAATGCTACATTATGGAGTATTCCAGGCAAGCAGCTGTCAACCTCCCACCAGAAATGTTACATTGTGCATTTTTAAGATCTTTATTTTAATTATGTTATGAAATCTTTTTATAAACACATTAAGTACTACACATACACATCCATGCACCTAAACATTTTGTTTATTAATTTGTTACTGTTTGTTTGTTTTCAGGCACTGCAGAAGACTTACCAGAAGATCCTTAGAGAAAAGGAAAGTGCACTTGAGGCAAAGTACCAAGCTATGGAAAGAGCATCTACTTTTGAACATGACAGAGACAAGGTTAAAAGGCAGTTTAAGGTACTGTAGTAAACCTCTTAAATACGTTACTGTTAATTGAATTCAAATACTGTAATCAGACATTTCTTTGTATTATGGTCTTCAGATTTTCCGTGAGACAAAAGAAAAGGAGATTCAGGATTTGCTGCGGGCCAAAAGAGACCTAGAGGCTAAACTACAACAGCTGCAAGCACAGGGCATCCAGGTTTATGATCCAAATGACTCAGACTCAGATGATAACCAGACTACTGTCACAGGTAAGGCACACTATTTTCACTCACTTACTTTTAATATGCTTTTATCGTGTCTGTGTAATCCCTTAGTCCTCCAGGTCTGATGAAATTTAAATCTGTCAACTGGACAAATCGTCCAACTGGCAGATTTAAACTTTGTCTTTTGCTGCCTTTATCATGTTTTTTTTTTATCTGTATTATCTCAGCTGCAGGGACCCAATGTGAGTACTGGACTGGTGGTGTACTGGGAAGTGAGCCCTCTATGGGTAGCATGATGCATCTACAACAGACGTTCAGAGGACCAGAGTTTGCTCACAGTCTCATAGATGTTGAAGGACCCTTTGCTAATGTTAGTAGAGGTAAGTAAGTTCTGAAAAGACTGTAAAATGGCCATTGTATGCATGATGTAAACACTGTGATTATCTCTTATTTCCACTGAATCAGTTTTAATTACATATTTTTTTCGATAGATGATTGGGATGCAGCAGTGGCCAGTCTCCTTCAGGTCTCCCCTCATGTCCCCCAGGCTTTGTGGAGCAACACTGTACGCTGCTACTTTATTTTTACCCAAGAAACCAAAGATGAGCTTGACATATTTATAAAGGTTGACATTTGTCTCAGTTTTTAGATTGTTGGAACCCACATTCTATATTAATTTTCAAGGTTGTTATTAATGTTTACTGGTTTTATGCTCAGAAAACACTCTCCTAAGCTGCGTAGGATGTGCGAGGGTCTTGGACATTTCTACCTGAACGTTTTCTTCGCAGAGAAACACTGCTGGCTTTTATGATACTGAGCGCAAACTGGAGATTGAAAGGAGCTCAGTCTGTGTGCTACTTCTAAAATCTAATGTAACCAGGTATAACTAGAGGTTTACACCATTTTACATATTTTTACAACAGCTCTGCACTATACTGTATTGATTTCTTGTATTGTATTGTACTGTATTGTACTGTATTGAGCTGGTCCAGCTACAATTATACTACTAGCCAGTGTACATGTGTGCCCCGAGAGTAGTACATTGGTGTGTATTTCTAGACATTCCACTCTAGGACCAATAACTTATTTAATATGGTGCTCAAGTAGTCCCTATTATTTAGTTGTTCATCTATATCAAACAATATAGCTAAGAGATTATGTATTACCTTAATTAAGATGCTACATGGTTAGTGTTTTTATTATTCCTGTGCAGTGCGGTGGTGGATGACTGTGAAGAAGCCTTTATAAAGAATCCTGAGGGACATCCGTTGGTACTTTATTTGAGAGCTGACCAAGACCAAAAACTGACCACATCTTCCCGGCAACTACTGGAAAGGATTAATACAGCAGACAAGACAGGAAAAATCAAGGTTGGCCCTTCATTTTCACACAAATGCTTATCTTGAGTGAGTGAGTCATGACACATCTCAGTTGGTTTTGTCTTAAACAGGTTGTGGATCATTGCAGTTCTACAGAAGATGGAGCAAAACTGATTTATGCTCAGCTCGAAAGAGTGATCAAACAGGTACAAACTTGTCTCCAGAAGTATGTTTATTTCAGGGTTATGTTTCCAATTGTATGTCAACTTCCTGGGTATTTTTAAGGAGCTGTTGGGTCTTGAGGGAACAGATGATGACTCAAAGGATTATGGGCATGAGGATGGACGAGAGGAAGATTCTGGAGACGTGCTCTGGGACCTGCATGACGAGCAAGAGCAGATCGAGTCATACCAGCAGGCCTGTTGCAGCAGCATCTCTCAGCTAGGCTTTCAGAAGGTATTGTTAAAATTTAATGCTACCTAAAGGTGCACTATTTGGGGTAAGGGCCAAAGTAATAACATCCTCACAGAGACAAGCAAGTAGGCCTGTCACAGTCACACATTTTGAAGTGAAATATTTAGCTGAAGTAAATCTAGGCGACACATCATAAAACTGAAACTCATTTATGCCACTGACACAATAACCTGTAAACAGCTTTATACCACAAAAACTATTTTAAAATCACAACATTGTTAAAAAAAAGTCATGAGCTGTTTGTGTGCATCTGTAATGAGTCATAGAAGTTAATAATTCAATCTTCTGTGGCTTAAATCTTATTATGCCAAAAAATAAAGACAGATTTTTTTGGTGCACCTTAAAGTTAGGGTAATTATTTGATTTTCATGGATTTAATATGTTTTCATTGATATGTATGTGATGACTCTTAGTACATTGACCGGTTAAACGACATGATCACTGCACCTCCACCCACTCCTCCTCTGCTTATATCTGGTGGCCCAGGCTCAGGGAAATCTCTTCTACTTTCCAAATGGTGAGATTCATTTATGTTTTTTTATTCATTCATTGAGTCCTTCACATAAAAAATCCATTTAATATTTTTTTTTTTAGGATTGAACTACAGCAAAAGCAATCCCCCAACACATTGTTCTTGTACCATTTTGTTGGCTGTCCTCTTTCTACAAGCTCAGAGCCAGTTCTGATAATCAAACGTCTCACTGTCAAGGTAAAGATCCTTTTCTTGGAAAACACATTTACAAAAAATACATTTGGAAGTGATAATAAGTTCTTTGTTAAAACTTAGTTGCTCCAGCACTTTTGGTCCATTTCTGGCTTATCAATGGAACCTAGTAAGATCTTAGAAGAATTTCCTCGCTGGCTTGAACGGCTGTCTGCACGCCACCAAGGAAATATCATCATCATCATTGATTCAATAGATCAAATACAGGTAGAACTTTTTTTTTTTTTTTTTAAATGTACATATTGTACACATAAAAAATATCTTCCATTCTTCCTTGTCATTATTTAGCACGCAGAACGGCACATGAAGTGGCTGATTGACCCTCTGCCTGTTAATGTCCGAGTGGTGGTGTCTGTCAATGTGGAGACGTGTCCGCAGGCCTGGAGGTAGCTTTACTTGTTACTATAAAATTGTAATTTACAGACTATTTGTAAGTATGAAAACATGTAGATATTATTGTAATGTTTTGTGAATTATATCCAGGCTGTGGCCCACCCTTCATTTAGACCCTTTGAGTCCCAAAGAGGTAAAAAGTGTTGTTAATGCAGAGTGCCAGAATGTGGAACTAAAACTAACCAAAGAACAAGTTAAGTGTTGCCCCCAATGCTCACAGTTACAGTTACATGTATACATTTTTGGGGGTCTGAGCTCACTTCAATATTTTTTATTAGGAGAAGAAACTTGAACGGCATTGCCGTTCTGGATCCACTTGTAATGCGTTATACGTCACTTTGTTGGCAAGAGTCATCACTAGGTGAGCCAGATATAAAGTCATGAATCTATGCAGGCATGCTGCTTGATGAATGGCATTTGTCGTCTAACCATGCTTTGTCTTTACTTTGTTGGCATCTGTAGTTTGTGCTCGCCTTTGGAAAAGAGTCTAGACCAATGCCTACAATGTCAAGACACCATGTCACTTTATCGGGTAGCACTAAAAATGACACTGAACTCACTCCGAACAGATAGAGAGCGACACATTTTGAAAGAAGTAAGTTGATTAAAAAAAAAAAAAAAGTAAAAAGTAGCATTTAACAGTGGTTTCTTTTTTAACCAATAGATTCTGTGCCTTACGTGTGCCAGCCATAATGGGGTCAGTGAATCAGAGGTGCTGGACTTTTTCCCTGAGCTGGAGCTTCCTATGCTTTCCTCATTACTTTTCCAACTCAAAAACCTGTGCATTCTAACACTTCGATGTGGACTCATTAGGTTCCAACATCTGCAGGTAATTTGCGCTAAGTAAATAAATACATGAAAACCTTCCATCAAATATTGATTGTGTGAGTTTGTTCTTTAGGCGTGGGAAGCTGTGAGATCAGAATTTCTAAGTGGAGGCAGCAATACCTCCATTTACAGAGAGAAGTTGATTCACTACTTTAACCAGCAACTAAGGTGCCATAAAATGTCCCTGTGTCCTCCATTAGTCATCCAACCGTCTAACACAGGTTTGTTTTGCTCTTGTATAGTCAGGACCACGTCACATGGCGCGTTGCTGATGAGTTGCCATGGTTATTTCAACAACAACAAGACAAGACCAAATTGCAGCTCAGCCTTCTGAACCTCTTTGTTTCACAAAATCTCTATAAAAGGTTGCTTAAAAGTGCATTGTCTGTGTAACCAAATTTAGCAAAACAACTTATTGTAAATATGTTTGCCTCTTGTATTTTCAGGGGACATTTCTCTGAACTGTTGGCATATTGGCAGTATGTCGGTAAAGATAAAAGTTCCATGGCAACCGAGTATTTTGACTCCTTGAAGCACTATGAGAAAAAGCTGTGAAAGTGAAGACAGTATGACCAAGTTGGCTAACCTCTATGAGACACTAGGGCGTTTCCTTAAAGACCTAGGCCTCCCAAGCCAGGTGAGCTTCACAAACAGCACATGATGATACAACCTTTACAATGTCAACACATCTCTTTATTCTACCTTTTCTCTAGGCTGTGGCTCCTCTTCAACGTTCCCTGGAAATACGCGAGACTGCGCTGGATCCAGACCATCCCAGCGTGGCCCCGCTCTCTGCATCAGCTGGCTGGAGTTTATGTACAGTGGAAGAAGTATGGAAATGCTGAGCAGCTGTACAAGCAGGCCTGGAGATCAACGAGAACGCATATGGAGCTGAACATGCCAGTGTTGCACGAGAGCTCGAGTCACTGGCTATGCTGTACCAGAAACAAAACAAGTTGGTTGCTGCTAATTATGGATTAAATCCACTATGCCCATGTAACTCATTATAAATAAATTGTATGTCTATATAAAATAGATAAAAGAACATTTTGTAGATCAGTGTTTGTTTTGTTTAGGTGGAATTTAAAGTTGACTAAAGGAATAATTTTATTGGTTAGTTCATATTTAACCAGATTTATTAACTGTTACCGGAGTGAAACGATTATATATTTTGTGGGTGTGTCAGAGTAGAATATCTAAAAATGACTTAAATCTTAATTCTTTTTGTTTTCACTCCCAGGTATGAGCAAGCTGAGAAACTCCGGAAACGATCAGTCAAGATACGTCAGAAGACTGCTCGCCAAAAAGGGCACATGGTGAGCACATATCTTAATATAAATATATATAAACAGTATGTGCCTTTTAGCCAAAAATAGACTAAAATAAAAGCATGTTTATTTAATTTTGATTGTGTTTATTGCACTTAAAACATGCATTCTACTGTGCCTGGGCTTATATCTTCACAATTCTGATTCTTATTTGGTCTGGAGGAGGGCCTCTGCTTGTTTCCATGGAAATCTTCCATAGCATAGAGAATGTTCCAAAGTATTATTTTCTGTTCAGGTTTCTTTTATTTTGTCTACTCATGGAAAAAATTTGGCTCAGAGCAGGGGTCAGCAGCATTAACACAGACACTCACACCCCTGCACAGTCAGAAGTTTTAACTTTCCATTTCCATGGAATCATGCAGGTGGCATGCTACCTCCGGAAAGTTGCATACTACACCTTAATACAGTAAGATAATGTGCGGTATGTAGTTGTGAGACAACCAATAGGTAATGGGTAAATACGTTACCTATTACCTATTGGTTGCCTCACAACTACTCAGATGTTAACAGTCTGTGTATTTATCTTACAGTATGGCTTCACATTATTGCGACGCAGAGCCCTACAGCTGGAAGAGCTCACACTGGGAAAGGACTCCACAGACTGCGCCAAGACACTCAATGAACTTGGTGTCTTATACTACCTCCAAAACAACCTAGAGTGAGCCTTTACCACCATTTATTTTTAATCTTTAGGTAAATATGGCAGACTTATAACTTTGTTTTCACTAGTGCTGCCAAGATTTTCCTGACTCGTTCACTGGAGATGCGTCAGCGCGTTTTGGGGCCAGATCATCCAGACTGTGCACAATCACTCAACAATTTAGCCGCCTTGCACACAGAGAAGAGAGAGTACGAGACGGCAGAAGACATGTATGAGAGAGCTCTGGACATCCGCAAGAAGGCCCTGTCCCCTGACCACCCCTCACTGGCCTACACACTCAAACACCTGGCCATGCTGTATAAACGAAGGGTAAGGAGTGCATCTGTTTTAGAAAGATTAGACTGAGAAAGATTAGACTGAAGATCTAGATAATGCGTAAGCTGCAGTTTCTCTCATCATCACATCTGCATTACACTGTCAGAATAAGCAGAGGTCTAAGCAGAATCAGTTCAGGATAAGGAGGAAGTTCAGTATAAGGTTCAGAATCTGAGAGTGTAGACACTGATCAATGGTAGCATCTCAATTTTCAAACAATGTATTACTTATTACTTATTGGTACATTGCTATTATATTACAAAATAAATTGTTTAAGTCTATTTTTTTTGTGTGTGTCCTTTTGTTTTAGGGTAAACTGGAGAAAGCTGTCCCATTGTATGAACTCTCTTTGGAAATAAGAGAAAAAAGTTTCGGGCCCAAGCATCCCAGTGTGGCCACAGCATTGGTCAACCTGGCTGTTATCTACTGCCAACTAGTACGTTCAAAATCCTTATTATCCATCTTCTAGATATTCTCTGTGCACATTGTAAATTTGTAGTTTATTTATATTTCTAGAAGAAGCACAGCGATGCCTTGCCCTTGTATGAGCGAGCCCTGAAAGTGTATGAAGACAGTTTGGGTCGCTCACATCCTCGTGTGGGAGAAACTTTAAAAAATCTAGCAGTGTTAAGGTGCAGTGAAATGGGGATTCATGCTAAAATGTCATGAAAAATATTTAAATCATAGATATAAATTGATTACATTTTTTGTAAACAGTTATGAGGAGGGAGAGTACGAGAAGGCAGCTGAACTCTACAAACGTGCCATGGAGATAAAGGAGGCGGAGCCATCACTGGTATGTGGAAACGCCCCGTCTCGCCATTCCTCCAGTGGAGACACATTCAGCCTCAAAGGACCTGTGCCCCTCCCTCAAGTGTCAAGGTGACCAATTCAACTGTGTCAACTGTATCTTTAGCATTTTTTTCCAACTACAAATGTTACGGTCAAGTTTCAAATGAATTTGTAATGTTTACTGCTTTTGATGCTGTGAAGTCTAATACAGTATTTCATTATATATTGTTACAATAATATTTATTTATGTATTATCTAGCATATTTTTCAAATTGGGAGACTCCTACCTCTTAAAAGTGATACAGATTTGCGTACAAAAAACACAACTAAACATTTAGCATATTTGTGTTTCTTTTAATTCTTCATTTGCAATTGCATATCAATTAACAAAGTTAAAACACTTTTTAAATAGATGCTGTATTTTATCCACTATGTATTAATATTTAGTATTTCTTTTTCACCAATAAATGTGACTTGTAATTGTAATTACAGAGTAAATAATGCCAAAACTGCTGCCAACCAAAGATAATTAAGACATGTAGCATTGTTTTTCCCCCACAAAACAAAACTGTACATTAAACTAGTACACACCAAAACACTGACTCGGTATGCTTTGAAATAAGTGCCACATATCCCTGTATTAATGACATGAGTTCCAGTTCATGCTTTCTGTTGATATCAGCTGCTTGTTATTCTGTGATATGTGTACCATAGTTATTTCTTTTAATTATATGGATCATTGTAAAAGGAAGGGCATCATTACAGTTTTTATACAACACAGCATAATTGTGTTAAGAAATTATACTTCCTCTATAGATTCTTCATTTTTGCCATGAGTTCTTCTAGACTCTGATCAGCCACATCTATGGTCTCCCCTTCAACAGGCCGCTATAAACAAAGTAAATAATCAGCAAATGTTTACATCTCAGAGAGTATCTTTACTTAATCAGCAACAATAATGAACTGTGCAGAAGAACACTGACCTCAGATGGAAGTGTGTATGCTACAGTGATGCCTTCAGGGAGGTCAGGCACTGGACCTGAAGCCGCCTGCAGATCAGCCTCTGTTATTTCTGACACCAGCTCAATACCTACACAGCAGCACATACATTAGAATCTCTCCAAAGCAAAGCATGTAAAACCCAATGCTGATAAGAGAGTTGTTTTGATGCACCCCATTCATTATCCTCGTGAACAACCTCCTCCTCTTTCTCAACAGCCTCAACTTTGGGCCGCTCTGCTTCATTTTTCTAAGCGTAAACATATGATAGACAGTGTTAATATGGGTCTACTCACTGTAATCGTGGAAAAAGCAATAATAATAATAATCATCCATACCTTATATTCGTCTTGTTGTTTCCTGCAGTAATGGTCGTTGCACTGTGGATTTGCTTTCATTGCCATGGATGGGAAGAAGTCCTGCATAGCATTGTAGCCCAGATAATAACTGACGGTGCCAAACTTCAACAGATACCTAAAAATAAGTAGAAAATGTAAATCCAAAGCAAGAAATATTTTAGCGTATACATTGTAGAGCGTCTTACTTGAGAACATTCTGCACAAGGAGACCCGCAACTACGCCCATCGTGGTTGGTAAACTAGCAGCACAAACTCCCTCCCTTTTTAAAGTCTTCTCATCAATATTAGCTGCCACCACCAGAGGAGGAGCACACTAAATAAAGTTCAAAACAATTAGAATAGAATAAAACAGTTTGCCTTGAAATTCTGAAAGGGCCCATATTACGCTTTTCAGATCCATCTTATAATCCTGTGCATTTATGTTGAGTTCTTCTATCAAACACAAAACACTCTGTTCCACCTTGTGATGTCATGTGGCAGTACAGAAAGTGCGCCACTGTGTTTTTAAGCTCCATACACCTTCACTAGAATCATTTGGACAATTTTAGCCCTGGAATTGCCCATCTCTACTGAACTCAAGGTTCTAAAAGGTATCTGTTAACTTAAACTACTACATCACAAGGTGGAATAGAGCATTTTGAGCTTTGGAGATGTAAACAGACGGATAATAAAGGATTACTCAAGCGTGTGAATGAAACAAAACACAACTCGCGGTATGTTTTGTAAGAACATTATAACATGACTTAAATCTCACAAGAATCCATCTTGTGTAATATAAGACCTTTACTGTAAATATTCAGAATACTATTTGATTTTGACTTACAGCAAAGCAGGCTGTCTCTCCTGGTACAATAAGCTGGATGTGCCCTGATACAGCATTCTCACTGACTCCAGACTCCATCCAGGTCTGTCCTAGCTCATTACAAGCCTGCAATAAAAATAGAAATTACTCACATTTATTCTAGTCTTTGTTGTATCACTTTGCAACAGATTCAAAGGAACACTTACTGTATTTATGGCCATTCTTGCCTCAAAGTTGTCCACACAACTTAAAACCAAATTAACTGGCTTCCCCTCTTCTAAGCCTCCATGGCTATAAAGATGATTAAAGTGCATGCATTACGTAAAAAACAGTACACAACAAAAAGTGTATCATGTCTTACCTAATTCTTTCCATGAAATGATTAAAATTTTCCATTGTGGTGATGTTGTAGTTATAAGTCTCAAATGACACATCTGGGTTTATATTTCTGTTGAAGTCAAAAAACAAAAGTGAGGACCAAAACTGAAACGCCTTATTTTATTATACTGTATAATATCTCTTTAATACCTGAGAGTGTGTTCTGCTGCCTCCACTTTACTGAGGCCAGCTTGGTGTGGTTGGAAGAACAAACGGTTCATGTTGGCCAGCTCTACTTTGTCATAGTCGAAAAGAAGCAGCTGCAACCAACAATATGTAGAATTTAAACACTTGGAATATATAAAATGTTACACAATATAAGCGAAAATGTCCGATAAAGAAAAGTTTCATTACCTTACCAATACCACACCTGGTAAGCATTTCTGCGGTGACACTGCCAACTCCGCCAACCCCAACCACAGCAACAGTGTATGTCCGGATTTTCTGTGAACACATCAGGAGGCAATTACTCAACATTTAATATGTGTACCAAGGAAACAGAACTGTAACAAGACAACTGTAATAGATACAAGTGATTTGGCATGACTAACCTCATAATCCTCCACAATTCCCATTCTCTTTAGTGCCATGAGTCGACTGTTAAAAAAAAAAAAAAAAAAAAAAGAATTTTGAGAAATATGAAATTAAATGACAATTTTAACTCAATAACATTCTCTGTCTCACAGACTATACACTTAAAAGATTAAGTATTATCGTTGTATTTTTATATTACAAGACTAAATGACTTTAACTGTAATGTTTTGACACCCTTTACCATATGGGATGAGTGACTCACAGAGGCGTGTCCCTCACTACTTGTTTGGACTAAATACACACTTTATAATAATGTAAAATAAAGCGGATTATACACATCTGTACCTGTATGGATTCGAGTCAACCACCTCGGCGCTCATTTTGGCAATCTTTGGTCTGTGGAGTGACTGGTTTTGAACATCCTCTTCGGCACACTGCTTTTGCTTGCATTTGATTAATTCATTTTCAAGCTCCCTAACTCGCAATTTCAGCTCCTCAATGGTCGCCATTTTTTCTGTTTTTAAAAAGAATAATGGTTATTCCAGGAATACAAAAGATAGGTAGTAAATGCCAGTAAACGTATAAAATAAAGTCAATTACACTACAAAACTTGTACACGTCTCCACACAGTCAGCTGTGAGGATGAGTGCATCCGTGAATAGCTTCCGTGAGGAATGAGAGCGAATTATTTTGTTCCACAAAACACCGTCTGAAGCACACACTATTGGACATTGTCATATATATAGAGATAAATACATTTTAATATTATTTGAAGGCATTTTTTTTCATATTAATGCATAGGATGACTCAACTAGTCTTGGGTTGGTAAATACCATAGAAGTATAAATCCATTGTAAACACACTAAAGCGGAAGAACACTACAGCGTTTGCTGTGTGCTCCGTTAAACTGTCCGGGTGAATTGTGCCTTAGTTTTACTGCACCACAGTAAATGATTAATATGACTTAGATATGGACGATCGAACAACTCCAGTACGAGAGCAACATAAATTCAACATCGACAGGCTTCAGAAATATCTTTCTGTCAAGTCACTACTGTCTAATAATGACAGAATAACAATCAGACAGTACAGGTAAGTGAGGAGAACTAATAGAAAACAGCCAAGTTTTTTTCACTTATTAACTTATATTAACACCGACCATGCGGGCACTTATTTTATGCTTTTTATTTTAGTTTTGGTCAATCCAACCCCACTTTCCTAATCGAGTCTCCAACAAGAAGCTATGTGCTTAGGAAGAAGCCTCCAGGAAAGCTCCTGCCAGGGGCACACAAGGTGAGGACAGATGTGTTACTGTTACTCTCCGGCAGGTGGGGCAGGTGGGGACTTGTGCCTTGTGTGAAAAAGCCTCCATTCCATGAGTCAATCATTTATCAAACTGTGATTTATGTTTACAGGTGGACAGAGAGTATCATGTGCAAAAGGCCCTGTTCTTGGCTGGCTTTCCTGTGCCCCAGCCTCTACTGCACTGCACTGATGCAGACATCATTGGAACAGAGTTCTACATAATGGAACATGTAAAGGTTGGTCCTACTAGAGCCTCACATCTGTATTTGTACCAGTTAAACCAGTAAAGTTGGCACATGTAAAGCATATACTCCATATTATGCCCTATGTCTATACCAGTGGTTCTTAACCTGGGTTCGATCGAACCCTAGGGGTTCGGTGAGTCAGTCTCAGGGGTTCGGCGGAGCACCTGATTCGCGAACTGCGAGTGTCTCCAGATGCCGGCCGTGTCCCAATTCAACAAATGCACCATTCAATGTGTCTATCAAAGTACCCGCCCGACTTAAATGCACCGTTCGAACGGCGTGTTTAAGGGCACTTTGGTGAATTGAAACACGGCATGAGACACGGCCAGAGTGATGCCCCGGCATTGACTGGGAGGATCCTGGCGGCAACTGCGCTCTGATTGGTCGTCTTCGAGGGCGACGTAAGCACGTCACCATAATGACAGTAACATATTTAAAGAGCCCGATGCCTCTGCTTTGAGATGCTGTTTGAATTTACATGAAGCATAATTGGTGGTGGAGTTACGGTGATGGAAAGTCCGGAACCGAGAATCTATCGGCAGTGATAGCATCCGATGCTAAAGGGTTATTATTTTAATCCATACTAACTATGTAAAAAAGCAAAAAAAGAAAGTGGTCAGCTGAATATGTACAACATGGATTCACATATATAACAGAACGTGATGGGAGTCAGCGTCCTGTCTGCATGATTTGAAATGCCAAGTTAAGCAATTCTAGTCTAGTACCGGCAAAACTAAAGGAACACTTCCTTAACCTGCATGGAGATGGGGAATACAAGGACACAATGCTTGCTGAATTCAAGGTGAAGAGAGCCAAATTCAATGAAAAGGCTACTCTGTGAAAAGGTAAATATGTAATTTATTGTGAGTTCATGCACTGTATTGGTTTTGTTCTTTGACAGTGATGTTAATGCACGGTTCATTTTGTGACCAGTAAAACATACTTATGTCTTGAATTAGAAAAAAATCTTATTTTATTTTTCAATAAAGAGGGGTTCGGTGAAGGTGCATATGAAACCGGTGGGGTTCGGTACCTCCAAAAAGGTTAAGAACCACTGGTCTATACACTACCAACTTCTAATCCAAAACATAAATAACTGTTCGTCTTAACATATTCAAACTGGCACTGTATAGTTTATTTTAATGTTTATTGTAGGGCCGTATATTCCGGGATGCCTGTCTCCCTGGACTGTCTGTTGCAGAGAGAGCAGCTCTGTATGTGGCTGCAGTTGATGTGTTGGCAAAGCTGCATTCTTTGTCACTGGCATCTTTGAAACTTGAAGGATTTGGAAAAGGATCAGGGTACAACAGGAGACAGGTACATCACAGATCGTATAGAGTATATCATACAGGATGAGAAGAGAGTAATAGCTATGCTAGTAAACATTTGTGTTAAAGGTTTCCACCTGGACAAAGCAGTACCGTGCAGCTGCTCACAGAGACATTCCAGAAATGAACAATCTTTCAGACTGGCTGTTGAAAAATCTGCCAGACAATGATGATGAAGTTACTCTTGTGCATGGAGATTTCCGGATAGATAATTTAATATTTCATGCCAAAGAGGTATTTTGCATAATTTGTGCTTTATCATAAATCATCAGTGGATATGATAATCTGACATAATTGTTTTTAGGCTCGTGTAATTGCAGTAATAGACTGGGAGCTTTCTACCACTGGCCAACCAATGGCTGACTTGGCCTACTTTCTCATGCCTCACTACTGGCCCAAAGACTTTAACATCATCAGCACAATGGGCAGCTTCAGTGGAGTAGAAGGTCTGAAATAAATATTGTTAGCTTAATAAATATTTTTTTCTTGTATTGTTTAAACTATCTTTCATTTTTGCTGATAGGTATTCCATCTGTGGAGGACATGATCTCCATTTATTGTAATTTTCGAGGGATCCCATCCTCAATACCAGATCTAAACTTCTATCTGGCTCTATCATTTTTTAAAATGGCAGGCATTGCCCAGGTTTGCATGTCCCACAACTGGCCGACTAATTGATCTAAGCACATTTAGTGTGCTTTTGTACATTGTACTTTTGTTTCCAGGGGATTTATGCTCGCCACCTTCTGGGAAATGCCAGTGCCCCAAATGCTGCTCAGTTTGGCCAGTGTGTGGAGCCACTGGCTATAATTGCCTTACAGATTTCTCAGAGGTTAATATCAGCTCTGTGGTGTAAAAAAATCATTAATATTTACAGCCTCATTCACATGTGTTTTTGTCAGGACTCTTTCAAACCCGACTAAAAACAGCGAAGATCCATTGTTCCGACAGACAGTGAAAGGTCAAATAGTTCTCCAGCAGGTCAAAGACTTCATGAAACAATATGTTCTACCTGCACAAAAGGTACAGTACTAAATACAAGTAATAGACTTTTGTTTTCCTACAAGAAAGCTCAAGCAACAGCAGTTAAGTCATTCAAAAACATGAATTTTAAGGGGATTACTGAATTGTTAGCTAACACCCATAGAGTTGTGGCAAGAGAGGTTTGTTAGTTATTTTGTACAAAGCTTAATCTTTTTTTTTTTTTTTTCATCAAGGAGGTCCAAGAGTATTACATCAAACATGCATACTCCCCGCAAAGATGGCACTCTCCTCAAATCATAAAAGATCTTCAGGTAATACTAAAATCTTATATGTTAGAAGGGTTCTTATTCTTAATATGTTATGAGTTAAAATGTGTATCTAGCAGAAAAATACACATTAGACTGTTGATGTATTCAGGTGAAGGCGCGAGCAGCCGGACTGTGGAATCTCTTTCTACCTGCTGTCAGCGGTCTGAGTCAGCTGGACTATGCTTATATCGCTGAGGAAACAGGGCGCTGCCTCTTTGCTCCAGAGGTCTTTAACTGCCAAGCTCCTGGTAAAACCACTGCAGTCGTTTTCCATCTTCATTCTCAACAAAACCACAATCCTTGATATATAAATCATACTAATATATTACTAGCTTATAAATGTCAAACCAAAACTTTAATTATGATGATGAATGTTGACCTCACAGATACAGGAAATATGGAGGTCCTCCACATGTTTGGCAGCGAGGAACAGAAGAGACTCTGGTTGCAGCCTTTACTCAAAGGGGAGATCCGGTCCTGCTTCTGCATGACAGGTACTATCTGCATTATAGATAGCACCGTGTTTCCACCGCATAATTCAAATAATTAGTAATATTTGTACTGCAGTTATTACTTCTTACAACTCAACATGATAAAAAAAATCTAAAAACTAAAAAGATTATGTTGTCCTTGTTTTTATTTCATCTGCTTTGCCCATTGCCTGGAAACACTCGTGAACTGTTGCCAACAGCCATTACAGTGGGTGTGAACCATACATAGTAAAGTCAGCATAGACTGTGCTAACTTTGAGGGATGTCGTTCTCTGGGGTGCTCTTTTTACAATGATCTCAGAACAATGATGCCTGAACTTCTGAACTTTAGGAACAACTGTAAAGAGGAGCAAAACACTGTTACTGTTACATTCTCAATAGTACTTTAATTAGAGTGTTCATTTCCTGTGAATTGAAACTAAATCCTTTAGAATTTTTCAAGTAAATTACCTGGTAACTGTAGCTCAGGTTATTATCTCTTCCCAGAACCTGATGTCGCCTCAAGTGATGCCACAAACATGGAGTGCACTCTTGACAGAGATGGAGACGGCTATATTATCAACGGAAAGAAATGGTGGATCAGTGGTACGTGCATCTCCACATTGTTCTTTTGCCACATAACAGAAATATGGAAAAATTGGAAAATAACTGAGTACAATAACACACTCTTTTTGTTCTCTCTAGACTTACAATTTTATGTGTTTTATTGTGCTTGTGCTTTGGACTTTTGAATACCACCAAACCATAGCGCTTGTTTTTGTTCTGCTTGTCATTATTTCCAGACATGCTACTTTCATATTAAATTGCCATAAAGACAAAGTCAAAGTAAGACAGAATGAGAAATGCCCTGAAAACAAGGAAGGGATAATGTTTTCCACTTCCACTCAGAGCTCTTACTTAACACATGGAAAGACTGAGTCTGTACTGGCCTGTTTGTGTATGTGAAGTGAAACTGATTTTAAAGATACTCAGTGTAATTTGAATAAGTCCAGATGTCACATGTAGTTGCAAACATGGGCTGTATGCAGTATTCAGACTTGCATTTTTCACTTCTTAAAGTAAACGTAAATTAACCACACATGACAGGTTAGACTAACCACTTACATTTAAGATTTAGAAGATATGTTTGGGGTTTTTTTGGTAGTGAACTTTATAATTTTACTTCCTGGTTGGACACGGACAGCAGTTATGACATATGTAGAGGTTGTTTCTTTAACTGTTACCTAGCAACCACAAGCACCAAAACTTGTCTAAATATTATGATTAGACCTGTAGTAGACTGTAGTTTGTTGAATTTCCCAGTTGACATTGTAGAGGAATTTTAGAAGGTAAAACTACTCCCTGCATTTTTTTTTTTACTTTTCTTCTATTTTTTCCCTATAAACTTCAACTTAACTGATCTAAACCTATGCTAAATATTGTATTCAGCAGGTAGCATCCCACCAAACCAAGTAATAATTAGAAAAACATGAACCCTTGTCATATGCACTTCATGATAAAACACCCTATGCTTCATTCAGTTTGGTTGATATGGGAATTTAATCCATAACAATATCATAAAGCAACAAAGTCCAGATTCCATGTAGGCCAAAGTGGGGCAAAGAATTTGCTTGTTCAACTAGTACAGATCCCTTCCTTTGTGTGGTGTCCGGTGTCCATGCTGTTGTGTGTAGCACGCCTTGTTCTGAGCTATTCTTTCACTGTTTGAGCTGGGAAAACTTTTAGTGAATACAGTGACTAACTGTAAATGCATACAACTGTAAACACTGAAGTTTCATGTTTAAACTCTAAAGCTTTGGATGTGATCTACCCCATATTGGTCTGACTCATGGCATGCATTTATAATAGAACTAAAATAATCCACCTGATAAAAGGAGGAAAACACATTAACAATCCGTGATGGTTGTTGTTAGTTGGTTTCTAAATATTTTAAACTAGATGGATTGCCCTCTGTAATACCACCCCACACCCTTAACCAATGCCAAATGAAAAGCAGATGATGGGAACAGCAAAATATTCCAACAGTAAATCGATAAAATAGATATACATTTTATTTTACAAATAATTGGTTCAGTGTTTTTTGTGTACATTTATGAACAAGCGTAAATATGAAAAGATATACATATGTAGATCTGTAGATACAATAACAAATATAAGGTGCAAAGTAGATAAGGAGTATATAACAACCCTTAAATGGTTAAAGTGCTTGTGTCCTGGTCGTCAGAGTTAGACTGTGACTGCACTTGTGAGCAGTTGTTCAGGGCTATCTCCACAGTGGGCTCCTGTGGCGGTTGCCGTGGGTGACTGCCCAGGTGTTGGCCCAGGTGTTTAACGGTCTTCAGGATGTGCAGTCTAAAGGATGAGCCCATGAAGGCGTAGAGCAGGGGGTTAATGCAGGCGTGTGTGAGAGCCAGGCTCTCCGTCACCTGCATAGCGTGGTCCAGGTTTATGCTGGTGTCACAGTCTGTCACAAGCGGATAGATAATGTCCAGTGTGCGGCTCAGTTTAACCAAAGTGTAGGGCATCTGAGTGAGCAGGAACACAGCCACCACAGCCAGTAACACACGCAGGGCTTTCCACTTCCTCTGTCTGCGCCCCCCTCCGCTTCTGCTTAGGGTCCAGCCCACCCAGCTGTAGCACACCACCATCACCACAAACGGCACCAGGAACCTGAGGATTAGCTCCAGCAGCTCCAGAGCAGCTTTGGTAGCACGTGCCATGTGAACAGGGTACATGGCTGTGCAGGACATCCTGTAGTGGGAGTGTTTGACTGTGGAGAAGATCAGCTCTGGAAGACTGAGGAAACTGGCTGTAGCCCACAACACCACACACACCAGCAGCCACTGTTTCCTGGGGTGAGAGCTAATGCCGGGCCGACCCCTTGTAACCTGGGCTACCGCTCTGTACCGATCTACACTGATGCAGGCCAGCAGCAGCATGCCACAGCTGAAGTTAGTGCTGTAGACAAAAGATGTGATTTTACAAGCTGCAGGCCCCAACCTCCAGCCGTGAACTGCGTCTGCAGCCCAGAAAGGCAACGTGAAGAGGAGCAGCAGGTCGGAAATGGCCAGGTTGAGAATGCACATGTCTGTTAGGGTGCGGAGACGCAGACGGGAAGTGTAAACCACCACCACCAAAGCGTTCCCTGACAGCCCCACTACAAGAGCCACAGCGTAGATAACAGGCAGGAAGATGCTGCCAAAGGAGCGCACAGCCTCTTTATCACAGATTGTGTGATAGTCCCCATAGTCGTACGTGTCATTCAGGCCATCATCATCGTCAAAGTAATCTTCCATTTTGACTGCAAAATAAAGTGTACAGAGTGAGAGGGGGAGGACAAAGTCTTCTAAGAATTACTTCATGGTTTGTCTTCCGTACACTTTAGAGAAACCTACAAACAATACATTAAAATGTGGCAGTTTTTTGGACAGAAATTCTAACTTGTTAAGGCCATACTGTATCTGCACATCTTATTTTTGACGTAACTGGCCCTCACTGAGATCCAACATGTTCTACACTGAATGTTGTGTCTGCTGTGGCAGGGTAGATAAGGACCAAAGTTCTGATTTGCACTCAGGCTCATACTACATTCTTTTAGATCATCTGAATGTGAAACTGAATATTGCAGAAAAATGTGCAGAGGATAGTTTACACCAACATCAGTATTCGTGGCATTCCTGTATGTGTTTGTATGTTATGATAAGTCTCCAGGTTTCTTACGTCATATGTCATTATCTCCCCCATGGGCATTGTAAGGGTTTCCACAACAGATGTTAAAATGTCAACAGCTGGTCCTCATATGTTTTAATTATAACTACATTTTGGTTATATTGCAACATAAACAAAATTAAAACATAATACCTGATTTATGAGATACAGTGATTTACCTTCTTCACTATGAAACAGCAGCAATTTATTTTAATTTCCAAAATAAACAGTACATCTACTTCAACAAATATAATGCCGATCAAACTGTAAATAAGATTGTACTTTGAAATGTTATCTCAAGGCAGTTGAACTAATGTCATAAAATAATTACTGGACTTGTGACTAAAACCAACCTTTGGCATTACCAGTCTACACAAGGCACAAGAAACAACATTTGACAAAGTTTTCCTTCTAGTTGAATATGCATAAACAAAAAAGTTAAAAGACTCTTACCTCGTGTTCCTGTAAGCTCTTATGTTGAAACGTCCAGCTGTAGTGAAATGTGTTATGAGGCTTTCACAGTGCGATCCATAGCCCGCCCAATCCCTCCACTGCTGACAGAGGAGGGCTCTCTGTAGAACTATGCTATGGGCGGGAGTTTTCACTTTATATTCAGTGACAGATGACTAAGAGAATACCATGTGAGACTTTCATTATTGCACTGAAAATGAACTATTCTTTATTATTTGAATTGCCATTTATCGTATTGTATTTAAAATTAATCCGTAGTTTAGCACTGATATACTGAATGCTGGAATCTATGACTTCATAAAATTATACATTGCAGTGTTTCCCAAACTATTGTATGTGAAATATTGTTGGTACGGGGACTCCTCTGCACTTCATTTATTTGCTGCAACTGTAGTAAAGTAGCAGTAGTGTAGTCTTAATTTAGACCTGGAAATAATCCTGTTTTTACACCTGGCTTAGATCTGGAGGTACTGAGAGGGCACATAGTTTGTACTTGGTGTGAAATGTTTGAGAACCACTGGGATTAAATTGATTTGATGCAGTGATTTGCATATAGATTTAGCGTGTGTTTACACCAGATGATTTTGTGATGCAACACTCTCCAGTTATTGAAGCTTCAGACTGGTACACACTGGGTCATTATCCAGTTGGTTTATCTAAAAAAAACTTGTCTAAATATTATGATTAGACCTGTAGTAGACTGTAGTTTGTTGAATTTCCCAGTTGACATTGTAGAGGAATTTTAGAAGGTAATACTACTCCCTGCATTTTTTTTTTTTTACTTTTCTTCTATTTTTTCCCTATAAACTTCAACTTAACTGATCTAAACCTATGCTAAATATTGTATTCAGCAGGTAGCATCCCAAGCCATTGCAATATTTCTGCCTGCTGATTAGCCTTAATTGCACAGTATATCAACAAATGTTTGGTATGTTACACTGACGCTTCATTCCAGTGGTAAGACATGTCTGGGCACGGCTTGGCTCCTAATGGTCCACCATACTTACATAAGAACTCACGTGAACCAGTTTTGTTTCAGGGCAAAGAAACAGACTTTTGGGTGGAGCACTCCGGGATTTTTGCTCCCTGGTTACCATGGTTACCAGACAAGCATAATCAAACTTTGTTTTATATCATAGCAATAGGATAGATTACTGCATTTCTGTGGAGGCATGTTTGAACGCAGGTCCCATCTGGAGACATCTGGGTTCCAAATGTGACATTCTGTGGGGACAGTTTTACCAGAGAAAGTGCATATAAACAGGAAGCCAGACCATTTGTCATCCAGTCTATTTCCTAAGGGAGCCAAAAAAGACACAGGTCCGGCTTTTTTTTTTTCCACTTACTTTTTACTCTACCAGTCCGTACTCAGAAGTAAGATATGAGTGACGTAGTTGCAGTATCCTAAAGCAAGGCTATAAGATTTGGCAACCAAAGCTTCAAAAAACATCATATTGAATGCTTACATTTATTGGACATTATAATTTACAGTGTAACTAAGATGTTAATTGGGAAACTGTAAAGTTATTGTGGTAGTAGCTACAACAAAACTTCAAAGAAAAAGATATATTTGTATCCAGAACTAAGTCTCTTTTGTCATAGATGTGGTGAAAAATTAAAATTAAATAAAATGTCATTTAAATATATGTAGAAAACCCTGACATTACTCCAAGCGGATAAAACCCTCTAAGGAAAATATTTTACATTTTATAAACTAATTACACCAAAGAATTCACCATAGGATATTACTGCTTTTCTGTGTGTCCACTGCCTCGAAGGCTGTAGTGTCTCCTCTACCATCCACCATGGTCATTTCCTCTTGGACAGCTCAGTGTTTCCGCTCTTATGAGTCATGAAAGGGTTAAGGACGGGCAGACTAAAATAACATGTGAATTCAAAGGAAATACTATATATTTGTCACTTGTCTTTTACAGGTGCTGGTAATCCTGACTGTAAAATAGCTCTTGTCATGTGCAAAAGCAAACAACTGGATTCAAGCAACAGGTCAGTGAATGTGGTGATATAATGACACACTATTATTTTTACTGTGAGTTTCTGTGAAATTTTGTGTCCTGTAATTTTAGACACAGCCACCACAGCACGATCCTTGTGCCCATGGACACACCAGGGGTGACTCGGGTCAGACCGCTCACTGTGTTTGGGCAGGATGGTACGGTGTTAAAAGTTTTCATGTTTTTACTAATTATTATGTGGTTTTGTGGGATAGTACCTGTGGTAAATATTTATATAATAGTTTTACATCAGTTAATTGGCAGTTTGTGGGGGGAAAGCTGGGAACAAAAATACAGGAAGAAAACAAAATAATGCTACGTATGTCATCAACAATTTACACATTATTTATTTTTACTAATAAAAGAAAAATTCAAGTCAACTGAACAAAAAGTTGTAGGAGTGAAGACATTTCGCTGCTGATCCAAGCCGCTTCTTTTTCCTTTTCTATGGGTCATAATTGGACGACTGAGGAATTACACAAACATCTTCTTTTACTAGTCTAATCATAACTGTTGCACAATGTAAAGTTTTGGCCCTTGTGCACAGTGTGGTTTCAAGGGAACAGTTACTGAATTACCTCTATCTATGTAATGGAAGTAACATTATAAAACTAAGCAAGTTTTATAGGAAATTAATTGTCTAACTTGTCATGCACTTTAAATCTTTCCCTTTCTCCTTTTGCCAGGTCACCCCAAATCTAATGCAAACATTGAACTGTTTTCACTACAGATGCTATTCATGGGGGTCATTTTGAAGTACACTTTGAGAATGTGCGCGTTCCCACATCAAACATAATACTAGGTAAGCGGTACGAAAAAATAACTGGATTCTGTTATATTGTCTGTATCTGCAAAATAGCCATTCCCAAAGTGCCACAACAGCCCTTAATAAAAATATTCTGTAATGCTGTTGTTCTCTTAGATTTATACAAGTACAGTATACTGTTGTAGACTTTATGCTGATTTAAAGTAGTAGACTAAATTCAAACCATTACCCTATATTTTACATTGCAGTATTTAAATGTATTATGATTAGATATAGTTAAATATAATAGCTATTTGTGTGACGAGGAAACCGTATGTCCAGTCAGTAATACTTTTTTGGCAGTATTTGTGTCTACTACTGCACCTCAAACTTAAATTGTTCTTACCAGGAGAAGGCCGTGGTTTTGAGATCGCACAGGGTCGTCTGGGGCCGGGCAGGCTGCATCACTGCATGAGGGCAGTGGGCCTGGCGGAGATGGCGCTGGAGCTGCTCTGTGAACGGGCCGCTTCCAGGCGCACGTTTGGAAAGGCTCTCTACCAACACGTAAGAACACAGCGCTTTGGTGCCATCTTGTGGATATATTGCACATTACAAATAACTTGCGTGTGTAGGAGGTTGTGGCTCACTGGATAGCCAAGTGTCGCCTTATGATAGAGCAGGCCCGTTTGCTGACACTGCACGCAGCCCATGCGCTGGATACAAAGGGTAGTCGGGCTGCACGTAAACAGGTAAAAACCGTCAGAGTTTGTATGTGTTTATGTGTTAATCATGTATTTTTTTTTCTAGATTGCCATGATTAAAGTGGCTGCAGCCCGGATGGCCTGTAAGGTGGTGGACTGTGCCATGCAGGTGTACGGAGCAGCTGGACTGTCTGGAGACTTTCCTTTGGCTCAAATGTCAGTCTGCAACGGAGTTTTCAACATGTAAATTCAAACGTACTTAATGTCGTCTAAATCTTTCTTTCAGGTATGCATATGCAAGAACACTGCGCCTTGCTGATGGACCAGATGAAGTGCACCTCTCTTCTATTGCTCAGCTAGAACTGAGAGATCAACTGAAGAAAGCACAGGCCAAGCTGTGAAGTAATGCGACATGTATCCTGCAAAATGCAGTTTCGATTGCTACCAACTAATGCCTTTTGTGGTTAACAAGTTAACATCCTGATGACAGCATTTTTATCTATAAACAGACACTTGATTAAAAAAGAATCATGTTTATTAGGATTTATTTTTCTAATACAATCTACAAAACGGAAATTGACAGCATGAATAAAAGTTATTATTGCACGCCGTGTGGGAGTGGTCAATTACCATGTAGATAAGTTCCACTGTGAGGAGGAGGGGATATCCAGATCAACATTTACATTGTTTATTTTTACAAAATAAAACAGCTATGGCCCCATCCATTTCATACAGCCGTTGGAAACCCATGCAACACCCATCAGTGATATGTGTCTGTACATGGGGAGCCCTGCATCTTAAAGCAAAAGAGGCCGTCACAAGTCCTATGAAATGTCAGTGTTTACTTTTCTTTGACTTCTTGTGAGAGCGATGAGGCGACCGGGATCGTGACTTTGACCTGGATTTTTTTGTGGATTTCTTGGGTGTTCTTGAGCGTGACCGCCGTGACCGTTTAGGTGTGCGAGGAGATGGAGATCTAGACAGACAAAAGATAGTTATTTCCTCATTTACTTAACAGAAAATATTTATTTTTGTAAAATATGTATTTCTGCATTGCTCAGTTCACATGTTTATTCAAATCCGATTGACTACCGTAATTTCACGGCTATAAGGCGCGGTTAAACGTTGCGAACATCGCGGGAGCGATAAATGACAGACGGCGAACACGCCGCGCCGGGCAAGTTACGCCATGATTTCTGAATGGATTGTGGATGCTTGGGCTAACGGTGCGACTTTTGTATGTGTTAAATGCAGGAAAAGCACGAAAAAGCACCTGTAACTGAAGCTGCGCCTCCGGTGCGCCTTATGACCGTGAAATTATGGTACACATTTTACAAAAAATAATCTTACCTCTTGGAGGACTTTTTACTAGAGCGTGGAGAGTCTTTATAAGAAGAACGAGAGGAGGTGTCTTTAGAGTAGGAGCGGTCTGAGCGCTCTGACCTTTCAGAGCGAGGAGAGGATGAACGCCCTCGTCTGCTGCTGCGCGCTGGACTGGGCGAGTTACTGTGATGACGCTTCCTGAAACAGCAATTAATTATGAAGTTAAGATAAAAGGTTCACATTACACATGCCTCAGTTTAATAATAGCAGATATTTTTTGCTGACATGTCCTTCGTAGTGTGGACAGCTCTTTATACATGAAGAATAGATCATTTCTCTCCAAAGGAGACAAAGGTGAAGCTCACCTGTCTTTCCTGGTAGGTGTGTCATCTTTGTCCTTCTCTTTCTTCAGCTCTTTCAGTCGTGTCTCTGCTTTTTCCTTCTCTTTCCTCTCGCGTTCTTTTTCTCGTTCAAGTTTCTCCTTTTCTCTTTCCTTAAAATACAAAAACATTGTGAAATTCTGCCCCTCTGAAACCGTCTTCAGACACTGTGTAGCAGGTACCTTTTGTAGTAGTTTGTCTCGATAGTGTTCCACTTGTTCCTGAATACTCTGACCAGCTTTCTTAGGTCTTTTTCCTGATTCCAGTTCATCTTGAAACTTCATTACTTTTACCTGATAAGCATCGGAAAGTAATAAGTAAACACATCAAATGTACAGTGTAGGAGTGTTGTGTTACACACCTCAATCTCTCGGAGCTTGGAGCGTTTCTCCTCATTGATTTTGTAGTCCATGTCGTCTCTCGTGGGGTTGGAGTAACTCTGTGGGTCTTCAGAGTCATCCCCATTCCTTACAGACATATCAATACACTTGTTAGTGTGTATTGTTCTATTGACTAAAAGAACACAGAATATATTCTACAAAAGGACTTACTTTTTCATTCCTTCTGGTTGCTCAAATATTTCCCATTTTGAAGTTGTCACAGCTAAGAATAATATTATAAAAGTTAGCCACAAAAGCTAAGGGATAACTAACACTGCATGGGAATCTTACCTTGTGCTTCCAATTCAGACTCATCGACAGCTTCCCATTTAGAAGGTGCTACCTTGAAGGCTGCCTCTTTGGACTGATCAACTATAACATAAAACTTACAATTAATAAAACTCCTACCACAGTATGACTATGGGAAAATATGTGGAAAAACTCACAGGGTATTCCATCAATGTCATCATCTACGTGGCGAATGGGAACTCCATCGAGGTCGTCCAAAGGAGCTCCGTCGAGTGGAGCCCCATCTATAGGTGCTCCGTCGATTGGCATCCCGTCCACATCCTCTACAGTGTCCATATATCCACTATGGGAGCACCATCCACGTCATCTGCAGCTTCAGGCTGACAGAACACAGGAATACTTGGATTTATAAAAATGCATCAATGATGTTTGGCACCAGCAAAACTGACTAATATGGCTAAAGGAAAGTGAGGATTTTAAAGACCTATGGTTGTCCTTTGATATGAAAAGAAACATTTTATTAAATTGTTTACCTCAGGCAAAAGAGCAGGAGATTCTTTTTCTGAAGACAGATTGACCAGGCCCAGGAAGATGTTCTGGAGCTTGATAAGGAAAGGATCCGGGTACACGGCCCATTCTTCCCAAGCACGGAAACACGACATGACCCGTTGCTACAAAAGAAATAGATGAAAGATGTCAAATCCAGCTCTTTCAAAAAAGTAGATGTGCATTTTTCCAAATACCTTGAAATTTCACTCTGTAGATGGCCTTGTATTGTTTTGTATGTTGCATTCAGGTCTGAGAATATTTGACAGAGTTTTGACTCAAAACTAAAAGAACAGAAGAGTAGTTAAACGAAACACCAGCTGAGGCATATACATTTTTTAAAGACTTACTATTTTCTATAATAGGATGCATTGGCTACTTTGGCAGAAGAATTGTATAACACATCAGAGACAAGATATAACCGGGCAATCTGAAATACATCAAAAGAAAAGTTCAGTTTTTGGTTATTAATACTAGCAAAGAAAACTTCAATTTATCCATGACAAAAGTGTAAATCTTACCTTTTTAGGAAGTGGGGTTTTGAGGATGGATAGAGATTCTGCGATACATTCAACAATCTCTTCTGCAGCCTCGGCATGGTTAAGACAAAAGAGCATAGCTTCCCCCACATCTCCTCGCCGGGGTGTCAGGCCACGCAACATCTCCTCCAACTTATCTCGCTCACTGTGCAAAAACACAGCAGTGGTAAACTAACTAATAACATCTGTCAAGTAAGAGGAGCAACTAGCTTACTCTTCTTTCAAGCATCCTTTCTTGCTTCCTTCCTCCTCTTCTTCCTCTTCATCTTTGTCGTCATATGGCCCATGTAGGTAAGGGTTTAGAGGAGGGGGCCGCCAAAGAGAGCCATTTTTGAACATCCTAAAATCTTCTGTTCGCCATTTGGCTGGTGACTCACCCTAAAGGTTTAAATCAGATCCATATGAGCAAAACTGAGAATATCCAATGACATAGTAATGTGTTTTTCCACACACAACAGACTGTACCTGCAGTATGGAATAAAGCTTCCATCTATAATACACGTGGGCTGGGCTCTGGTTCTCAAAAAGAAACCTGTATGAATGATGAGCTTTAGTGATCATTTGATTCAAACTTGAAACATAGCTTTAACATTTTTAACATTTTAGATGGCATTTCACCTCACCTGTACATGGGGTTGTTGAGTTCTCTGTTCATAATCATGGCTTCAAACATTGGGCCCTCACGCACCACAAACTCGATCATACGATGGATGAGAGAAAGCAAATTCCTACAAAAAAAGCACAGTTAAAGCAAATGGTTTCAGACGACTGTCCTTTGGATCACAGTTTACAAATGTGCTTGTTTAACACTCCTAACAGCTGCGCCAACATTTTAAAATGTAGAATATTCTGTACAAATTCTTCACTAGGTATAGTACAACTAACCCATTATTGGTCCATAAAGAGCCATCTGACAACTGTGAGGAGTTTTACAATCAAGCACTAAAGCTCATACTTGGAGTGTAATACAAATTGTAGTCAATATCTATTTTGACTGATACGGGATGATGAGGTTGAAACTGCAGTGTACTTAAGATTATTAGTTGGAATGGCTCCTTTACTTATTCCAACATAAACCAGAGCTGTAATTGATGACCTACAATATAAGTCTTGACTGCAAAACAGTGCAAATAATATTTGTTACTACTACTGCATACAATAATCCTACAGTAGTTAACAAGACAAATGTATGTCCTTGATTGAAACAACACAGATCACATTTACTTGTATTGGAGGTGATCGTACCAATGGCGGGGCAAAATTCTGTATACTTTCCCAATCCATCCCATGATGCTTTTCGGATCCCTCGCTGCTGCAGACAGTTCAAGTTGTGCTGCTCACCAAGGCCAATGTCAAAGGTCTTATGAAGGAATGCTGCCAACTTTTGGATTTGTTCACAGGAGCCAGGGTTACTGAGCTCCAGATAGTGACAGAGGCCAAGGGGAAAGACTGTCTGAATGAGCAATGGTCAGAAAGCAGGACTCACAGACCTCCAATCAGCAGGCTATATACATTGTGTCACTAAATTATAAAAACTTAGTTGACGAATGGGGTGGGACTGTGATGGATGTATGATTTTTCCTGCTAAGCAACATAAACAATGTCTAACATGAGATTCTGCTACAATGTGGGTTATGGTGTGACTGTTGCATAGTAAGTTTGCAAAATGTATTCATTTCTATCTACTAGTATAAAAACATTGCACTTGCTACCATTGCTCTCCCACACAGACCTGCCCCTGTAGCATGCAGTGATCAAATGATCAGTGATTTTTGGGTATTTTTTTATTATATGGGATGTTATTTTCTAAGTTTGTACACCAATTTATAAAGAAAAAAATGTACCTTTCTGTTGGGATAACCACTTTGACTATGGCTTGCGACAGAGTCTGTATATGAAGTCACATCAGATAATAAACATAGAACGTGAGTAATGTTAAATAACAACAAATCCAAAATATAAAAATGCATTTCAATGTGCACAATAAACTTCTCTTTACTGCTGTAAATAGTTAAAACTCCCTCATCACTGAGCTGATTAAAACACCTGTCATAGTTACACCTGCCATTCAACTACATCATGAACTTCTATGACAATGTCTAAACTTAAATCTTTTGAAATTTAGTAAAATATTGCTGGCAATTTAAAACTATTTATAACCAGCATAATCACACAAACAGTCATTTGTAATCAATGTGCTAATCCTCAAGGTGGCGTGCTGAGTTACCTTCTCAAACTCCTCCTTGTTTTTGGGCGGGGGCAGCAGGGGCGCGTTAGGGTTCTTTAGCCTCTCTCGGGTCTGGGCGTTGAAGGGCAGGCCAGAGGGGGGGTGGGGGGGCAGTGTGTGCTCCCATCATGGACGGAGGGATGTAGATGGGATGGGGAGGGATGGGAACGCCTTTGCCCCAGCCCAGTTTCATCTCGAAATTCATAATAGTTTTTCCTTCAAGAATAAAAGGAAGTGACAGTTTAAGAAAAAAATTTACACTGTTTTATTTAACAAATTTGGTCATACCATTAAGATTTTTGAGTGCACGTTCAGCATCCCTCCTGTTCATGAAAGCTACAAAGCCACAGTTCCTCTCACGTGCTCGTTCTTCGTCGGTCCTCGGCCACATGATCTTGACACTAGCCAGGGGCCCATAACGCCCAAACTCTTGACACAGCATCTCTTCATTCATCTATAAAAGTTATTAAAAATCAGTGGCAATAGTTTAATCATAAACTTTATTTTTGACAAGGCTACCTGTGGATTGATGTTTCCCAAATACAAGTTTGTTGTTGATGGGTCTCCTACATCATGGGAGCCTGGTGCACTGTCGTCTAAAACTGTGGAGACAGAGCAGAGAGAAAAATTCCTGCAGTGGACTGATGGAAGGGCATCTGGTTTTACAAAACATTAATATTCACAGCCACTATATTAAGTCAAATTTACCACTGGACGGACGGTTTCTTCGTGAAGAACCATCCGCTAAAAGAAGCAGAAATAGCAGCATAAATTTTGTTTCAGGGTAACGGGTGAGGGAGGGGTGCAGGGGCGTGACAGGAGTGGCTTATTCGTACACTTCTCTGATGTTAGTACATGATGCACGGTTAACAGCACTTACACGAACGTCTTCCATCCGCTCCAGCGACAGGTTCAAACCGGCTAACACGGCCTTTCAACTTGTGTCGCTCATCCCTCTCCTCTTGAATTCTGCAGAGCAGTTGGATAAACATATTTTAATATTACGCAGTGTACACACACAGTACACAGTGTATTATTTGTTCAAGGCAAACTCCACCTACTGTTTAAGCTCTTCTTTAAAGAGCTCCAAGTTGCTTTTCTTCTTTTCCTTTTCATTGCTCTTCTTTAAAAGCTGACAAAATGTTTACAGGTAAATAAAACCTAAACACCTTACAATTACAATCAAGAAAGACAGACAGTGTACTTACATTTCTTTTGTCTAGAGGTAAAAACTGAGATGGTGTTTCCAAAGGCAAGATGTTTCTTGGTGGAGGCTCAAAACGTGATTTGGGTTTGTACAGTTTCCTCCTTTTTTCATCGCCTGCAGATTCATCTAAAAGTAATAGAGAAAAATATGTTATACTTATCCTCATAAATTACATGCACAATTACAAAATTAAAAAAGTATTTCAATAGTTGACATATAAAAATACCCTTTGGTGCATTAGCAAGGCCCCCTCTGACAAAAGTTTTGACTTTTCCCTCTCCACCTCCTTCAAAAGCTGCAAGAAATTCTTCGTAAATTTCTGCTGCAGCTCTCTCGTCTTCCTGTACGATGTAAATCCAGCATTAGTATTGAGTAAAATGGCCAACAGCTATATTTTTCTAGCAAGTTACACCACTTCCACCTCATACCTTTTTCTTGATTTCATCTTGCTCTTTTTTGCTCAGAGTACGCTTTGCTCCTGACATTTTCCCAATGCTGAATGACTTCAGCTTGCTCTCAAGCAGCGCCTGTCAATGTAAAAATACAACACTTCCATTTACAAACGGAAGACAACCCGTGCAAAGACAAGCATTCTCACTAGACAGATTTCCCGAATGTTTTAACAGACAACTCGAAGAATAGGAAGACATGTTTAGGCAAGTATACTTTAGTTTTACTACTTTATTTCATTAAGTAGAGAAGTCAACAAGCACAGACGTATGTCCACACCGCTCACAGGTGACACCGAGGACAAGGGCCCGTGTTCCACCTCCACAGATACTAGTACTTTAGCTATAGAAATCTCTTACTCATGATATTGTTTTATTTGGATCACCGCACATGATATTAACAGCTCGAGCTGAAGCTTTCCGTGTATACTAGCTAACGCTATGTACACACGGCTAAAGGCTAGCTGTGCAGCATTGATAGCATCATTAGCTAGCTCCACTGAACACTGCCGGACATTTCTCACATTATGCACACAGTTTTCCTTCTCTGCAAACAATCCACTCAGGCATCCCATCATATAATTTAATAAGGCCAGCAAGACATGACTGTGGGGTTTAAACAGCCTCAAAACGGTATTATTACCTTAGCGCTAGCTAGCTTTTGAGAGCCGCCAGGCGTTCTATCCGCCATCTTTTGTGGGGCAAAAATATCGACAATCGATTACATAGGACAACAAACGTGACATTCAGGCCGCTCAGTCGAGTACTGTGTCAAAGATGGTCAGAGGTGGTGAGCTCAGTCTGTGGTGCTGAGTGAAGGTGGAGCAAAGTATAACCCGGGCTCAGAGTTTTCCGTATAGTGAGAAATACGACAGAGAAAGCACCACGTCCATTGTTTTCTATTCAAATATTACTCTATTCAAATATTACTCAAGTAGTAGTATTTGTATTAAAGATAGATTGAAAACATTTGGCTAAAAAAAAAATAAAAAATAAATAAAATAAAAATAAATAAATAATTTACAAAAAAAAAAAAATAAAAAAATAATAATAATAATAATAATAATAATAATAATAATAACACTCGTATTCGATACAAAAATCTGCCTAGACACCCAAAGATATCCTACAATCAAAGCAAAAAGAAAACAAAGGGGAAATAAAATACCTTATAATAAAATAAAGCATAACTGCAAAACAAAATAACAATATCTTTAAAATGTGTTACAGTGAATATGCAGATGTGAACAGATATGTTTTGTAATTGTCCTTGTATCTCTCTGTCGCAGGTAAAGTATTTGGGGGCAGAGCGGTGCATTATGGGTCCATGTGCTGGCTGCTCTGACCCTCATTGTGGTCAGTTGTATGTGGACACTGAGACTAATCATTTAAGGAGCTTGGACATCCAGAAGAGGGCGATATTGAGTTGAGTCTCACTGTCAACCATTTAAGGAATTTAAATAATTAAGCCTAGTAAGTAGAAGTTTCTTTTTAATGGCCATTTTTTTGATTGAAGTCGGCTGATCTCATTGGCAATATTCTTTCTTTCTTTTGAATAACCGTAAAATCTTCCAAAAATTCAGAGATATATTCATTAATAAGACCTACCTCAATTATCAATTTGGCAAGTTTGTCCCTGTCATTTTTATTCATGTGCCATATGAAACCAGTGCGTCTTTTCCTCTCCCTATGCGTCTAGATTTTTTTCCCTGTGTGTTTCAGCGAAATTTACTCCGTCCCTCCTACCACGCAGAACAAACGCTATATTCATCAGATCCAGTCAGAGTGCAGTTGCTGTAACTCCCCTCAGGAGCTGCCCCCTGTCCTGTCTGGGCCGTTTCACACAATGCCATTCATGCCCCGGTGCGAGATGAGGAGACGCGCCCTGGAGCTGGCCATGTGGAGGACGTGCCTGTTTTGCGCATGGTGTCTGCTGTCCTTATCGGAAATCTGTGCGCAGTCTCAACGGAGGTACGACACATATTTTATTAAGACTTGAACAAGGTGACCCTATGCTGCAAGTGGAGGCGTTAATTTTGAGGAGTATTTTTCATCCAGGTTGTGCGTAACAGGATTATGACGCATTGTCGAGGAGCGTGGATTTGCTGTGTTTTTGTGGCATAATGTCAAATGAATAGTTTTATCGGTCTTTTCCAGACCCAGCTTCACGTGCGGAGGGAATATCACCGGAGACTCTGGAGTTATTGGGAGCCAGGGTTACCCAGGAGTTTACCCACCCAATACCAAATGTGTGTGGAGGATTACAGTGAGTGACTTGACACTTTTTCATTAGTATTGTTGGATATAGAAAGCTGCGTAAAGGCTTAAAGAATTTAATTAGGCTACAGTTGTTTTTTCTTTTTAATATAAAGAACAGGCAGATCATATACAAGGTTACATAGAAATACTGTGAAGTCTGTATAGTGTCCTATATATACCATATAGGTTGGCATGTTGATTTGAAACAGAACAGATGTCAAAGTTTTGGGCACTAGAGCTTGTAAAGTTTTATGGATAAAAAAAAACAACAAATCTGCAGTGTTTTAGGCACATATCCATTAGTACTTTGTTATTAAAATGTAGCGTTAAGGCATATAGTTACATGTACTTATACTTAATATACTTATAACATATAAACCAGATGTGAATTTCCTCCCAGGTGCCTGAGGGAAAGGTGGTGGTCCTGTCCTTCCGCTCCATAGACCTGGAGAGTGACAACCTGTGTCGGTATGACTATGTGGATGTGTACAGCGGTCACGTGAACGGACAGAGGCTGGGACGCTTCTGTGGCACCTTCAAACCCGGAGCCCTGGTTTCCACAGGCAACAAGATGATGGTGCAGATGGTTTCAGATGCCAACACAGCTGGGAGTGGCTTTCTGGCAGTTTTCTCCTCTGCACATCCACATGAGAGAGGTTAGAAGAAAGACGAATGTTAGTGCAATAGGAAATGATGTTTGTTGTAGTGATTTGCACTAAAGATTAAATAATCTTACATAGGTTTGCAACACATGGGTCTGGAACCATCTAAATCTATCCAGGCATTGGATTAACGAGAATTGTCAGCATATAGGTTGACAATATGCAACTTTTGACCCTTTCAATTGTCCTGACAAAGCCCAAGATTTGTACAAAATGACAAAAGACATCTCAGTACTCCTGTCAGTCACTTGTGGAATTTCTCGCCGGTCTTTCTGTAAACTGTCCACTTGAAGGCACCCATTTCCTCTGTGCAAGTCTAACAGTCTTATCTGCTCTTTTTAGGGAATTCTAATCACTGGTCTGTTCTCTGTCCTCAAAGGATTGACAGCTGTAATTGATAATGGTTGCTTTGCTTGCTCGGACACAATAGCAGCACAGCTAAACCACCAATTTTCTTGTCTCTATTTTTGTCACTGGGTAAACTCGAGGGATATTTTCATGAGTTACATCTACGATTCAAAATGTTTGCCAAAATCAACCTTTGCAAATCACTGCAATGCAGGGGAAGATGGTATATTGTTGCAAATCTTATGGAAAAAGTAAAGAAAAAACGGATTTAATAAGTGAATTTTACAGGTGATCAATACTGTGGAGGGAGGTTAGATAAACCAGCTGGCACTTTCAAAACGCCAAACTGGCCTGAAAAAGATTACCCAGCTGGAGTTACCTGCTCCTGGCATATAATTGCCCCCAAAAACCAGGTAAGGGATGTTAACCCATTCCCATGTCATTGTCCACTTGTAAGAAAACTTTTCTTTTATCTATGCCTTTTGACTTTTTTGCATTTGTTTGTCTTGACTTAGATCATAGAAGTCAAGTTTGAGAAGTTGATGTGGAACGGGACAACTACTGCCGCTACGATCACGTCTCCATTTTTCAACGGAGCCGAGATCAACGATGCAAAAAAGGATCGGCAAATTCTGCGGAGACAGCCCCCCCAGCGTAGATGACTCCTGCTTTAGTTTCCTGACAGCTTGCCCCTTTCTCAGTGGCTCTCACGTTACCAACAGTCTCCTCCCCACAGGCCCGTGTTCTCTGAGGGGAATCAGCTCCTGATACAGTTCCTGTCAGACCTGAGCCTGACCGCAGACGGCTTCATTGGACACTACAAGTTCAGACCCAAGAAGTTCCCCACTACCACCCTCCCACCCACTACTACCACACAGCCGGTCACCACCAGGCCTATACGTAGGTATCAACTTTCATTCTAACACATTGTTTATCACTTAGGTGCACTTTAAATTCAGCACACGGCATTGTGCTTAAGGCCCTGTAATCTGGTTGGTCTCACATTCCTTCTCATTGTTGCTTTTTCCCTTAGTTAAGCCAGGTTATTTCAGACTTCTTTGTACATTATGTCATACTGTGACTATAAAATGTTGCTGTAGTCAAGTTATATCTCATGTTATAAATCAAGTAGCAGTAAATATTAAATGTTTTTATGCTACCACAAGATTACTGTTCCCATTACAGCAGCCTATAACAAGCTTGTAGTAGCTTTTCTGGCATTGTTTCCATGGTAAAATCTATCAAACGATTGCTTTTCCTTGTAAAAATATTCCCCTTGTATAATCCTTACTGAATTTCATGTGAAAGCAGCAGATGTGGACAGGTCATATAACATGCTCTGAAAACCACACTTTTACTGTGCATTGTCTCTCTCAGACAGCACTAATGTTCCAAAACTTGAGGACTCCCCTGTTCAGACATTTTAACTATTTCTTTCATTACTAATTCAGGCAAGCATTTTACATTTAAAAACACAAGCTTGTATATAGTTGCAGGTAGTAGATGCAGTAGATTTGTAGCATCCATAGTATTAAAATGAAAAGTTAAGTTATATCCCTTATTAAAATGTTACTATCTGGTGTTTGTGTCCCCGCAGCTCTTAAATATTCCGTCGCATTGTGTCAGCAGAAATGCAAAAGAAGGGGAACACTTGAAAGCAACTACTGTTCCAGCAATTTCGGTAAGAACAACATTGCTTTATCCCACTCATTCAAATCACTTACCGATGTGTGGCTGTAGATGCACCATATTAAGTTATGAATATACAGTCATTTCTGGTTATTATTGAGCATATCTGCAGTTACTCACAGCTTAAAACAACAGATATTCCCAACCCTTTGACGTCAGAATGGAACTTCCTTATAAGATGTTGGTTTTGTCATGGTACTATCTTTGCTGCTTTGATTTTTCCACTGCATATATCAAAGACTTCCTTGACGGCCTGTTTGGAAGTGGAGCGCCTTGTACAGTGGGATACAGTTATTCCTATCCAAACACGTGGACTGTCTCTGGCTGTTAAATGAATGTGTTGATTCAGCCTCACTCTCCCCGTTCTGATGTTTTCTTCGCAAACTTGTTTACCACAAACATTAGATTGGCATTTCAAAGAGTTTTCATGTAGGAATGGCAAGTACGAATGGAAAACTTTGGAGTGCTGAGAGCCAGCAGCACTCATTTGCATCACTTATAATGAAAGGGTTAGACAGTGGAATGAAAATACTTTGTCTAGTAATCATTCTTTTTTTATTCAATAGTGCTTCGTAGTTGCAGTAGCTTTTCAAACAGACTGTGGACTGTTTTGTCTCATACGTGTCAGGAAATTAAATTGACAGATGTGAACTTTGACTGTATTGGTAGAATTAGTGTTTAGACTTGGACTGAATCTGAAGTGATTCCTGAAATGACCCTAGACTTAGTTGCATTACTAACCTTTATCAACTTAAACTATACATGGAAATACATTATGAGTAACAAGGGTTAGGGTGTTCATTATGTTCATTATGTATATTTGCAAACTTTTGTTCAGTTACAAGATATTTTGTAGCTTTTGTATGATATTGTGTATAGTTAATAGAAAATACTGCAATCTGGTCAAGAGTAAGTGTGAAAATAGAGACTTGACACATTATACATCAAGTCTCGCTCGTAGGTCTAAATCTTTGTTCCTAATCTGGAATCTAGAATAGGAATAAATTAAATTATATTACTTACTCCCATTTGTAATAAAAATAAAGTAAAAAGTAAAGAGTCTAACTTCAAATGTAAACTCAGTTTTTGCTACCCTGACAGGAAACATAGATAGTCCTTGAATGCATAAAACAAGTTTGCCAGCTGAATATTTGACCTCTCTGTACTGAACTAGTTAGGTGCTTGTAATCTCGACAGGCTGTGTGTTCCACTGACTAACACACAGTCACACTCTAGTCACAACACAAACATTCATGTGTCTACATTTGGTTTCCACATTATAATCACAGCTGTATTTTCTCAGTAATCACAGGTACAGTCATCACAGCGGTGGTTAGAGGAGGAAGCACTTTTGCAACTGTCTCCATTATCAATGTGTACAAGGAGGGCAACCTGGCCATCCAGCAGGCCGGCAAGACCATGAGCACCAAGATCATAATCCTGTGCAAAAAGTGTCCCTACCATCAGACGAGGTGAGTGTGTTGTTCTAATTTACTTTGATCCATCTTAAATGAATGTTTCTAAAAATATGTTGCAGATCTTGTTTAGAATAACCTATGGCTCTGAGTTTGCCACTATTGCTGCACAGTTGTTTCGTGAGGTAGAGGTGAGCGGGCAAAACTCACTGTCCAGATTTTCAGAAATATCCCATATGTTCATATATCTGACCAATGAGGTATAAATATGGCAATGGTCCATATTTTTATCATTAGGAAACCCATGGATTAGTTTGCATGAGTTCTTAAGTAAAAATTATACAGTCAGAACATGCTGCTGGAGCCTGATATGTTACCATGGTGACGTGTCCTCTAGCTGTATTTATACCACATTGCATCAGATTATATATATTTCCATATGGTATACAATCATGCCGTGTGGAGATTCTGATACTTGGTCTTCCTGAATGTCTCTGCCGTCGCGCCGCCACTGCATTCAGGCTTTGTGTGTGTGACCCTGCCAGGCTTGAACTACGTCTTCATGGGCGAGGTGGACGAGGAGGGCCGCGGGAAGGTGGCCCCTCACCATTTGTCATGCCCTTTAAGACCAAGAACCAGAAAGGACTCAACGGGCTGAAGAACAAGCAGTGCTGAGTTCTACTCCACTGACTGCTTTGCCTTTGGCTCAGCTGTGGGTGTGAAAGCAAGTTTAAAATGTAAAATAATGTTTTATATTTTGAGCAGACTATTTATTAAAACAAA
>JAIEZT010000021.1:827992-891264 GCA_019594935.1 Periophthalmus modestus
GCAATCGTTTGATAGATTTTACCATGGGAAACAATGCCAGAACAAAGCTACTTCCAAGCTTGTTATAAGGATGCTGTAATGGGAACAGTATATCTGTAGTAGAATAAAAACATTTAAAAATATTTAAGTTGGCTACTTGATTTATTGATGATGATATAACTTGACTACAGGCAACTTTTATAATCACAGTTATGAACCATAATGTACAAAGAAGACTGAAATATAAATGGCTTAAACTACCAGGGCAAAAACGCAACAATGAGAAGGAATGTGAGACCAACCAGATACCAGGGCTTAAGCCAATGCGGTGTGCTGAATTTAAAGTTGCACCTAAAAGTGATACAACAATGTGTTAGAAAGGAAAGTTGATACAACGTATAGGCTGGTGAGTGACCGGCTGTGTGGTGAGTAGGTGCTGGTTGGGAGGGTGGTAGTGGGGAACTTCTTGGGTCTGAACTTGTAGTGTCCAATGAAGCTCGTCTGCCCCCCCCCCCCCCCCCCGGCAGGCTCAGGTCTGACAGGAACTGTATCAGGAGCTGATGTTCCCCTCAGAGAACACGGGCCTGTGGGGAGGAGACTGTTGGTAACGTGAGATGCCAATGAGAAAGGGGCAAGCTGTCAGGGAAACTAAAGCAGGAGGTCATCTACGCTGGGGGCTGTCTCCGCAGAATTGGGCCGATCCTTTTGCATCGTTTGATCTCGGCTCCGTTGAAAATGGAGACGTGATTCGTAGCGGCTAGTAGTGTCCCGTTCCACGTCAAACTTCTCAAACTTGACTTCTAGGATCTAAGTCAAGACAGAACAAATGCAAAAAAGTCAAAAGGTGCATAGATAAAAGAAAAAGTTTTCTAAACCAGTGGAAAATGACAGGGATATGGGTTTAGCATCCCCTTACCTGGTTTTTGGGGTGTAAATTATATTGCCAGGAAGCAAGGTAACTCCCCACCACAGCTGGGTACTCTTTTTCAGGCCAGTTTGGCGTTTTGAAAGTGCCAGCGAACGGTTTAGTCTAACCTCCCTCCACAGTATTGAAAAAAAATCAACCTGTAAAAATCACTTAATTAATCGCGGTTTTCTGTTACCTTTTCCATAAGATTTGTCACAATCTACCATCCTTCCCCTGCATTGCAGTGATTTGCAAAGTTGATTTTGGCAAACATTTTGAATCGTAGATGTAACTCTCATGAAAATACCCTCGAGTTTACCCAGTGACCAAAATAGACAAGAAACAAGAAAATGGGGTGGTTTAGCTGTGCTGCTATTGTGTCCGAGGCAAGCAAGCAACCATTATCAATTACAGCTGTCAATCCTTTGAGGACAGAGAACAGACCAGTGATTAGAATTCCCTAAAAAGAGCAGATAAGACACAGAGGAAATGGGTGCCTTCAAGTGGACAGTTTAACCAGAAAGACCGGCACGAGAAATTCCACAAGTGACTGACAGTGAGTAATCTGAGATGTCTTTTGTCATTTTGTACACAAATCTTGTGGGCTTTGTTAGGACAATTGAAAGGGTTCAAAAGTTGCATATTGTCACCTATATGCTGACAATTCTCGCTAATCCAATGCCCCTGGATAGATTTAGATGGTTCCAAGACTCCATGTGTTGCAAACCTATGTAAGATTATTTAATCTTTAGTGCAAACTCACTACAACAACATCTTTTCCTATTGCACTAACATTCGTCCTTGCCTTCTTAACCCTCTCATGTGGATGTGCAGAGGAGAAAACTGCCACAGAAAGCCACTCCAGCTGTGTTGGCATCTGAAACCATCTGGCACCATCATCTTGTTTGGCCTGTGGAAAACCAGGGCTCCGGGTTTGAAGGTGCCACAAAGCGTCCCAGCCTCTGTCCGTTCACGTGACCGCTGTACACATCCACATAGTGCATACCGACACAGGTTGTCACTCTCCAGGTCTATGGAGCGGAAGGACAGGTGACACCACCGTTCCCTCAGGCACCTGGGAGGGAAATTCACATCTGGTTTATAGTTATGTTTATTAAGTATAAGTACATGTAACTATATGCCTTAACGCTACATTTTAATAACAAAGTACTAATGGATATGTGCCTAAAACACTGCAGATTTTGTTGTTTTTTTTATCCATAAAACTTTACAAGCTCTAGTGCCCAAAACTTTGACATCTGTTTCTGTTTCAAATCAACATGCTATGCTATATATAGGACACTATACAGACTTCACAGTATTTCTATGTAACCTTGTATATGATCTGCCTGTTCTTTATATTAAAAAAAAAAAGAACTGTAGCCCTAATTAAATTTCTTTAAGCTTTTACGCAGCTTTCTATATCCAACAATACTAATGAAAAAGTGTCAAGTCACTCACTGTAATCCTCCACACCACATTTGGTATTGGGTGGGGTAAACTCCTGGGTAACCCGGGCTCCCAATAACTCCAGAGTTCTCCGGTGATATTCCCTCCGCACGTGAAGCTGGGTCTGGAAAAGACCGATAAAACTATTCATTTGACATTATGCCACAAAAACACAGGCAAATCCACGCTCCTCGACAACAATGCGTCATTAATCCTGTTACGCACAACCTGGATTGAAAAAATACTCCTCAAAATTAACGCCTCCACTTGCAGCATAGGGTCACCTTGTTCAAGTCTTAATAAAATATGTGTCGTAACTCCGTTGAGACTGCGCACATTTGATTTCCGATAAGGACAGCAGACACCATGCGCAAAACAGCTGACGTCCTCCACATGGCCAGCTCCAGGGCGCGTCTCCTCATCTCGCACCGGGGCATGAATGGCATTGTGTGAAACGGCCCAGACAGGACAGGGGGCAGCTCCTTGAGGGAGTTACAGCAACTGCACTCTGACTGGATCTGATGAATATAGGTTTGTTCTGCGTGGTAGGAGGGACGGAGTAAATTTCGCTGAAACACACAGGGAACAAAAATCTAGACGCATAGGGAGAGGAAAAAGACGCACTGTGTTTCATATGGCACATGAATAAAAATGACAGGGACAAACTTGCCAAATTGATAATTGAGGTAGGTCTTATTAATGAATATATCTCTGAATTTTTTTGGAAGAATTTGCGGTTATTCAAAAGAAAGAAAGAATATTGCCAATGAGATCAGCCGACTTCAATCAAAAAATGGCCATTAAAAAGAAACTTCTACTTACTAGGCTTAATTATTTAAATTCCTTAAATGGTTGACAGTGAGACTCAACTCAATATCGCCCTTCTGGATGTCCAAGCTCCTTAAATGAGTAGTCTAAATGATTAGTCTCAGTGTCCACAATACACTGACCACAATGAGGGTCAGAGCAGCCAGCACATGGACCCATAATGCACCGCTCTGCCCCAAATACTTTACCTGCGACAGAGAGATACAAGGACAATTACAAAACATATCTGTTCACATCTGCATATTCACTGTAACACATTTTAAAGATATTGTTATTTTGTTTTGCAGTTATGCTTTATTTTATTAAGGTATTTATTTCCCCTTTGTTTTCTTTTTGCTTTGATTGGTAGGATATCTTGGGTCTGTATAGGCAGATTTTTGTATCGAATACGAGTGTTATTATTATTATTATTATTATTATTATTTTTTTTATTTTTTTATTTTTATTTTTTTTTTTTGTAAATTATTTATTTATTTTTATTTTATTTATTTTTTATTTTTTTTTAGCCAAATGTTTTCAATCTATCTTTAATACAAATACTACTACTTGAGTAATATTTGAATAGAGTAATATTTGAATAGAAAACAATGGACGTGGTGCTTTTCTCTGTCGTATTTCTCACTATACGGAAAACTCGTGCAGTCTGAGCCCGGGTTATACTTGCGCTCCACCTTCACTCAGCACCACAGACTGAGCTCACCTCCTCTGACCATCTTGACACAGTACTCGACTGAGCGGCCTGAATGTCACGTTTGTTGTCCTATGTAATCGATTGTCGATATCTAATTTTTGCCCCACAAAAGATGGCGGATAGAACGCCTGGCGGCTCTCAAAAAGCTAGCGCTAGGGTAATAATACCGTTTTGAGGCTGTTTAACCCCACAGTCATGTCTTGCTGGCCTTATTAAATTATATGATGGGATGCCTGAGTGGATTGTTTGCAGAGAAGGAAAACTGTGTGCATAATGTGAGAAATGTCCGGCAGTGTTCAGTGGAGCTAGCTAATGATGCTATCAATGCTGCACAGCTAGCTTTTAGCCGTGTGTACATAGCGTTAGCTAGTATACACGGAAAGCTTCAGCTCGAGCTGTTAATATCATATGTGGTGATCCAAATAAAACAATATCATGAGTAAGAGATTTCTATAGCTAAAGTACTAGTATCTGTGGAGGTGGAACACGGGCCCTTGTCCTCGGTGTCACCTGTGAGCGGTGTGGACATACGTCTGTGCTTTGTTGACTCTCTACTTAATGAAATAAAGTAGTAAAACTAAAGTATACTTGCCTAAACATGTCTTCCTATTCTTCGAGTTGTCTGTTAAACATTCGGGAAATCTGTCTAGTGAGAATGCTTGTCTTTGCACGGGTTGTCTTCCGTTTGTAAATGAAGTGTTGTATTTTTACATTGACAGGCGCTGCTTGAGAGCAAGCTGAAGTCATTCAGCATTGGGAAAATGTCAGGAGCAAAGCGTACTCTGAGCAAAAAAGAGCAAGATGAAATCAAGAAAAAGGTATGAGGTGGAAGTGGTGTAACTTGCTAGAAAAATATAGCTGTTGGCCATTTTACTCAATACTAATGCTGGATTTACATCGTACAGGAAGACGAGAGAGCTGCAGCAGAAATTTACGAAGAATTTCTTGCAGCTTTTGAAGGAGGTGGAGAGGGAAAAGTCAAAACTTTTGTCAGAGGGGGCCTTGCTAATGCACCAAAGGGTATTTTTATATAGTCAACTATTGAAATACTTTTTAATTTTGTAATTGTGCATGTAATTTATGAGGATAAGTATAACATATTTTTCTATTACTTTTAGATGAATCTGCAGGCGATGAAAAAAAAGGAAAACTGTACAAACCCAAATCACGTTTTGAGCCTCCACCAAGAAACATCTTGCCTTTGGAAACACCATCTCAGTTTTTACCTCTAGACAAAAGAAAATGTAAGTACACTGTCTGTCTTTCTTGATTGTAATTGTAAGGTGTTTAGGTTTTATTTCCCTGTAACATTTTGTCAGCTTTTAAAGAAGAGCAATGAAAAGGAAAAGAAGAAAAGCAACTTGGAGCTCTTTAAAGAAGAGCTTAAACAGTAGGTGGAGTTTGCCTTGAACAAATAATACACTGTGTACTGTGTGTGTACACTGCGTAATATTAAAATATGTTTATCCAACTGCTCTGCAGAATTCAAGAGGAGAGGGATGAGCGACACAAGTTGAAAGGCCGTGTTAGCCGGTTTGAACCTGTCGCTGGAGCGGATGGAAGACGTTCGTGTAAGTGCTGTTAACCGTGCATCATGTACTAACATCAGAGAAGTGTGTACGAATAAGCCACTCCTGTCACGCCCCTGCACCCCTCCCTCACCCGTTACCCTGAAACAAAATTTTATGCTGCTATTTCTGCTTCTTTTAGCGGATGGTTCTTCACGAAGAAACCGTCCGTCCAGTGGTAAATTTGACTTAATATAGTGGCTGTGAATATTAATGTTTTGTAAAACCAGATGCCCTTCCATCAGTCCACTGCAGGAATTTTTCTCTCTGCTCTGTCTCCACAGTTTTAGACGACAGTGCACCAGGCTCCCATGATGTAGGAGACCCATCAACAACAAACTTGTATTTGGGAAACATCAATCCACAGGTAGACTTATCAAAATAAAGTTTATGATTAAACTATTGCCACTGATTTTTAATAACCTTTTATAGATGAATGAAGAGATGCTGTGTCAAGAGTTTGGGCGTTATGGGCCCCTGGCTAGTGTCAAGATCATGTGGCCGAGGACCGACGAAGAACGAGCACGTGAGAGGAACTGTGGCTTTGTAGCTTTCATGAACAGGAGGGATGCTGAACGTGCACTCAAAAATCTTAATGGTATGACCAAAATTTGTTAAATAAAACAGTGTAAATTTTTTTTACCAAACGGGCTAAACTGTCACTTCCTTTTATTCTTGAAGGAAAAACTATTATGAATTTCGAGATGAAACTGGGCTGGGGCAAAGGCGTTCCCATCCCTCCCCATCCCATCTACATCCCTCCGTCCATGATGGAGCACACACTGCCCCCACCCCCCTCTGGCCTGCCCTTCAACGCCCAGACCCGAGAGAGGCTAAAGAACCCTAACGCGCCCCTGCTGCCCCCGCCCAAAAACAAGGAGGAGTTTGAGAAGGTAACTCAGCACGCCACCTTGAGGATTAGCACATTGATTACAAATGACTGTTGTGTGATTATGCTGGTTATAAATAGTTTTAAATTGCCAGCAATATTTTACTAAATTTCAAAAGATTTAAGTTTAGACATTGTCATAGAAGTTCATGATGTAGTTGAATGGCAGGTGTAACTATGACAGGTGTTTTAATCAGCTCAGTGATGAGGGAGTTTTAACTATTTACAGCAGTAAAGAGAAGTTTATTGTGCACATTGAAATGCATTTTTATATTTTGGATTTGTTGTTATTTAACATTACTCACGTTCTATGTTTATTATCTGATGTGACTTCATATACAGACTCTGTCGCAAGCCATAGTCAAAGTGGTTATCCCAACAGAAAGGTACATTTTTTTCTTTATAAATTGGTGTACAAACTTAGAAAATAACATCCCATATAATAAAAAAATACCCAAAAATCACTGATCATTTGATCACTGCATGCTACAGGGGCAGGTCTGTGTGGGAGAGCAATGGTAGCAAGTGCAATGTTTTTATACTAGTAGATAGAAATGAATACATTTTGCAAACTTACTATGCAACAGTCACACCATAACCCACATTGTAGCAGAATCTCATGTTAGACATTGTTTATGTTGCTTAGCAGGAAAAATCATACATCCATCACAGTCCCACCCCATTCGTCAACTAAGTTTTTATAATTTAGTGACACAATGTATATAGCCTGCTGATTGGAGGTCTGTGAGTCCTGCTTTCTGACCATTGCTCATTCAGACAGTCTTTCCCCTTGGCCTCTGTCACTATCTGGAGCTCAGTAACCCTGGCTCCTGTGAACAAATCCAAAAGTTGGCAGCATTCCTTCATAAGACTTTGACATTGGCCTTGGTGAGCAGCACAACTTGAACTGTCTGCAGCAGCGAGGGATCCGAAAAGCATCATGGGATGGATTGGGAAAGTATACAGAATTTTGCCCCGCCATTGGTACGATCACCTCCAATACAAGTAAATGTGATCTGTGTTGTTCAATCAAGGACATACATTTGTCTTGTTAACTACTGTAGGATTATTGTATGCAGTAGTAGTAACAAATATTATTTGCACTGTTTGCAGTCAAGACTTATATTGTAGGTCATCAATTACAGCTCTGGTTTATGTTGGAATAAGTAAAGGAGCCATTCCAACTAATAATCTTAAGTACACTGCAGTTTCAACCTCATCATCCCGTATCAGTCAAAATAGATATTGACACTACAATTTGTATTACACTCCAAGTATGAGCTTTAGTGCTTGATTGTAAAACTCCTCACAGTTGTCAAATGGCTCTTTATGGACCAGTAATGGGTTAGTTGTACTATACCTAGTGAAGAATTTGTACAGAATATTCTACATTTTAAAATGTTGGCGCAGCTGTTAGGAGTGTTAAACAAGCACATTTGTAAACTGTGATCCAAAGGACAGTCGTCTGAAACCATTTGCTTTAACTGTGCTTTTTTTGTAGGAATTTGCTTTCTCTCATCCATCGTATGATCGAGTTTGTGGTGCGTGAGGGCCCAATGTTTGAAGCCATGATTATGAACAGAGAACTCAACAACCCCATGTACAGGTGAGGTGAAATGCCATCTAAAATGTTAAAAATGTTAAAGCTATGTTTCAAGTTTGAATCAAAGGATCACTAAAGCTCTTCTAATCATTCATACAGGTTTCTTTTTGAGAACCAGAGCCCAGCCCACGTGTATTATAGATGGAAGCTTTATTCCATACTGCAGGTACAGTCTGTTGTGTGTGAAAAAACACATTACTATGTCATGGATATTCTCAGTTTTGCTCATATGGATCTGATTTAAACCTTTAGGGTGAGTCACCAGCCAATGGCGAACAGAAGATTTTAGGATGTTCAAAAATGGCTCTCTTTGGCGGCCCCCTCCTCTAAACCCTTACCTACATGGGCCATATGATGACAAAGATGAAGAGGAAGAAGAGGAGGAAGGAAGCAAGAAAGGATGCTTGAAAGAAGAGTAAGCTAGTTGCTCCCTCTTACTTGACAGATGTTATTAGTTAGTTTACCACTGCTGTGTTTTTGCACAGTGAGCGAGATAAGTTGGAGGAGATGTTGCGTGGCCTGACACCCCGGCGAGGAGATGTGGGGGAAGCTATGCTGTTTTGTCTTAACCATGCCGAGGCTGCAGAAGAGATTGTTGAATGTATCGCAGAATCTCTATCCATCCTCAAAACCCCACTTCCTAAAAGGTAAGATTTACACTTTTGTCATGGATAAATTGAAGTTTTCTTTGCTAGTATTAATACCAAAAACTGAACTTTTCTTTTGATGTATTTCAGATTGCCCGGTTATATCTTGTCTCTGATGTGTTATACAATTCTTCTGCCAAAGTAGCCAATGCATCCTATTATAGAAAATAGTAAGTCTTTAAAAAAATGTATATGCCTCAGCTGGTGTTTCGTTTAACTACTCTTCTGTTCTTTTAGTTTTGAGTCAAAACTCTGTCAAATATTCTCAGACCTGAATGCAACATACAAAACAATACAAGGCCATCTACAGAGTGAAAATTTCAAGGTATTTGGAAAAATGCACATCTACTTTTTGAAAGAGCTGGATTTTACATCTTTCATCTATTTCTTTTGTAGCAACGGGTCATGTCGTGTTTCCGTGCTTGGGAAGAATGGGCCGTGTACCCGGATCCTTTCCTCATCAAGCTCCAGAACATCTTCCTGGGCCTGGTCAATCTGTCTTCAGAAAAAGAATCTCCTGCTCTTTTGCCTGAGGTAAACAATTTAATAAAATGTTTCTTTTCATATCAAAGGACAACCATAGGTCTTTAAAATCCTCACTTTCCTTTAGCCATATTAGTCAGTTTTGCTGGTGCCAAACATCATTGATGCATTTTATAAATCCAAGTATTCCTGTGTTCTGTCAGCCTGAAGCTGCAGATGACGTGGATGGTGCTCCCATAGTGGATTATATGGACACTGTAGAGGATGTGGACGGGATGCCAATCGACGGAGCACCTATAGATGGGGCTCCACTCGACGGAGCTCCTTTGGACGACCTCGATGGAGTTCCCATTCGCCACGTAGATGATGACATTGATGGAATACCCTGTGAGTTTTTCCACATATTTTCCCATAGTCATACTTTGGTAGGAGTTTTATTAATTGTAAGTTTTATGTTATAGTTGATCAGTCCAAAGAGGCAGCCTTCAAGGTAGCACCTTCTAAATGGGAAGCTGTCGATGAGTCTGAATTGGAAGCACAAGGTAAGATTCCCATGCAGTGTTAGTTATCCCTTAGCTTTTGTGGCTAACTTTTATAATATTATTCTTAGCTGTGACAACTTCAAAATGGGAAATATTTGAGCAACCAGAAGGAATGAAAAAGTAAGTCTTTTTGTAGAATATATTCTGTGTTCTTTTAGTGAATAGAACACAACACACTAACAAGTGTATTGATATGTCTGTAAGGAATGGGGATGACTCCGAAGACCCACAGAGTTACTCCAACCCCACGAGAGACGACATGGACTACAAAATCAATGAGGAGAAACGCTCCAAGCTCCGAGAGATTGAGGTGTGTAACACAAACACTCCTACACTGTACATTTGATGTGTTTACTTATTACTTTCCGATGCTTATCAGGTAAAAGTAATGAAGTTTCAAGATGAACTGGAATCAGGAAAAAGACCCTAAGAAAGCTGGTCAGAGTATTCAGGAACAAGTGGAACACTATCGAGACAAACTACTACAAAAGGTACCTGCTACACAGTGTCTGAAGACGGTTTCAGAGGGGCAGAATTTCACAATGTTTTTGTATTTTAAGGAAAGAGAAAAGGAGAAGAAACTTGAACGAGAAAAAAGAACGCGAGAGGAAAGAGAAGGAAAAGCAGAGACACGACTGAAAGAGCTGAAGAAAGAGAAGGACAAAGATGACACACCTACCAGGAAAGACAGGTGAGCTTCACCTTTGTCTCCTTGGAGAGAGAAATGATCTATTCTTCATGTATAAAGAGCTGTCCACACTACGAAGGACATGTCAGCAAAAATATCTGCTATTATTAAACTGAGGCATGTGTAATGTGAACCTTTATCTTAACTTCATAATTAATTGCTGTTTCAGGAAGCGTCATCATAGTAACTCGCCCAGTCCAGCGCGCAGCAGCAGACGAGGGCGTTCATCCTCTCCTCGCTCTGAAAGGTCAGAGCGCTCAGACCGCTCCTACTCTAAAGACACCTCCTCTCGTTCTTCTTATAAAGACTCTCCACGCTCTAGTAAAAAGTCCTCCAAGAGGTAAGATTATTTTTTGTAAAATGTGTACCATAATTTCACGGTCATAAGGTGCACCGGAGGCGCAGCTTCAGTTACAGGTGCTTTTTCGTGCTTTTTCTGCATTTAACACATACAAAAGTCGCACCGTTAGCCCAAGCATCCACAATCCATTCAGAAATCATGGCGTAACTTGCCCGGCGCGGCGTGTTCGCCGTCTGTCATTTATCGCTCCCGCGATGTTCGCAACGTTTAACCGCGCCTTATAGCCGTGAAATTACGGTAGTCAATCGGATTTGAATAAACATGTGAACTGAGCAATGCAGAAATACATATTTTACAAAAATAAATATTTTCTGTTAAGTAAATGAGGAAATAACTATCTTTTGTCTGTCTAGATCTCCATCTCCTCGCACACCTAAACGGTCACGGCGGTCACGCTCAAGAACACCCAAGAAATCCACAAAAAAATCCAGGTCAAAGTCACGATCCCGGTCGCCTCATCGCTCTCACAAGAAGTCAAAGAAAAGTAAACACTGACATTTCATAGGACTTGTGACGGCCTCTTTTGCTTTAAGATGCAGGGCTCCCCATGTACAGACACATATCACTGATGGGTGTTGCATGGGTTTTCAACGGCTGTATGAAATGGATGGGGCCATAGCTGTTTTATTTTGTAAAAATAAACAATGTAAATGTTGATCTGGATATCCCCTCCTCACAGTGGAACTTATCTACATGGTAATTGACCACTCCCACACAGCGTGCAATAATAACTTTTATTCATGCTGTCAATTTCCGTTTTGTAGATTGTATTAGAAAAATAAATCCTAATAAACATGATTCTTTTTTAATCAAGTGTCTGTTTATAGATAAAAATGCTGTCATCAGGATGTTAACTTGTTAACCACAAAAGGCATTAGTTGGTAGCAATCGAAACTGCATTTTGCAGGATACATGTCGCATTACTTCACAGCTTGGCCTGTGCTTTCTTCAGTTGATCTCTCAGTTCTAGCTGAGCAATAGAAGAGAGGTGCACTTCATCTGGTCCATCAGCAAGGCGCAGTGTTCTTGCATATGCATACCTGAAAGAAAGATTTAGACGACATTAGTACGTTTGAATTTACATGTTGAAAACTCCGTTGCAGACTGACATTTGAGCCAAAGGAAAGTCTCCAGACAGTCCAGCTGCTCCGTACACCTGCATGGCACAGTCCACCACCTTACAGGCCATCCGGGCTGCAGCCACTTTAATCATGGCAATCTAGAAAAAAAAACTACATGATTCACACATACACACATACAAACTCTGACGGTTTTTACCTGTTTACGTGCAGCCCGACTACCCTTTGTATCCAGCGCATGGGCTGCGTGCAGTGTCAGCAAAACGGGCCTGCTCTATCATAAGGCGACACTTGGCTATCCAGTGAGCCACAACCTCCTACACACGCAAGTTATTTGTAATGTGCAATATATCCACAAGATGGCACCAAAGCGCTGTGTTCTTACGTGTTGGTAGAGAGCCTTTCCAAACGTGCGCCTGGAAGCGGCCCGTTCACAGAGCAGCTCCAGCGCCATCTCCGCCAGGCCCACTGCCCTCATGCAGTGATGCAGCCTGCCCGGCCCAGACGACCCTGTGCGATCTCAAAACCACGGCCTTCTCCTGGTAAGAACAATTTAAGTTTGAGGTGCAGTAGTAGACACAAATACTGCCAAAAAAGTATTACTGACTGGACATACGGTTTTCCTCGTCACACAAATAGCTATTATATTTAACTATATCTAATCATAATACATTTAAATACTGCAATGTAAAATATAGGGTAATGGTTTGAATTTAGTCTACTACTTTAAATCAGCATAAAGTCTACAACAGTATACTGTACTTGTATAAATCTAAGAGAACAACAGCATTACAGAATATTTTTATTAAGGGCTGTTGTGGCACTTTGGGAATGGCTATTTTGCAGATACAGACAATATAACAGAATCCAGTTAGTTTTTTCGTACAGCTTACCTAGTATTATGTTTGATGTAGGAACACGCACATTCTCAAAGTGTACTTCAAAATGACCCCCATGAATAGCATCTGTAGTGAAAACAGTTCAATGTTTGCATTAGATTTGGGGTGACCTGGCAAAAGGAGAAAGGGAAAGATTTAAAGTGCATGACAAGTTAGACAACTTATTTCCTATAAAACTTGCTTAGTTTTATAATGTTACTTCCATTACATAGATAGAGGTAATTCAGTAACTGTTCCCTTGAAACCACACTGTGCACAAGGGCCAAAACTTTACATTGTGCAACAGTTATGATTAGACTAGTAAAAAAAGATGTTTGTGTAATCCCTCAGTCGTCCAATTATGACCCATAGTAAAGGAAAAAGAAGCGGCTTGGATGAGCAGCGAAATGTCTTCAACTTTTTGTTCAGTTGACTTTTTTTTTCTTTTATTAGTAAAAATAAATAATGTGTAAATTGTTGATGACATACGTAGCATTATTTTGTTTCCTTCCTGAATTTTTGTTCTCAGCTTTCCCCCCACAAACTGCCAATTAACTGATGTAAAACTATTATATAAATATTTACCACAGGTACTATCCCACAAAACCACATAATAATTAGTAAAAACATGAAAACTTTTAACACCGTACCATCCTGCCCAAACACAGTGAGCGGTCTGACCCGAATCACCCCTGGTGTGTCCATGGGCACAAGGATCGTGCTGTGGTGGCTGTGTCTAAAATTACAGGACACAAAATTTCACAGAAACTCACAGTAAAAATAATAGTGTGTCATTATATCACCACATTCACTGACCTGTTGCTTGAATCCAGTTGTTTGCTTTTGCACATGACAAGAGCTATTTTACAGTCAGGATTACCAGCACCTGTAAAAGACAAGTGACAAATATATAGTGTTTCCTTTGAATTCACATGTTATTTTTGTCTGCCCGTCCTTAACCCTTTCATGACTCATAAGAGCGGAAACACTGAGCTGTCCAAGAGGAAATGACCATGGTGGATGGTAGAGTAGGACTACAGCCTTAGAGGCAGTGGACACACAGAAAAGCAGTAATATCCTATGGTGAATTCTTTGGTGTAATTAGTTTATAAAATGTAAAATATTTTCCTTAGAGGGTTTTATCCGCTTGGAGTAATGTCAGGGTTTTCTACATATATTTAAATGACATTTTATTTAATTTTAATTTTTCACCACATCTATGACAAAAGAGACTTAGTTCTGGATACAAATATATCTTTTTCTTTGAAGTTTTGTTGTAGCTACTACCACAATAACTTTACAGTTTCCCAATTAACATCTTAGTTACACTGTAAATTATAATGTCCAATAAATGTAAGCATTCAATATGATGTTTTTTGAAGCTTTGGTTGCCAAATCTTATAGCCTTGCTTTAGGATACTGCAACTACGTCACTCATATCTTACTTCTGAGTACGGACTGGTAGAGTAAAAAGTAAGTGGAAAAAAAAAAGCCGGACCTGTGTCTTTTGGCTCCCTTAGGAAATAGACTGGATGACAAATGGTCTGGCTTCCTGTTTATATGCACTTTCTCTGGTAAAACTGTCCCCACAGAATGTCACATTTGGAACCCAGATGTCTCCAGATGGGACCTGCGTTCAAACATGCCTCCACAGAAATGCAGTAATCTATCCTATTGCTATGATATAAAACAAAGTTGATTATGCTTGTCTGGTAACCATGGTAACCAGGGAGCAAAAATCCCAGAGTGCTCCACCCAAAAGTCTGTTTCTTTGCCCTGAAACAAAACTGGTTCACGTGAGTTCTTATGTAAGTATGGTGGACCATTAGGAGCCAAGCCGTGCCCAGACATGTCTTACCACTGGAATGAAGCGTCAGTGTAACATACCAAACATTTGTTGATATACTGTGCAATTAAGGCTAATCAGCAGGCAGAAATATTGCAATGGCTTGTACAGAAGTATAGATAAACCAACTGGATAATGACCCAGTGTGTACCAGTCTGAAGCTTCAATAACTGGAGAGTGTTGCATCACAAAATCATCTGGTGTAAACACATGCTAAATCTATATGCAAATCACTGCATCAAATCAATTTAATCCCAGTGGTTCTCAAACATTTCACACCAAGTACAAACTATGTGCCCTCTCAGTACCTCCAGATCTAAGCCAGGTGTAAAAACAGGATTATTTCCAGGTCTAAACTAAGACTACACTACTGCTACTTTACTACAGTTGCAGCAAATAAATGAAGTGCAGAGGAGTCCCCGTACCAACAATATTTCACATACAATAGTTTGGGAAACACTGATGTATAATTTTATGAAGTCATAGATTCCAGCATTCAGTATATCAGTGCTAAACTACGGATTCATTTTAAATACAATACGATAAATGGCAATTCAAATAATAAAGAATAGTTCATTTTCAGTGCAATAATGAAAGTCTCACATGGTATTCTCTTAGTCATCTGTCACTGAATATAAAGTGAAAACTCCCGCCCATAGCATAGTTCTACAGAGAGCCCTCCTCTGTCAGCAGTGGAGGGATTGGGCGGGCTATGGATCGCACTGTGAAAGCCTCATAACACATTTCACTACAGCTGGACGTTTCAACATAAGAGCTTACAGGAACACGAGGTAAGAGTCTTTTAACTTTTTTGTTTATGCATATTCAACTAGAAGGAAAACTTTGTCAAATGTTGTTTCTTGTGCCTTGTGTAGACTGGTAATGCCAAAGGTTGGTTTTAGTCACAAGTCCAGTAATTATTTTATGACATTAGTTCAACTGCCTTGAGATAACATTTCAAAGTACAATCTTATTTACAGTTTGATCGGCATTATATTTGTTGAAGTAGATGTACTGTTTATTTTGGAAATTAAAATAAATTGCTGCTGTTTCATAGTGAAGAAGGTAAATCACTGTATCTCATAAATCAGGTATTATGTTTTAATTTTGTTTATGTTGCAATATAGCCAAAATGTAGTTAAAATTAAAACATATGAGGACCAGCTGTTGACATTTTAACATCTGTTGTGGAAACCCTTACAATGCCCATGGGGGAGATAATGACATATGACGTAAGAAACCTGGAGACTTATCATAACATACAAACACATACAGGAATGCCACGAATACTGATGTTGGTGAAACTATCCTCTGCACATTTTTCTGCAATATTCAGTTTCACATTCAGATGATCTAAAAGAATGTAGTATGAGCCTGAGTGCAAATCAGAACTTTGGTCCTTATCTACCCTGCCACAGCAGACACAACATTCAGTGTAGAACATGTTGGATCTCAGTGAGGGCCAGTTACGTCAAAAATAAGATGTGCAGATACAGTATGGCCTTAACAAGTTAGAATTTCTGTCCAAAAAACTGCCACATTTTAATGTATTGTTTGTAGGTTTCTCTAAAGTGTACGGAAGACAAACCATGAAGTAATTCTTAGAAGACTTTGTCCTCCCCCTCTCACTCTGTACACTTTATTTTGCAGTCAAAAATGGAAGATTACTTTGATGATGATGATGGCCTGAATGACACGTACGACTATGGGGACTATCACACAATCTGTGATAAAGAGGCTGTGCGCTCCTTTGGCAGCATCTTCCTGCCTGTTATCTACGCTGTGGCTCTTGTAGTGGGGCTGTCAGGGAACGCTTTGGTGGTGGTGGTTTACACTTCCCGTCTGCGTCTCCGCACCCTAACAGACATGTGCATTCTCAACCTGGCCATTTCCGACCTGCTGCTCCTCTTCACGTTGCCTTTCTGGGCTGCAGGGACGCAGTTCACGGCTGGAGGTTGGGGCCTGCAGCTTGTAAAATCACATCTTTTGTCTACAGCACTAACTTCAGCTGTGGCATGCTGCTGCTGGCCTGCATCAGTGTAGATCGGTACAGAGCGGTAGCCCAGGTTACAAGGGGTCGGCCCGGCATTAGCTCTCACCCCAGGAAACAGTGGCTGCTGGTGTGTGTGGTGTTGTGGGCTACAGCCAGTTTCCTCAGTCTTCCAGAGCTCATCTTCTCCACAGTCAAACACTCCCACTACAGGATGTCCTGCACAGCCATGTACCCTGTTCACATGGCACGTGCTACCAAAGCTGCTCTGGAGCTGCTGGAGCTAATCCTCAGGTTCCTGGTGCCGTTTGTGGTGATGGTGGTGTGCTACAGCTGGGTGGGCTGGACCCTAAGCAGAAGCGGAGGGGGGCGCAGACAGAGGAAGTGGAAAGCCCTGCGTGTGTTACTGGCTGTGGTGGCTGTGTTCCTGCTCACTCAGATGCCCTACACTTTGGTTAAACTGAGCCGCACACTGGACATTATCTATCCGCTTGTGACAGACTGTGACTCCAGCATAAACCTGGACCACGCTATGCAGGTGACGGAGAGCCTGGCTCTCACACACGCCTGCATTAACCCCCTGCTCTACGCCTTCATGGGCTCATCCTTTAGACTGCACATCCTGAAGACCGTTAAACACCTGGGCCAGCACCTGGGCAGTCACCCACGGCAACCGCCACAGGAGCCCACTGTGGAGATAGCCCTGAACAACTGCTCACAAGTGCAGTCACAGTCTGACTCTGACGACCAGGACACAAGCACTTTCACCATCTAAGGGTTGTTATATACTCCTTATCTACTTGCACCTTATATTTGTTATTGTATCTACAGATCTACATATGTATATCTTTTCATATTTACGCTTGTTCATAAATGTACACAAAAAACACTGAACCAATTATTTGTAAAATAAAATGTATATCTATTTTATCGATTTACTGTTGAAATATTTTGCTGTTCCCATCACCTGCTTTTCATTTGGCATTGGTTAAGGGTGTGGGGTGGTATTACAGAGGGCAATCCATCTAGTTAAAAATATTTAGAAACCAACTAACAACAACCATCACAGATTGTTAATGTGTTTTCCTCCTTTTATCAGGTGGATTATTTTAGTTCTATTATAAATGCATGCCATGAGTCAGACCAATATGGGGTAGATCACATCCAAAGCTTTAGAGTTTAAACATGAAACTTCAGTGTTTACAGTTGTATGCATTTACAGTTAGTCACTGTATTCACTAAAAGTTTTCCCAGCTCAAACAGTGAAAGAATAGCTCAGAACAAGGCGTGTTACACACAACAGCATGGACACCGGACACCACACAAAGGAAGGGATCTGTACTAGTTGAACAAGCAAATTCTTTGCCCCACTTTGGCCTACATGGAATCTGGACTTTGTTGCTTTATGATATTGTTATGGATTAAATTCCCATATCAACCAAACTGAATGAAGCACAGGGTGTTTTATCATGAAGTGCATATGACATTATTATTACTTGGTTTGGTGGGATGCTACCTGCTGAATACAATATTTAGCATAGGTTTAGATCAGTTAAGTTGAAGTTTATAGGGAAAAAATAGAAGAAAAGTAAAAAAAACTGCAGGGAGTAGTATTACCTTCTAAAATTCCTCTACAATGTCAACTGGGAAATTCAACAAACTACAGTCTACTACAGGTCTAATCATAATATTTAGACAAGTTTTGGTGCTTGTGGTTGCTAGGTAACAGTTAAGGAAACAACCTCTACATATGTCATAACTGCTGTCCGTGTCCAACCAGGAAGTAAAATTATAAAGTTCACTACCAAAAAAAACCCAAACATATCTTCTAAATCTTAAATGTAAGTGGGTAGTCTAACCTGTCATGTGTGGTTAATTTACATTTACTTTAAGAAGTGAAAAATGCAAGTCTGAATACTGCATACAGCCCATGTTTGCAACTACATGTGACATCTGGACTTATTCAAATTACACTGAGTATCTTTAAAATCAGTTTCACTTCACATACACAAACAGGCCAGTACAGACTCAGTCTTTCCATGTGTTAAGTAAGAGCTCTGAGTGGAAGTGGAAAACATTATCCCTTCCTTGTTTTCAGGACATTTCTCATTCTGTCTTTGACTTTGTCTTTATGGCAATTTAATATGAAAGTAGCATGTCTGGAAATAATGACAAGCAGAACAAAAACAAGCGCTATGGTTTGGTGGTATTCAAAAGTCCAAAGCACAAGCACAATAAAACACATAAAATTGTAAGTCTAGAGAGAACAAAAAGAGTGTGTTATTGTACTCAGTTATTTTCCACTTTTTCCATATTTCTGTTATGTGGCAAAAGAGCAATGTGGAGATGCACGTACCACTGATCCACCATTTCTTTCCGTTGATAATATAGCCGTCTCCATCTCTGTCAAGAGTGCACTCCATGTTTGTGGCATCACTTGAGGCGACATCAGGTTCTGGGAAGAGATAATAACCTGAGCTACAGTTACCAGGTAATTTACTTGAAAAATTCTAAAGGATTTAGTTTCAATTCACAGGAAATGAACACTCTAATTAAAGTACTATTGAGAATGTAACAGTAACAGTGTTTTGCTCCTCTTTACAGTTGCTCCTAAAGTTCAGAAGTTCAGGCATCATTGTTCTGAGATCATTGTAAAAAGAGCACCCCAGAGAACGACATCCCTCAAAGTTAGCACAGTCTATGCTGACTTTACTATGTATAGTTCACACCCACTGTAATGGCTGTTGGCAACAGTTCACGAGTGTTTCCAGGCAATGGGCAAAGCAGATGAAATAAAAACAAGGACAACATAATCTTTTTAGTTTTTAGAATTTTTTTTATCATGTTGAGTTGTAAGTAGTAATAACTGCAGTACAAATATTACTAATTATTTGAATTATGCGGTGGAAACACGGTGCTGTCTATATTGCAGATAGTACCTGTCATGCAGAAGCAGGACCGGATCTCCCCTTTGAGTAAAGGCTGCAACCAGAGTCTCTTCTGTTCCTCGCTGCCAAACATGTGGAGGACTTCCATATTTCCTGTATCTGTGAGGTCAACACATGCAACATTCACCATCATAATTAAAGTTTTGGTTTGACATTTATAAGCTAGTAATATATTAGTATGATTTATATATCAAGGATTGTGGTTTTGTTGAGAATGAAGATGGAAAACGACTGCAGTGGTTTTACCAGGAGCTTGGCAGTTAAAGACCTCTGGAGCAAAGAGGCAGCGCCCTGTTTCCTCAGCGATATAAGCATAGTCCAGCTGACTCAGACCGCTGACAGCAGGTAGAAAGAGATTCCACAGTCCGGCTGCTCGCGCCTTCACCTGAATACATCAACAGGCTAATGTGTATTTTTCTGCTAGATACACATTTTAACTCCTCATAACATATTAAGAATAAGAACCCTTCTAAAGTATAAGATTTTAGTATTACCTGAAGATCTTTTATGATTTGAGGAGTGTGCCATCTTTGCGGGGAGTATGCATGTTTGATGTAATACTCTTGGACCTCCTTGATGAAAAAAAAAAAAAAAGATTAAGCTTTGTACAAAATAACTAACAAACCTCTCTTGCCACAACTCTATGGGTGTTAGCTAACAATTCAGTAATCCCCTTAAAATTCATGTTTTTGAATTACTTAACTGCTGTTGCTTGAACTTTCTTGTAGGAAAACAAAAGTCTATTACATGTATTTAGTACTGTACCTTTTGTGCAGGTAGAACATATTGTTTCATGAAGTCTTTGACCTGCTGGAGAACTATTTGACCTTTCACTGTCTGTCGGAACAATGGATCTTCGCTGTTTTTAGTCGGGTTTGAAAGAGTCCTGACAAAAACACATGTGAATGAGGCTGTAAATATTAATGATTTTTTTACACCACAGAGCTGATATTAACCTCTGAGAAATCTGTAAGGCAATTATAGCCAGTGGCTCCACACACTGGCCAAACTGAGCAGCATTTGGGGCACTGGCATTTCCCAGAAGGTGGCGAGCATAAATCCCCTGGAAACAAAAGTACAATGTACAAAAGCACACTAAATGTGCTCAGATCAATTAGTTGGCCAGTTGTGGGACATGCAAACCTGGGCAATGCCTGCCATTTTAAAAAATGATAGAGCCAGATAGAAGTTTAGATCTGGTATTGAGGATGGGATCCCTCGAAAATTACAATAAATGGAGATCATGTCCTCCACAGATGGAATACCTATCAGCAAAAATGAGAGATAGTTTAAACAATACAAGAAAAAAACAATTTATTAAGCTAACAATATTTATTTCAGACCTTCTACTCCACTGAAGCTGCCCATTGTGCTGATGATGTTAAAGTCTTTGGGCCAGTAGTGAGGCATGAGAAAGTAGGCCAAGTCAGCCATTGGTTGGCCAGTGGTAGAAAGCTCCCAGTCTATTACTGCAATTACACGAGCCTAAAAACAATTATGTCAGATTATCATATCCACTGACGATTTATGATAAAGCACAAATTATGCAAAATACCTCTTTGGCATGAAATATTAAATTATCTATCCGGAAATCTCCATGCACAAGAGTAACTTCATCATCATTGTCTGGCAGATTTTTCAACAGCCAGTCTGAAAGATTGTTCATTTCTGGAATGTCTCTGTGAGCAGCTGCACGGTACTGCTTTGTCCAGGTGGAAACCTTTAACACAAATGTTTAATAGCATAGCTATTACTCTCTTCTCATCTTGTATGATATACTCTATACGATCTGTGATGTACCTGTCTCCTGTTGTACCCTGATCCTTTTCCAAATCCTTCAAGTTTCAAAGATGCCAGTGACAAAGAATGCAGCTTTGCCAACACATCAACTGCAGCCACATACAGAGCTGCTCTCTCTGCAACAGACAGTCCAGGGAGACAGGCATCCCGGAATATACGGCCCTACAATAAACATTAAAATAAACTATACAGTGCCAGTTTGAATATGTTAAGACAAACAGTTATTTATGTTTTGGATTAGAAGTTGGTAGTGTATAGACATAGGGCATAATATGGAGTATATGCTTTACATGTGCCAACTTTACTGGTTTAACTGGTACAAATACAGATGTGAGGCTCTAGTAGGACCAACCTTTACATGTTCCATTATGTAGAACTCTGTTCCAATGATGTCTGCATCAGTACAGTGCAGTAGAGGCTGGGGCACAGGAAAGCCAGCCAAGAACAGGGCCTTTTGCACATGATACTCTCTGTCCACCTGTAAACATAAATCACAGTTTGATAAATGATTGACTCATGGAATGGAGGCTTTTTCACACAAGGCACAAGTCCCCACCTGCCCCACCTGCCGGAGAGTAACAGTAACACATCTGTCCTCACCTTGTGTGCCCCTGGCAGGAGCTTTCCTGGAGGCTTCTTCCTAAGCACATAGCTTCTTGTTGGAGACTCGATTAGGAAAGTGGGGTTGGATTGACCAAAACTAAAATAAAAAGCATAAAATAAGTGCCCGCATGGTCGGTGTTAATATAAGTTAATAAGTGAAAAAACTTGGCTGTTTTCTATTAGTTCTCCTCACTTACCTGTACTGTCTGATTGTTATTCTGTCATTATTAGACAGTAGTGACTTGACAGAAAGATATTTCTGAAGCCTGTCGATGTTGAATTTATGTTGCTCTCGTACTGGAGTTGTTCGATCGTCCATATCTAAGTCATATTAATCATTTACTGTGGTGCAGTAAAACTAAGGCACAATTCACCCGGACAGTTTAACGGAGCACACAGCAAACGCTGTAATGTTCTTCCGCTTTAGTGTATTTACAATGGATTTATACTTCCATGGTATTTACCAACCCAAGACTAGTTGAGTCATCCTATGCATTAATATGAAAAAAAAATGCCTTCAAATAATACTAAAATGTATTTATCTCTATATATGACAATGTCCAATAGTTGTGCTTCAGACGGTGTTGTGGAACAAAAGAATTCGCTCTCATTTCCTCACGGAAGCTATTCACGGATGCACTCATCCTCACAGCTGACTGTGTGGAGACGTGTACAAGTTTTGTAGTGTAATTGACTTTATTTTATACGTTTACTGGCATTTACTACCTATCTTTTGTATTCCTGGAATAACCATTATTCTTTTTAAAAACAGAAAAAATGGCGACGATTGAGGAGCTGAAATTGCGAGTTAGGGAGCTTGAAAATGAATTAATCAAATGCAAGCAAAAGCAGTGTGCCGAAGAGGATGTTCAAAACCAGTCACTCCACAGACCAAAGATTGCCAAAATGAGCGCCGAGGTGGTTGACTCGAATCCATACAGGTACAGATGTGTATAATCCGCTTTATTTTACATTATTATAAAGTGTGTATTTAAAGTCCAAACAAGTAGTGAGTGACACGCCTCTGTGAGTCACTCATCCCATATGGTAAAGGGTGTCAAAACATTACAGTTAAAGTAATATAGTCTTAATATAAAAATACAACGATAATACTTAATCTTTTAAGTGTATAGTCTGTGAGAGTGAGAATGTTATTGAGTTAAAATTGTCATTTAATTTCATATTTCTCAAAATTCTTGTTTTTTGGGTTTTTTTTTAACAGTCGACTCATGGCACTAAAGAGAATGGGAATTGTGGAGGATTATGAGGTTAGTCATGCCAAATCACTTGTATCTATTACAGTTGTCTTGTTACAGTTCTGTTTCCTTGGTACAAATATTAAATGTTGAGTAATTGCCTCCTGATGTGTTCACAGAAAATCCGGACATACACTGTTGCTGTGGTTGGGGTTGGCGGAGTTGGCAGTGTCACCGCAGAAATGCTTACCAGGTGTGGTATTGGTAAGGTAATGAAACTTTTCTTTATCGGACATTTTCGCTTATATTGTGTAACATTTTATATATCCAAGTGTTTAAATTCTACAATATTGTTGGTTGCAGCTGCTTCTTTTCGACTATGACAAAGTAGAGCTGCCAACATGAACCGTTTGTTCTTCCAACCACACCAAGCTGGCCTCAGTAAAGTGGAGGCAGCAGAACACACTCTCAGGTATTAAAGAGATATTATACAGTATAATAAAATAAGGCGTTTCAGTTTTGGTCCTCACTTTTGTTTTTTGACTTCAACAGAAATATAAACCCAGATGTGTCATTTGAGACTTATAACTACAACATCACCACAATGGAAAATTTTAATCATTTCATGGAAAGAATTAGGTAAGACATGATACACTTTTTGTTGTGTACTGTTTTTTACGTAATGCATGCACTTTAATCATCTTTATAGCCATGGAGGCTTAGAAGAGGGGAAGCCAGTTAATTTGGTTTTAAGTTGTGTGGACAACTTTGAGGCAAGAATGGCCATAATACAGTAAGTGTTCCTTTGAATCTGTTGCAAAGTGATACAACAAAGACTAGAATAAATGTAAGTAATTTCTATTTTTATTGCAGGCTTGTAATGAGCTAGGACAGACCTGGATGGAGTCTGGAGTCAGTGAGAATGCTGTATCAGGGCACATCCAGCTTATTGTACCAGGAGAGACAGCCTGCTTTGCTGTAAGTCAAAATCAAATAGTATTCTGAATATTTACAGTAAAGGTCCTATATTACACAAAATGGATTCTTGTGAGATTTAAGTCATGTTATAATATTCTTACAAAACATACCGCGAGTCGTGTTTTGTTTCATTCACACGCTTGAGTAATCGTTTATTATCCGTCTGTTTACATCTCCAAAGCTCAAAATGCTCTATTCCACCTTGTGATGTAGTAGTTTAAGTTAACAGATACCTTTTAGAACCTTGAGTTCAGTAGAGATGGGCAATTCCAGGGCTAAAATTGTCCAAATGATTCTAGTGAAGGTGTATGGAGTTTAAAAACACAGTGGCACACTTTCTGTACTGCCACATGACATCACAAGGTGGAACAGAGTGTTTTGTGTTTGATAGAAGAACTCAACATAAATGCACAGGATTATAAGATGGATCTGAAAAGCGTAATATGGGCCCTTTCAGAATTTCAAGGCAAACTGTTTTATTCTATTCTAATTGTTTTGAACTTTATTTAGTGTGCTCCTCCTCTGGTGGTGGCAGCTAATATTGATGAGAAGACTTTAAAAAGGGAGGGAGTTTGTGCTGCTAGTTTACCAACCACGATGGGCGTAGTTGCGGGTCTCCTTGTGCAGAATGTTCTCAAGTAAGACGCTCTACAATGTATACGCTAAAATATTTCTTGCTTTGGATTTACATTTTCTACTTATTTTTAGGTATCTGTTGAAGTTTGGCACCGTCAGTTATTATCTGGGCTACAATGCTATGCAGGACTTCTTCCCATCATGGCAATGAAAGCAAATCCACAGTGCAACGACCATTACTGCAGGAAACAACAAGACGAATATAAGGTATGGATGATATTATTATTGCTTTTTCCACGATTACAGTGAGTAGACCCATATTATTAACACTGTCTATCATATGTGTTTACGCTTAGAAAAATGAAGCAGAGCGCCCAAAGTTGAGGCTGTTGAGAAAGAGGAGGAGGTTGTTCACGAGGATAATGAATGGGGTGCATCAAAACAAAACTCTCTTATCAGCATTGGGTTTTACATGCTTTGCTTTGGAGAGATTCTAATGTATGTGCTGCTGTGTAGGTATTGAGCTGGTGTCAGAAATAACAGAGGCTGATCTGCAGGCGGCTTCAGGTCCAGTGCCTGACCTCCTGAAGGCATCACTGTAGCATACACACTTCCATCTGAGGTCAGTGTTCTTCTGCACAGTTCATTATTGTTGCTGATAAGTAACGATACTCTCTGAGATGTTAACATTTGCTGTTAATTTACTTTATTTACTGTTTATAGCGGCCTGTTGAAGGGGAGACCATAGATGTGGCTGATCAGAGTCTAGAAGAACTCATGGCAAAAATGAAGAATCTATAGAGGAAGTATAATTTCTTAACACAATTATGCTGTGTTGTATAAAAACTGTAATGATGCCCTTCCTTTTACAATGATCCATATAATTAAAAGAAATAACTATGGTACACATATCACAGAATAACAAGCAGCTGATATCAACAGAAAGCATGAACTGGAACTCATGTCATTAATACAGGGATATGTGGCACTCATTTCAAAGCATACCGAGTCAGTGTTTTGGTGTGTACTAGTTTAATGTACAGTTTTGTTTTGTGGGGGAAAAACAATGCTACATGTCTTAATTATCTTTGGTTGGCAGCAGTTTTGGCATTATTTACTCTGTAATTACAATTACAAGTCACATTTATTGGTGAAAAAGAAATACTAAATATTAATACATAGTGGATAAAATACAGCATCTATTTAAAAAGTGTTTTAACTTTGTTAATTGATATGCAACTGCAAATGAAGAATTAAAAAAAACACAAATATGCTAAATGTTTAGTTGTTTTTTTTGTACGCAAATCTGTATCACTTTTAAGAGGTAGGAGTCTCCCAATTTGAAAAATATGCTAGATAATACATAAATAAATATTATTGTAACAATATATAATGAAATACTGTATTAGACTTCACAGCATCAAAAGCAGTAAACATTACAAATTCATTTGAAACTTGACCGTAACATTTGTAGTTGGAAAAAAATGCTAAAGAAGATACAGTTGACACAGTTGAATTGGTCACCTTGACACTTGAGGGAGGGGCACAGGTCCTTTGAGGCTGAATGTGTCTCCACTGGAGGAATGGCGAGACGGGGCGTTTCCACATACCAGTGATGGCTCCGCCTCCTTTATCTCCATAGCACGTTTGTAGAGTTCAGCTGCCTTCTCGTACTCTCCCTCCTCATAACTATTTACAAAAAATGTAATCAATTTATATCTATGATTTAAATATTCTTCATGACATTTTAGCATGAATCCCCATTTCACTGCACCTTAACACTGCTAGATTTTTTAAAGTTTCTCCCACACGAGGATGTGAGCGACCCAAACTGTCTTCATACACTTTCAGGGCTCGCTCATACAAGGGCAAGGCATCGCTGTGCTTCTTCTAGAAATATAAATAAACTACAAATTTACAATGTGCACAGAGAATATCTAGAAGATGGATAATAAGGATTTTGAACGTACTAGTTGGCAGTAGATAACAGCCAGGTTGACCAACGCTGTGGCCACACTGGGATGCTTGGGCCCGAAACTTTTTTCTCTTATTTCCAAAGAGAGTTCATACAATGGGACAGCTTTCTCCAGTTTACCCTAAAACAAAAGGACACACACAAAAAAAATAGACTTAAACAATTTATTTTGTAATATAATAGCAATGTACCAATAAGTAATAAGTAATACATTGTTTGAAAATTGAGATGCTACCATTGATCAGTGTCTACACTCTCAGATTCTGAACCTTATACTGAACTTCCTCCTTATCCTGAACTGATTCTGCTTAGACCTCTGCTTATTCCGACAGTGTAATGCAGATGTGATGATGAGAGAAACTGCAGCTTACACATTATCTAGATCTTCAGTCTAATCTTTCTCAGTCTAATCTTTCTAAAACAGATGCACTCCTTACCCTTCGTTTATACAGCATGGCCAGGTGTTTGAGTGTGTAGGCCAGTGAGGGGTGGTCAGGGGACAGGGCCTTCTTGCGGATGTCCAGAGCTCTCTCATACATGTCTTCTGCCGTCTCGTACTCTCTCTTCTCTGTGTGCAAGGCGGCTAAATTGTTGAGTGATTGCGCACAGTCTGGATGATCTGGCCCCAAAACGCGCTGACGCATCTCCAGTGAACGAGTCAGGAAAATCTTGGCAGCACTAGTGAAAACAAAGTGATAAGTCTGGCATATTTACCTAAAGATTAAAAATAAATGGTGGTAAAGGCTCACTCTAGGTTGTTTTGGAGGTAGTATAAGACACCAAGTTCATTGAGTGTCTTGGCGCAGTCTGTGGAGTCCTTTCCCAGTGTGAGCTCTTCCAGCTGTAGGGCTCTGCGTCGCAATAATGTGAAGCCATACTGTAAGATAAATACACAGACTGTTAACATCTGAGTAGTTGTGAGGCAACCAATAGGTAATAGATAACATATTTACCCATTACCTATTGGTTGTCTCACAACTACATACGGCACATTATCTTACTGTATTAAGGTGTAGTATGCAACTTTCCGGAGGTAGCATGCCACCTGCATGATTCCATGGAAATGGAAAGTTAAAACTTCTGACTGTGCAGGGGTGTGAGTGTCTGTGTTAATGCTGCTGACCCCTGCTCTGAGCCAAATTTTTCCATGAGCAGACAAAATAAAAGAAACCTGAACAGAAAATAATACTTTGGAACATTCTCTATGCTATGGAAGATTTCCATGGAAACAAGCAGAGGCCCTCCTCCAGACCAAATAAGAATCAGAATTGTGAAGATACAAGCCCACGCACAGTAGAATGCATGTTTTAAGTGCAATAAACACAATCAAAATTAAATAAACATGCTTTTATTTTAGTCTATTTTTGGCTAAAAGGCACATACTGTTTATATATATTTATATTAGATATGTGCTCACCATGTGCCCTTTTTTGGCGAGCAGTCTTCTGACGTATCTTGACTGATCGTTTCCGGAGTTTTCTCAGCTTGCTCATACCTGGGAGTGAAAACAAAAAGAATTAAGATTTAAGTCATTTTTAGATATTCTACTCTGACACACCCACAAAATATATAATCGTTTCACTCCGGTAACAGTTAATAAATCTGGTTAAATATGAACTAACCAATAAAATTATTCCTTTAGTCAACTTTAAATTCCACCTAAACAAAACAAACACTGATCTACAAAATGCTCTTTTATCTATTTTATATAGACATACAATTTATTTATAATGAGTTACATGGGCATAGTGGATTTAATCCATAATTAGCAGCAACCAACTTGTTTTGTTTCTGGTACAGCATAGCCAGTGACTCGAGCTCTCGTGCAACACTGGCATGTTCAGCTCCATATGCGTTCTCGTTGATCTCCAGGGCCTGCTTGTACAGCTGCTCAGCATTTCCATACTTCTTCCACTGTACATAAACTCCAGCCAGCTGATGCAGAGAGCGGGCCACGCTGGGATGGTCTGGATCCAGCGCAGTCTCGCGTATTTCCAGGGAACGTTGAAGAGGAGCCACAGCCTAGAGAAAAGGTAGAATAAAGAGATGTGTTGACATTGTAAAGGTTGTATCATCATGTGCTGTTTGTGAAGCTCACCTGGCTTGGGAGGCCTAGGTCTTTAAGGAAACGCCCTAGTGTCTCATAGAGGTTAGCCAACTTGGTCATACTGTCTTCACTTTCACAGCTTTTCTCATAGTGCTTCAAGGAGTCAAAATACTCGGTTGCCATGGAACTTTTATCTTTACCGACATACTGCCAATATGCCAACAGTTCAGAGAAATGTCCCCTGAAAATACAAGAGGCAAACATATTTACAATAAGTTGTTTTGCTAAATTTGGTTACACAGACAATGCACTTTTAAGCAACCTTTTATAGAGATTTGTGAAAACAAAGAGGTTCAGAAGGCTGAGCTGCAATTTGGTCTTGTCTTGTTGTTGTTGAAATAACCATGGCAACTCATCAGCAACGCGCCATGTGACGTGGTCCTGACTATACAAGAGCAAAACAAACCTGTGTTAGACAGTTGGATGACTAATGGAGGACACAGGGACATTTTATGGCACCTTAGTTGCTGGTTAAAGTAGTGAATCAACTTCTCTCTGTAAATGGAGGTATTGCTGCCTCCACTTAGAAATTCTGATCTCACAGCTTCCCACGCCTAAAGAACAAACTCACACAATCAATATTTGATGGAAGGTTTTCATGTATTTATTTACTTAGCGCAAATTACCTGCAGATGTTGGAACCTAATGAGTCCACATCGAAGTGTTAGAATGCACAGGTTTTTGAGTTGGAAAAGTAATGAGGAAAGCATAGGAAGCTCCAGCTCAGGGAAAAAGTCCAGCACCTCTGATTCACTGACCCCATTATGGCTGGCACACGTAAGGCACAGAATCTATTGGTTAAAAAAAGAAACCACTGTTAAATGCTACTTTTTACTTTTTTTTTTTTTTTAAATCAACTTACTTCTTTCAAAATGTGTCGCTCTCTATCTGTTCGGAGTGAGTTCAGTGTCATTTTTAGTGCTACCCGATAAAGTGACATGGTGTCTTGACATTGTAGGCATTGGTCTAGACTCTTTTCCAAAGGCGAGCACAAACTACAGATGCCAACAAAGTAAAAGACAAAGCATGGTTAGACGACAAATGCCATTCATCAAGCAGCATGCCTGCATAGATTCATGACTTTATATCTGGCTCACCTAGTGATGACTCTTGCCAACAAAGTGACGTATAACGCATTACAAGTGGATCCAGAACGGCAATGCCGTTCAAGTTTCTTCTCCTAATGAAAAATATTGAAGTGAGCTCAGACCCCCAAAAATGTATACATGTAACTGTAACTGTGAGCATTGGGGGCAACACTTAACTTGTTCTTTGGTTAGTTTTAGTTCCACATTCTGGCACTCTGCATTAACACACTTTTTACCTCTTTGGGACTCAAAGGGTCTAAATGAAGGGTGGGCCACAGCCTGGATATAATTCACAAAACATTACAATAATATCTACATGTTTTCATACTTAAAAATAGTCTGTAAATTACAATTTTATAGTAACAAGTAAAGCTACCTCCAGGCCTGCGGACACGTCTCCACATTGACAGACACCACCACTCGGACATTAACAGGCAGAGGGTCAATCAGCCACTTCATGTGCCGTTCTGCGTGCTAAATGATGACAAGGAAGAATGGAAGATATTTTTTATGTGTACAATATGTACATTAAAAAAAAAAAAGAAAGTTCTACCTGTATTTGATCTATTGAATCAATGATGATGATGATATTTCCTTGGTGGCGTGCAGACAGCCGTTCAAGCCAGCGAGGAAATTCTTCTAAGATCTTACTAGGTTCCATTGATAAGCCAGAAATGGACCAAAAGTGCTGGAGCAACTAAGTTTTAACAAAGAATTTATTATCACTTCCAAATGTATTTTTTGTAAATGTGTTTTCCAAGAAAAGGATCTTTACCTTGACAGTGAGGCGTTTGATTATCAGAACTGGCTCTGAGCTTGTAGAAAGAGGACAGCCAACAAAATGGTACAAGAACAATGTGTTGGGGGATTGCTTTTGCTGTAGTTCAATCCTAAAAAAAAAAATATTAAATGGATTTTTTATGTGAAGGACTCAATGAATGAATAAAAAAACATAAATGAATCTCACCATTTGGAAAGTAGAAGAGATTTCCCTGAGCCTGGGCCACCAGATATAAGCAGAGGAGGAGTGGGTGGAGGTGCAGTGATCATGTCGTTTAACCGGTCAATGTACTAAGAGTCATCACATACATATCAATGAAAACATATTAAATCCATGAAAATGAAATAATTACCCTAACTTTAAGGTGCACCAAAAAAAATCTGTCTTTATTTTTTGGCATAATAAGATTTAAGCCACAGAAGATTGAATTATTAACTTCTATGACTCATTACAGATGCACACAAACAGCTCATGACTTTTTTTTAACAATGTTGTGATTTTAAAATAGTTTTTGTGGTATAAAGCTGTTCACAGGTTATTGTGTCAGTGGCATAAATGAGTTTCAGTATTATGATTTATCGTCTAGATTTACTTCAGCTAAATATTGCACTTCAAAATGTGTGACTGTGACAGGCCTACTTGCTTGTCTCTGTGAGGATGTTATTACTTTGGCCCTTACCCCAAATAGTGCACCTTTAGGTAGCATTAAATTTTAACAATACCTTCTGAAAGCCTAGCTGAGAGATGCTGCTGCAACAGGCTGCTGGTATGACTCGATCTGCTCTTGCTCGTCATGCAGGTCCCAGAGCACGTCTCCAGAATCTTCCTCTCGTCCCATCCTCATGCCCATAATCCTTTGAGTCATCATCTGTTCCCTCAAGACCCAACAGCTCCTTAAAAATACCCAGGAAGTTGACATACAATTGGAAACATAACCCTGAAATAAACATACTTCTGGAGACAAGTTTGTACCTGTTTGATCACTCTTTCGAGCTGAGCATAAATCAGTTTTGCTCCATCTTCTGTAGAACTGCAATGATCCACAACCTGTTTAAGACAAAACCAACTGAGATGTGTCATGACTCACTCACTCAAGATAAGCATTTGTGTGAAAATTAAGGGCCAACCTTGATTTTTCCTGTCTTGTCAGCTGTATTAATCCTTTCCAGTAGTTGCCGGGAAGATGTGGTCAGTTTTTGGTCTTGGTCAGCTCTCAAATAAAGTACCAACGGATGTCCCTCAGGATTCTTTATAAAGGCTTCTTCACAGTCATCCACCACCGCACTGCACAGGAATAATAAAAACACTAACCATGTAGCATCTTAATTAAGGTAATACATAATCTCTTAGCTATATTGTTTGATATAGATGAACAACTAAATAATAGGGACTACTTGAGCACCATATTAAATAAGTTATTGGTCCTAGAGTGGAATGTCTAGAAATACACACAATGTACTACTCTCGGGGCACACATGTACACTGGCTAGTAGCATAATTGTAGCTGGACCAGCTCAATACAGTACAATACAGTACAATACAATACAAGAAATCAATACAGTATAGTGTAGAGCTGTTGTAAAAATATGTAAAATGGTGTAAACCTCTAGTTATACCTGGTTACATTAGATTTTAGAAGTAGCACACAGACTGAGCTCCTTTCAATCTCCAGTTTGCGCTCAGTATCATAAAAGCCAGCAGTGTTCTCTGGGAAGAAAACGTTCAGGTAGAAATGTCCAAGACCCTCGCACATCCTACGCAGCTTAGGAGAGTGTTTCTGAGCATAAACCAGTAAACATTAATAACAACCTTGAAAATTAATATAGAATGTGGGTTCCAACAATCTAAAAACTGAGACAAATGTCAACCTTTATAAATATGTCAAGCTCATCTTTGGTTTCTTGGGTAAAAATAAAGTAGCAGCGTACAGTGTTGCTCCACAAAGCCTGGGGGACATGAGGGGAGACCTGAAGGAGACTGGCCACTGCTGCATCCCAATCATCTATCGAAAAAAATATGTAATTAAAACTGATTCAGTGGAAATAAGAGATAATCACAGTGTTTACATCTTTTCAGAACTTACTTACCTCTACTAACATTAGCAAAGGGTCCTTCAACATCTATGAGACTGTGAGCAAACTCTGGTCCTCTGAACGTCTGTTGTAGATGCATCATGCTACCCATAGAGGGCTCACTTCCCAGTACACCACCAGTCCAGTACTCACATTGGGTCCCTGCAGCTGAGATAATACAGATAAAAAAAAACATGATAAAGGCAGCAAAAGACAAAGTTTAAATCTGCCAGTTGGACGATTTGTCCAGTTGACAGATTTAATTTTCATCAGACCTGGAGGACTAAGGGATTACACAGACACGATAAAAGCATATTAAAAGTAATGAGTGAAAATAGTGTGCCTTACCTGTGACAGTAGTCTGGTTATCATCTGAGTCTGAGTCATTTGGATCATAAACCTGGATGCCCTGTGCTTGCAGCTGTTGTAGTTTAGCCTCTAGGTCTCTTTTGGCCCGCAGCAAATCCTGAATCTCCTTTTCTTTTGTCTCACGGAAAATCTGAAGACCATAATACAAAGAAATGTCTGATTACAGTATTTGAATTAAATGAATCAATAACGTGTTTAAGAGGTTTACTACAGTACCTTAAACTGCCTTTTAACCTTGTCTCTGTCATGTTCAAAAGTAGATGCTCTTTCCATAGCTTGGTACTTTGCCTCAAGTGCACTTTCCTTTTCTCTAAGGATCTTCTGGTAAGTCTTCTGCAGTGCCTGAAAACAAACAAACAGTAACAAATTAATGAACAAAATGTTTAGGTGCATGGATGTGTATGTGTAGTACTTAATGTGTTTATAAAAAGATTTCATAACATAATTAAAATAAAGATCTTAAAAATGCACAATGTAACATTTCTGGTGGGAGGTTGACAGCTGCTTGTCTGGATATGCCTGGAATACTCCATAATGTAGCATTTAACCTATGTGTCTTGCACGTATTCAATTTCAGGTGTTTTATTGCTAAAACACATAAAAAATGATGAGCTCTTACCTAACCACAGATCTGACATGTAACTTGGTTTGGTGGAGTCACCTGCTTGTCTCTATGACAGGTATGCTGCAATACTGTTAAATATTCTAGGCAAAGTATAAACATCATGTAAACTAGGAAGTGGCCGGCCACCCTCCACCAGGAAATGTACATGTCACCTTTAATAACCATGTCATTAATTTACTGCAACCAGGTATAACAAAATAATTTACCTGCAGTTCAGCTCTCAGCCTTTTATTCTCTTCATCCAACTTGGCCTCCTTCTTTTGCATGGACACGATCTCATTATTTTTACTCACGCGGAAAATCTCATACTCCTTGCGCAGTCTCTCGTACTCCGCAGCGTACTCCAGGTCCACGGAGCCTGTTGACTTAAAACTAGCCCCGATCACCCTGGGCCCCCGGCGGAACGAGCTGCGGAGGAGCCGGGCTTTGGGCTTCACCTCCACCGGTATCTCGCAGGCTTCTCCGCCTTCCCCGCCGTACCCATCCTCGATCACCTCACCGGGGCTCACCAGAGACGAGGCCGTGCCCATCCTGCCTTAGATTCTCACGTAAACTACTTTTTGACTGTCCATGATGACCGCCCAGCCCCTTCCACAACAACTAACGGGACAGGGACTTTCAGGTGTGCATCCTCGAGGACAACACTGACGCGTAAATAGAGCTAACGTAAAGTGTGCATGGTTTTAGTTAAAATGATCCTATTTGATAACAGTTAAATAAAGTTTTTCCAGTAAACTTGGACAGTGTTTTCTTAGCTAGTGTTAAATGCTAACTTTACGCGACTGAAGGCGAAGGGACCACCAATCTATCCAGGACGGACATGTACTACAAATAAATAACACAATAATACAGTCGTTAGGTGATGTAAAAGTAAAGAAAGACTTCATCGGAGTAGTTAAAAGTGTAATCTTAACTAAAGGCGTCTCCTCCGATCCGTTTTTTTCGCAGCTTCCTCCTGGCTGCCCTGGTAACGAGTCAAAGTACGGGAGCCCATGAGGACCAAAAAAAGCAAAAAGTAGTCAAACTTCCGCAACTTTAATTTGTTGTAATACAATTTACATTTTGTGTAGTATTCGTTGAAACCAGAACTTTACATACGCTATATAAAAAGACATACACGCTTTTATTTCTCACTGTGTGACATGAAATCAGACTAAAGTTTTCCTGTTTTAGGTTGTTAAAGCTTTTATTTCAGTGAACTGCACCGTAAAAATATGTCCTTCTTTCCGCAAGCAAAACTTCAGGCTCATTCCACCCCACTCGAACCAACATGCGCCACACATGCACGCGCACGTCACTCTCTCACTCACGCTCACGCACCGCACCGAACCAAAGCACACAAGAGTCAGACACGCATCTCACAACACTACCCCCACCCTGGATGGCAATGAACAATGCCACTCCAGCAAACAACATACAAACTGGTACACAACTCTTTAACAGCAGACCTGAAAATTGTAAAGAGGCAGAAGTGTCCATTATGAAATACATTTAGCTCTGGTGGGTTACAATATAAAACATGCTGACTTCTCAGTGACTAAAATTAGCTGATTTAAAGGTGCACATGAGTGAAAAGAAAAATAACATAATAAAATACAAAATTGCATTCAAAAAGAACAAGGTGCATATGTAAAAGCATTGTCTCTTGAGCTTTTTTTTTTTTTTTTTTTTTTTTTTTTTACAACCAACAATGAAAAAGTGCTTCTTAACAGATGCAAAGAACATGTCAACAAAACTAGAGTGCCCAAAATGCTAACAATAAAGTCTCTAGTAGTTTACTCAGTTAACCAGTCACCATACCAATCAGGAGTCCTGCGCTGACGTCTGGGCCGTTGTCCCTGAAGGCCCGACAGGTGTGACCTTCCCATCTCACCCCCACCATGGTCAAGTATCACATGGGAAGGAGAGGATGGAAGAGGCCCAGCCACATCGGGGTCTGTTGCAGCAGGAGGCGATGGCTGGGAGTAGCTGAAGCCATCACCGGACACAGGAGTGAAGAGACTGCGCAGGCCGAGGTCCTGGTCCCCGGAATCACCATCCACGACTGGCGGTGAGATCTCTGCAGGTGTCCAGTGTTGGGCTTGGTCCTGAACCCATGCATTGTCCAGTGGTTCACGACTGCGGTAGTGCTTGAGTTGGTCATGATGAACGACTTTCACTTTAGATCTGGGGCTCTTTTGGATCCTGTAGACCAGATCGTCCAACTGTCCAAGAACGAAGAAGGGTCCTTCATAGGAGGGCAGGAACTTTTTGACTTTGTTTTTGACCTGTCGTGTTCCTTTGATGAGGTACCACACAGCGTCTCCTACTTTGTACTGTGTGCGGCAAGCATTTTTGTCATACTGTCTTTTTGCACGTGTGACTGACTCACCCAAAGCGTCTCGAGTGATGTGATGAGCCAGCTCCAGCCGCTCACGCATTTGTTGCACGTACTCTGGGGCTGAAAGTGCATTGTCACAGTCTGGAGGCAGGCCAGCTACAAGGTCCACTGGTTCACTTATTTCACGTCCGAACATCATGAAGTTTGGTGTGAAACCTGTTGCACTGTGCTTGGTTGCTCTGTATGCCATAACTGCATACGGGATCATCAAGTCCCAATCCCAGTGGCAACGTTCTGCTGTAGAGGCCAGGATCTTTTGGAGTGTTGCATTGAAACGTTCAACTTGGCCGTCTGACTGGGGTCTGAATGGCGTTGTATGAGTTTTGTCAATGCCAAACAAATGACACATTTCTTGAAAAACTTCTGATTCAAAGTTACGTCCTTGGTCGCTGTGCATTGAGTGAGGCATTCCGTAGCGACACACCCATTCTGTAGCCACAACTTGCGCCACTGTGACTGCCTTTTCATCAGGGATAGGAAACGCTTCAGTCCATTTTGTGAAGTACTCTTGTATTACAAGCACATAGCGATTTTTGCGATCTGTCTCATTGAGCGGGCCCATAATGTCCAGTGCAATGCGTTCCATTGGGGCTCCCACCCTGACAGTTCCCATAGGAGCTTGTGGTGTCTTTTGGGGTCTGGCTCTGCAGGCACAATTGGTACATGTACGGCACCACAGGGCTACATCTTCTCTCATGTGGTACCAGTAGTATCTGCTCTGGAGTCTGACTACTGTACGTTCAACACCAAAATGTCCTCCTACTGGCCCCTCATGCATCTGGCGCATAACATCGGGCTGTAGTTTGCGTGGCAGCACTATTTGTGGGTAGAACTGGATGTCATTTAAACAGTAGAAACGTCGGACTAGAACTCCGTCTTTGAAATACAGTCTTTTCCATTGACTCCAATATGTTTTGGTGGCTGGGCTGCATGGGGAAACTGTGGTCCATGGGGGGCGCTCAGTGCTGGCCTCTAACCATGCTCGGATTGGTGCAATGTCTGGATCAGTGGCTTGGGCCTTGCACAGCTCTTCCATGGTCCAGCCAGGAAACAATGTAGTCTCATTAGTGTTTGTCATATAGATGGTCTCTTTCAGTTTTTAAAGTGTCTGTTTTTGTCTCTATGTTTGCGCTTACCCCACCGGACTCACATCTGTGGTAGTTATCGGGCGTGTCTCTCTACCCCCACCGGACTCAGCGACAGGGATCTGGAGTCGGAGTCCATGTCACACTGAATCGCCTGATGACTCGTCTTTCCGGACTGTGAGGAGGGGACCTGCAGATTACAAGGACAAGACTGGCGGCAGGGCCTGCGGGAAAGACTGTCAGCATTAGTGTGTAAGCGACCTGGACGGTGAATAATCTCAAAGTCGTACTCTGCTAACTTCTCCAGCCACCGGGCTAACTGACCTTCTGGCTCTTTCATTCGGGTTAGCCAACGCAGGCTGCTGTGGTCAGTGCGTACCTTGAATGGACGTCCGAGGAGGTACTGCCGGAAGTGTGACGTGAACTCAACAATGGCTAGTAGCTCTCTTCTTGTTGTGCAATAGTTTTGTTCAGTTTTAGCCATTTTGCGGCTACCGTAGGCCAACACACGCTCTACACCATCCTGCATTTGTGACAGGACAGCGCCGATACCCTTGTCACTGGCATCTGTGTCAAGGATCATCTCGCCATGGTCCAGAGGGTAACCCAAGACAGGAGCCGTGGTCAGCCGGTGCTTAAGTGTGTCGAAAGAGAGGCTTGGTGTTCAGCGTGCCACTGGAAGTGTGCGTTTTTCTTTGTCAAGTTGTGTAGTGGCTCGGCAACAGAAGCAAAGTCTTTTACGAACCTGCGATAGTACGAGGCAAGGCCAATAAAACGTCTGACGTCATGGATAGACGTAGGAGTGGGCCATGACAGGACTTTGTGGACTTTGATGGGGTCGGTGGCCACACCGTGTTCCGACACTATGTGACCAAGATAGGCAACTTGGCGGCGAAACAGGCAGCATTTGGCGGGTTTTAGTTTTAGGTTTGCTTGTTTGAGTCTCTGAAACACTTGACCCAGCCGCTGTAGCATCTCGGGCACGTCCCTGGCCAGCACAATGACGTCATCGAGGTAGACAAGACAGGTCTCCCACTGCATGCCAGCCAGGACGCGGTCCATTAAGCGCTGGAACGTCGCAGGTGCATTGCAGAGGCCAAATGGCATGACATTCCATTCAAATAGGCCATTTCGGGTGCAGAATGCAGCGGCGCGGCGGGCTCGTGGCGAGAGCTCGACCTGCCAGTACCCTGAGGCAAGGTCTAGGGTGCTGAACCATTTGGCGGTGGCGAGCGTGTCCAGGGTGTCTTGGATGCGGGGCAGTGGGTATGCGTCTTTGATGGTGCGGTCATTGAGTGCCCTGTAATCAATGCACAGACGATAAGTTCCATCTTTTTTACGCACCATTACGATGGGAGATGCCCAGCTGCTGTGGCTGCGGGTGGCGAGACCGGTGTGCAGGCTCTCATGGATCTGTTGGTCTGCGCACTGCTGCTTTTCTCTGGCCATCCGACGAGGGGACTGCTTGACTGGAGCACCGGGCCGGGTTATGATGTCATGCTGGATGAGGCTGGTCCGGCCCAGGTCATCAGGTCCCCTGGAAAAGACACTTTCATATGCACACAACAAGTCTGTTAGTTGTATCTTTTCACTGTCATTAAGGTTCAGGGAACTCTGGGCATAGAGCTCTTGAAGGTGTTCTGGGATTGCAGGCGGGCTGGCGCAAGAAGCTGTGGGGTCACTGGATGGCGGAACAGTCTCTGCTGGCTGGAGGAGGCCTGCAATAGCACCTTCTTTGATAGTCACAGGTTTGTTGCCAGGATTAAAGAGGCGTAGTGGCACAACATTAGTGGGCTGGGCATTAACAAGGACTCTGGCTATGAGAACTTTGTGCTTTTCAACAAAGCCTTTGGTGGGACTGAGCATCATGTCTCCTTTGCTGCTTTTCCAAAGTTCACAGTGCCCTTGACTAAGTACTCTTGACCAGGCTCCACCATTACAGTTCTGGCTACTCTCACGGCATGTGATTTTGAAACAGTTTCTGGTTGGAAATAGGGCACCTCTTCACCAAATAAAACAATGCGTTGCTTACCGAAATCAAGGCGGGCCTCGGCTTGAGTGAGGAAGGGGTGGCCCAGCAGCACCTCATTGCCAGCTATGTCTGCCACAAGAAAGTTTATTTCCACTTGACGATGGTTAATGTGGACGGGAAGTGTAGTTTCACCTAGCACAGGTACATCCCCAGGTCCCACACCATGTAAAGTCTCTACAACAGAGGGAGTAAGTGGAGGTCTCATGTCTGGGTGAATGGCGTTGTAATGGGACAAGGGCAACACGCTCCTCCGGGCTCCGCTATCCAAGACTGCACACACCTCTAGCTCATAGATGCTCATGTGAATGCTCATTTCATGGTTTGTGACCTTCAGGTGAAGCACCCTGGGCTGTGGGCTTTTACTAGAAGTGCTTGTTGTGAACGTATCAGTCTTTTTTTGAGGGGATGAGCACTGGCTTTGTTTATGGCCCCACCCATTGCAATTATAACAGCGAATGTCACCCTTTTTAAAGTTTTTGCGGTGATTTGGTGTTTTGGCTGGTGTGAATGGAACAAACTGACGTGGCAAGGGGCTTGGAGCAGGTGGAGTCGGAGCAGTAACAGTCTCATCTTTCTCCCTGACGATTGCGGTGCGGGGCTTACGTTCAGGTAGGGTGCGAGCGTCTGGCTGCATAATACTTGTGACATAAGAAGCAGCTCTTTTTGTTGTCTCATGGCGATGAGCTATCTCATAAGCTCTAGCTAGTGTGGGCGGACGTTTTTCTAACAGTTTTTGGACTATTTCTGCATCGCCCAGGCCATTTGTGAAAACTTCCACAGCTATAGCATCTTGTTCAGACTCTGACCAATCACCATAAGCTACAGCTATTTTGCCATAAATGTCATCTCTGAATACATGGAGTGCCTCACCAGTTCTGCGCACTCTCTGCCTCAGCTCCACTGCCACTGCCGCTGCGTGATCTGAAGTAGGGCCGTAAGCAGTTTCCAGTTCGTCCAGCAGGCGGCGATAGTCCCACTTGGACGAGCGAGGGTTTCGGTGGACGATGCCTCCTGCTGCTCCAACCAGGCAGAACTTTAACTGGATTAACATTGTCTTTTCTGACCAGTGGTTAGCCTCAGCACAGCTCTCAAACCTATGCAAAAACTCTCTCCAAGGTGTGCTGCCATCATATTGGCCTGGACGCAGGGTAGGAACTCGCTCTCTAGGATCACAGTCCTCTTCACTGTCTGATGGAGGAGACTGCAGCCGGGGTACCGAGTTGCTCTGACGTGGATAGCATGGTTGTCCATGTTCAGCAGTCTCTGGTAAATTAATGTAAAGACTTTGAACAGGGAGTGTGCATGCTGCTGGTTTTACTGAGGCTGGTGTGCTATGTACAAATCTTCCCATGTTACCAGAGGAAAATGGATTTGTGTCTGGATATTGTCCCTTAAATGTCACAGTGGGAGCTGGATAGTGGAATTGGTACCCACCGGGACCTTCTTCGGGGCCGTGGCTTTGACTTTCGGCCTCAGCAAAGGGGTTTGTGCGGGAAAACTGAGCGGGGCTGTGGAGTGGCGCGAACAAGTCTTCTCCCTCCGCGGGTGAGTTAGCATTAGCAGCGCAGCTATCATCACACAAAAAGGGGTTGTAATGTTCACATTTTGCCATTCTGCTCTCATTTGCGTCCCAAGTACCTTGCTCCTTGTCCTGAATGTTGGTTAATGACACGAACGGGTTTGAGTAGTTTGTTTTGAGTTCATAAACATCACGGTGGTTGCGAGCGCCCGCCATCTTGAGTTAGCTTTAAAAAGTTTTTATCGTCCGTTTTTTTTTTTTGTTTTTAAATTATTATTATTCCCAATGCTCACCACTCCTTTAAAAGGTGAGGGTCCTGCCGCGGTCGCCAGTGTTAAAGCTTTTATTTCAGTGAACTGCACCGTAAAAATATGTCCTTCTTTCCGCAAGCAAAACTTCAGGCTCATTCCACCCCACTCGAACCAACATGCGCCACACATGCACGCGCACGTCACTCTCTCACTCACGCTCACGCACCGCACCGAACCAAAGCACACAAGAGTCAGACACGCATCTCACAACAAGGTCAATTAGATACCAAATTTATTTCTACTTGCTTAATGCCAGAATAATGAAAGAAGGATTTTTTAGACAATTAATTAGTTTCATTTCATTAGTATTTCGTACCGTTGGCTTTAAAATGTGTGTCTTGTGTCACACATTTTGGATATTCTTCCACAAGCTTCTCACAAAAGTTGGCAGAAATTTGGGGCCTTTCCTCCTGACAGAAGTGGTGTAACTGGAGCAACTTTGTGGTCTTGCTTGACCAAAACATTGACTTTATTATCCTTAAGCCACTTTGTAACCAGTTTGGAAGTATGCTTCGGGTCATTGAGATGTATTTTCACATAATGTTCTTTCCTGCCATCTATTTTGTGAAGTGCACCAGTTCCTTCCTGCAACAAAACAGCCCCACACCACGAGGCTGCCACCCCTGTATTTCACTGTTGGGATGGTGTTATCAGACTTGCAGGCTTGCCCCTTTTTCTTTCAAATGTACAATGACCAGTTCACAGTTAAAGTTTAGTTTGGTCAGATCACAGGACATGTCTCAAAATTCAGGTCTTTGTCCCTGTGTGCATTTGTAAACTGTAATCTGGCTTTTTTTTATGTTTCTTTTGGAGTAGTGGCTTCTTCCTGGCAGAGTGGCCTTTCAGGTGTGCCTTCAAATACAGTAGGTGTGTCTCTAATTAACTCAAATGTTGTCAATAAAGCTATCATCATCTGGGTTTTTCCAAATTGCTTAAAAGCATATTAATCTTACTGTATGTAAACTTCCGACTTTGAAGAAAATAATGAAAAATTGTCTTTAAAAATCCTTCTCTCATTATTCTAGCATTTGGCAAATAGACAGTGGGGGAAAAATGTGTATGTGTCTTTTTATATCAACTTCTGGTTTCAGCTGTATATTTAGTGTAGCATTCAAAAAGCAAGTATAACATCTGTATTTCTAGATAAAAATGTCAGTGCATTTACATTAATTAAATTACAGGGGCTTTTATTGGCAAAAAATACTGCACGTTTTATGCAAGGTATTTTTAAGCATTGAATATTCCATGGAGAAAAGAATCTAGTGCACCTTTAACCCAGACTTAACAAACTAGAAAGAAAAAATAAAATGGGGAAATTAATTACATAGCTTCCCTGCACAATGTAAACCTAATTATTTCAAATACTTGTAGACAAATAACAAATAATACACATAGTAACTACATTTCTGGAAAAAAGCAGCAAAGCAAATTACACTGTACCATTTTTATGCCCTGTTTCTTAAGAAGAGCTGGTGCACTTTGCTCCTAAATGCAGTGTTGAGGAAGAAGTACATGACTGGATCCAGCAGTCCACTCACACAGGTCAGAGCGGACGTGATCCAGTTGATTCTTCCCAGGGTCTGCTGTGTGGCACTGCTCACATGTCCAAGTGTGTGACTTTGAATGTAGAACACACGGCTCACATGGTACGGCATAAATGCAATGAGGAAGTTCATAATGATAAGGGTGACCATTTTTCTAACTTTGGATTTTACAGGTCTACATTTGCCCTGTTGTTTGAGGCTTCTTACTTTCAATAGTATCAGAAAGTAAGAGAGCACCACACAGGTTACAGGAATAGTAAATGCCACAACAGTTGAAACTAGTGCTGTGGCTGACGGCTTTTCTAAATAAAGGATGGTGCAACAGTGAGTCTTGTTATGAGGAACGCCCTTTTTTGGGAAAAGCATTGGACTTGTGGATGCAGTCACTAAAACCCACAGTATTCCAACAGTAATCTTTGCATATTTGGCCTTTCTTATAGCCTGTGATTTCATTGGCAGGACTACAGACAAAAATCTGTCCAGACTGATCAGGCTCATCAGGTAGAGACTACAGTACATATTGAGGTGAAAGAGGAACCCAGACAGCTGACAGAGTACATGTCCCAAAGGCCAGTGATTCTGGTGGATATGATACACTGAATGCATGGGGAGGAGGAGAATGTAGGAGATGTCTGCTATTGCCAGGTGACACAGGAACACCTTTGACGGAGAGCTGCTTTTCTGATTGCAGAAGGACCACAGCGCCAATGCATTTCCAGGAACAGCAAACACAAAGATCACGATGTAGAATGCAGCAAATGCAATGTTCTCCTCGTAAAAGCCTCTGAAATGCCAGCCCTGTACAGGTTCCTCTTCAGAGATGTCCATTGCTGGTGTGTGAAAGACATAGACACTTCACTGTAACAAACACTTCCAGACCAAAACATATTTGCCTATGGTAGTCTATAAAAAAAACCTTTTAATTATTTTGCTTCCTAAAAATGGAAATACATGCAAAACTAGAGACAATGTGCCATAAAGTCACTTTGATAGTCCTATGACCTGCACCTGTTTTTGATGGGTTTAAATGGACTTACATAGACACTTTTTTGTTTGTATTGTTCTGTATTTTAAACAGGGCGCCCATGAAAAGGAGAGTCTGAGTGCTCTTATTGGGCTCTCCCTGTATAAATAAAGATAAATAAAATGAAGTGAAAATATTCTATTCTATTCTTTTCAATACTATATGTTTATGGCAGGTTATAGACATTAGGTGTAAAATAACCATGTCTTTATGTATTGAACTCATTTTACGTCATTGCAATTTGTAACACTGCTGGCTAAACCCTATACCAATACATAGAATAAGCTGTTACTTTACACAACCATTTACTATTGTAAATGTATACTTAAATAGGAATTTGAAGTAAATTGTTAAATAAATATTAAATAAACCATGTTTACTTTCAAAATATCTGCTTACATAATCCAGAAATGATATTGAAAATATTTCTCACCTGTAGGCCCAGTGATCTTTCCCCATTTGCTGTACGCTTCACTATGTGGGAGTTTTAAAAGGTGAAGTGGAAGAGGCTCTACAGAAGTGCTAAGAGGTAAAGGCGGTCTGTTGCTACATGCATTAGTTATCTAGAATGCTACTGACACGTTGAAATGGAAACAGGAAATGCTTTACACTCCAACTAAAATGTACTTTTAGATGTGTGAAAAAAAATAAAGAAAAAATAATAATTTGTCTCTCTATCTCTACCTCAACATCATTGACCTTTAGAATGTACATTCAATGTAAAGTATTTTATTTATGACTCAAAATAAAAACACAGAAGCCCACTGCATTACAAGCATGCACATGTCTTTATTTTTGCTACTCCGGTTTTGTCTTAACCATGTTTCTTTTAAGGTATGATTCTTAAAGCTTTACAAAAAAGACCAAATATTTACAAAAATCTATTTGTGCAAACATCATTATTCTTTTACACCACTCTCCTAAAAGTATTTGAAAGGCATGCATACAAATAAAACTTTGGTATGTTAACAAAACTACTCATCTTTTAGTACAAGCACCTATGTACAAATGGCAGAGCTGATATATGATTCACTTTGTTTAGTACAGTTTACATTGAGACAACAACACGTTCACTTAGACCTGCAGTGTGTATGCTCCGGTACACACTCGAGTGCTTGTAAATTCCCCTAAATCTCATGACTGGAGAGTATTTGTACAAGTTTTGGCAATAGGCACACAAATGAAAACTTGTATTAGACTTGTTTTACTCATTAAACCAGTACAATATGATTATACTAAAGAAGTTGGCAGTTCCAATGGGTCAACAATGATACAAAATACTACACAAAAACAGATTAAAATGATTGTATACTTTATGCATGTATACATTCATAAAAAGGCATTTACAAGGGTTGTTTTAAAGCAAAATAGGAAATATATAAGATTAAATATACTATGGTTATCTAACCTCTGTTTTGAAAAATAAAACTCATTTTACACATGATTGTACATCAAATCCCTATTCATTTTGCTACATCAAGAAAAATAGATTTATTTTTTTTTAAACACCAGAAGTGCCAGCTTTTATAGTGGCAACAAGATTCTATTAGTAAAATATCTTGCAAGGTATACCAAGCAAAAGATGAAAATGCAAAGTAAATTATAAGGCCAGTGTCAAAAATACAGGAAGTGCATCAAAAAAAATAAACCACCAAAACGTATCTGAAAGAGATGGGTGATGTGTCTACCGTGGTGGGCGTGACTAGACAGTGTCCTTAGCTGCGGTTGGGATGCAGGACTTTCCGCTGCTGCTGCCGTTGTGCGCCCTGTAGCTGTTGAAGCTCGGTGTGTGTATGGTGCGGATGCTCTTCCCACCCGGGCCCAGAGGAGTGGGCGACAGAGGGGAGGGGGTGGAGGCGGGTGAGGAAGAGGAGGAGGAGGAGGAAGAGGGGTGCACTCGCCCATTCTGCATGGAGAACGAGAGAGATTTACCTGTGTGCTGCGAGGAGGAGGAGAGTTTGAGGGATCCATTAGACAGCGAGGGAATGTGTGAAGTGGGGTGGGGGAGTGAGCTAGAGCGCGCAGGCAACATGGAAGACTTGGTTATGGTAACAGAGGAGGAAGAGGAGGAGGAAATGGAGTTAGTGCTGTTAGTGGCATGGTCCGGCGCACACTGGGAGCTGCCTTTAGTAGAGCTAGGATAAAAAGCAGGGATTTTAGACACAGGTACAGTCTGGGAAGTGGTTTTATGATCCCCTCCCACTCTTTTAGCACTTCCGTTAGCCTGCAAACAGATGCCAAAACAGATACTGGTTGTCAAATCAAATGGTACAAAATGCAAGACGATGTTAAACAAATACGAACTACAAGTTATTGACATCACTTGGACATAACTAAAAGCTGTTAAAACTTGGAAAAAATGGTAGACAAATGTGGGTTAAAATTGTGGAGTTGCATAGGAAGGCAGTGAATTTTAGGGCAAAGTGGTTATGCGGTTAGAAGGGTGAGAGCGATAGAGAGAGCTGTTATTCCAATGTGACAATGCAGGGAATGGGAGGAGTCTTGTGAAGGGAATATGTGTATCACCATGAGTTAAAAAGCGGTGCAGTGTTGCAAAGTGCATTGTGAGAAAGTGGAATAAAAGTCATTTAGTTGTTGTTTTTTTTAGCCAAAAGCATCTTGGGAGTGGGAATGTGGCAACACTGTTTTGGAACTCAGCTGTGATGGGAACTGGAGGATGCGATGACAACTCGGATGACGGCACGGGTTAAGAATCCTTTTCCTGTTGCCATAGTTATCCAGTTTTTTTTTTCTTTTAAGTCACCAACACAGCCAAAACCATGAGCAGTGTGGACATGCAGAAGCATACAGTACAGTGATGTTATTGGGGGGTAATAACAGTCAAGAGTCAAAAACATGCCTTCTTGAGAGAAACGTTAACAGATCCACAGTTGCCAGCCTTGGCGATTGTAAGATTTTTTTTTTTTTCAAAACACATCATAGCTCAAGCTTTGGTAGTCTTTGCTCCATTATGGTACATGCCTCAAGTTCTGATGCCTTACATATTATATTTTGCAGGCCCTAGAGTAAAACTACCTGTCGGAACTGCCTTTGTGCATCCTGCAGTTTTTGCTGTTTTCCTGCTTTTTCTGCGGACGACTGCCTGGACTTCGCGGACAAAGGGACGGGCATCCGACTAGTTGGGGAAGCGACACTGGCATTCTGCAAGGGGATCCAAATGGAAAAACAAAGAGAGATATGAAATAAAAGAAAGGAGAAAAAACACACCATACAGGAAGTGTGAAAATTCAAGCGACTGACAAGGAGAAGTTATAGATTTAACACCTCAATATTGTGAAACAGTCAAAAAGCATGCACCCATTTAGACATAATACACTTAAACATGCAAAACGGTCAACAAAGATCATTGTGAGTGTATCTTTGATGAGGAGACCAACTCTTGCTCAAAAACCACATCGTTTTAAGCAATGACTTCAAGAAAATACAGAGATGGTAGCCGGGAACCTTGTACTAAAAATGCCACCCCCAATCATGATGTCACCATGATTTCACAAAGTGGGAAAGAGTGACAGCCACAGGGGGCATTCCCAACACATCCCAGCACCAGTGGAGTGAGAATGATTCGGTCATTGTTTTAGTGGTTAAAGTGAAGGTAGATTTGAAGACAAAACAAAGAAGGACCCAAAGGCTTCCCGGAGGTGATAAGAGCTAGATTGAGACCTGTTGTATGGAGCAGGGGGCACTGGGAGCACTGGGGTCAGATGATGAAGTAGTAGTGGTAGTAGTAGTAGAAGTTGTAGTACTGGCAGTGTCGGTTGTGGGGATGACTACGGGGCGGGGAAGGACTTTAGGTTTCTTCAGTGCGCTTTTCAGTGGTACCTTTGGGCCAGAGCCTCTAGAAGATGGTAGTGACGTAGATCTTTTCAAACTTGCATCTGATTTCTTGCCTTTGCCGTTACTCTCCTCAACATTAACAGTATCATCTGGCGAAAGAGGCCCCATCTCACTTATGGTCGTCTCCAGCTGTTTGATAGTCTGCTCCAGACTGTCCAACGTTTTGTATGTGTTCTTACGAATCTCATCCGTGCGGCATTGAGAATCAGAGTTTTGTTTCTTGAGTTGAGGCACGCCAGAAGATGACCTCTCCGCTAAAGATTTGGAACGCGAAATCTCAAATCGTTTTGCTTCTTTGTGCTGTCTAACCGTACCATCAGATTCCTCCTCATCTTCATAAACAACCACTTGTAACGTCTTCTTCCCGGATTTTGTCCCTGTTCGGATCGCTTGAGTCAAAGCCGCCAGTTGCTTCTTGGGGAATTTAAACTTAAATTTCTTCTTGCCGTCCTTACCATCCCCGCTTGACTCTAGATTCCCAGTGCTGTCTGATATTTCACTAATGGAGGATGATGACGATGAAGATAAGCTTTGATCAGTACCAGATTTGGACTTTTTGCCATCTACCACATCCCCAGCTTTTGCCTGCTGCACACCTCTCTTTTCACTGTCTGACTCTTCGCTCTCCTCCTCTATCGTCTCCTCTGCTAGCATCCTCTCCAACTCCTCTTCGCACTCAAAGATAGTGGACAGTCTTTTATACGCTGACCTGATGTCCATGGGCTCATCGAATATTATAATAACCGGTTTCTTGTTGAAGCCGTTATCCTGAGGAGCGTTAGAATCCACAGGTGAGTTGGGTTTGCTGACTGCATTACCCACGGTTACAGTTTGTACGCTGCCCTTTTTTGCATTCACCAATCCTGGTATTCTCCATTGGATAAGGCCTGAACTTTGGAGTTGGTGATCTTAAATGCAATGTTGTCAGGTGGTGGAGGAGCTTCTTCTCCTGGCAAATCTGGGCTAAGACTTGCCTCTTCGTTTATCTCTGCAAAATTACCCTTAGGGGGCGCCGCCTTAGTCACCTTTGCCGTTATCTCCTTATCGCTCTTCACAACTGTCAGCGACTCTGTTATGATAGGTTTATGTTCTTGTACAAACTTTTTCTTTTTTCTTTTCATTGTTTATTTTGTTACGCAAATTCCCCCTTCTCCATTTCGGTACTTGTCTTCATGGACTCGGAACGTCTCATGTTTTTCCGAGGAAGTTTGAATCCATTCAGTCCGACTGGTTTTGGAGAAATGGGCGGAGGAGATGTAGGTGACTTGGGCTGCTTTGGTTGTTGCTGTTGTTGCTGTGCTGCTGCTGCTGTTGCTGCTGCTGCTGCTGTTGCTCTGAAGAACCGGAATTAACATTGACATTTGAGACCTGTGATGGAGGCGGGAGGGGCTCTCGAGGGGGTTCAGGGGCGTCCTCTTGTCCTGTTGGAGGCGGTGGTGGTTCTTTGGGAATCTGTCCGGTGACGTAGTAAATAACCTATAAGGAGACACAATGGATTAATACAAATAAACAAATTATGGCAACTGCACATGTCACAAAAGTTGAAATGCACATACCCCTTGGCTTTGCCGAAGTGTAGTATTCCCATTTTCATCAGTTTCTGGATCTTTCTCCTCCCGTTTGGGCTCTGTTGTCTGGTAGGAAATTGTATTACTGTTTAACTATAGTGTATTAGTGTGCAAATTATGGCTGACTTGAATAGCAATAGCCAGATAACAACTATGCTGACTTATATTTTGGTTATCAATGTTTTTAACAAATCTACATGTATATATGTATCTTCTTATTTGGTTCTTATAGTTGCCCTGAAAGGTGTAACTTTTCAGGTGGAGATTCTGCTACGTGCTTGTCTCTATAGAGATTTTATAGCTTTGCCGAGAATGTTAAATAGTCTGGCAATAAACTTTTCTATCTCCATAATGACAAGCAGGTCACGTAACCAGCAGCAACCATAACAGCAATAAAAACAATCATATAACTTTAAAAAATGTAATGCCATACAGTGGAACATTTCAGGCAAACATCTCCATGTAAATGAGCAGGTAGCGGACCTTCTATCAGAAAGGTTACATAGTGCACCTTTAAGTAACAGCGGCGTCTACAGTTTTAGATATAAATCTGCATTTAGAGTGACTTATTTACTTCATTATCATCCTGTTAAGATTAGCCAATTTTAGTACACACAATAAATACAATCTGAAGAAACAAAACAGCAGTTGTTTGGTTACTGCGATATTAGCTGTGGCTAAAGTGGAAAAAGGCAAACTGAGGGAAAATAGCGCAGGAATAGCAAAGACTACTATCAGATCGAGTGAAAGAGAAAAGCATGCAAAAGAGGCCAGACTGACCTCTAGTGAACCAAGTCTGCAAAAACAACCTGTGCCTCTTCAAGCTAACACTGCTTTAATACGTCTTCAAAAAAAGACAGAGAGCATGCATTTGACTCATTTATTTATTATTAAAAAATAATACCATATGACAAGACAGGAAATCTACTTGCACACAGCAGTAGGAAGTAAACATTCTGTCTTTTCTGCAGACATAGTCCTGAAAGTTTGATTTTGATGCATCCAAAAGGGATCAAAACAAGGGAGGAAACAAGGCAGCGAGGAAAAGGAACTTGTGAAGGCAGCAGTTATAGTTCTCCGGAGTGAAAGCAAAGGGTGCAAGAAGTTGCATAAGTATTAAGGCGTTGGCAGTATCAGAAGTGTCAGACAGTTTGGAGAGGCAGGCAGTTAGCTGGGCTGCGGTGCTTTGGCGCATAGGTTACCTTTTTATCTTTTAGGGGCAATATCGTCCCCGTTCTTAGCTCCCTGATTTGAGGCTCAATACGCGGTGTAGGCTCAATCACATTTTTCACCTCAACGTCTTTATTTGAGCACTTCTGGAAAACCTAAAAAGTATAGAAAAGTAGAAGGGAAATGGATTTGATTTCAAACTCCAAAGAGGGAGTTTGACAGCCCACCACAAAATCATCCATGACAGGAAAAAGGACAGACACCCCACACCCCAAATACAGAAAATGACAGCCCTGTGACATTATGACCTTGTGTTTGTATGGTGCTTCTGTGGTGATCTAACCTGGAGCTCTGCCATGATCTTGTCTCCCTCGTCTTCCTCTTCTTTCTGGGCTGGAGGAGTGACAGGGGGAGTAGCAGGGGGAGGGGTGCTTGGCTTCGGTTTGGTCTCCGGGGGAACCTTGGGTGACCTTGGTTGGGGTGATGGAGGTGGAGGCTCTTCTTCAACCTCCTGATTGGCAAAAAAAAAAAATATTGAATTTAATTAGGTTTATTGACAAAGCAGAAAGAAGATATAGAGTTGCAACATTTTCCTACTGACTAACCGGAGTTGATGTGGAGTCCTTGCGTGTGAAGACCACCTCTCCAGTGCGGGTGGTGGTCATGCCTGAGGTGGGACTGGAGAAGGTTTTCCTTGGAGGGGGAGGTGGAGGAGACTTGTTGGCCTTCTCAGATCCGGTCTTGGTGCCGTTGTCTTTAGATGATTGTTTCAAAACAGGAGATTCCTCACTGTTCACCCTGGATGATCTTTCCAATGTGGGCTTGGCAGGCTTGGGAAGTTTTTCAGGCGCTTTTTTGACAGACTTTTCTGTGTGGTTTTCAGGTTTCAACTCTTCTGAAAAATACCAAAAACTTAGTGATGAACTGATTCGCTTAAAGGTTTACAGTGAAATTAATGGACGGTCTGTCACATGCTTGTCTGTATGGAGATGTCATTGCTTTGCCTGGATTGTTCCACACACAGTAGGGCATTAAACATATCTATCTCCATGGTGACAAGCACCATTAGGTCAAGTTATAGGTTAGATCTGTGGAGAGGCAACCCCCCTCACTGTAATAATGTATTGAGACATGCAGGTGGCATACCCTCCATCAGAAAAAATACATGGTGCATGTTTAAGATAACATTAATCTTAAAATCCACCTCTTACATGGCGCTACTTTGATAAGTTGCTTTACATTGCATTCTAATTTAGTCCCAACAATTGCTGTTAGTAAGCTACTTCTATTGTCATATCTGCCTTGGAGCTGACTGACAGAGATTTGGTTGCCAATCTGCACCATCTGCCTTTCTGCCTCACACACACCTCATTCATACTTAAACAAAATGTCCTCTGTTTGTTCCTCTATTACCTGTTGGGGATTCCACAGTGTTAGGAGAGGTTGGCTGTTTCCACAAGGCAGCAGGGTGAATTGTCTGCTTGTCTTCCACTTCAAGATTAGGAATTCCTTTCATCATGTTTGCCTGAGCCTCCTGAAGAATCTTCTCAAACTCTTTTCCGTCATAGTGGCCCATGTTCTGCCTCCTCTCCTCCCATTCCTTCTCTGCAGCCTATAAGACAAATTGATATTGCAGCTATATCTATGAATTTACAGAATATGTCATATTGAATGTCATATAATACCTTTATTGACAACGCTCTGTTTTTACTCTTGTCCGGGTTCTTCTGCAGCTCCTCAATGACCATGTCTTTGTGGAAAGTGCCATTGCCATTACTTGCTGGATTCCCATTGGTCTTCTTTATGGATGGGTGGGTCCACGGAGACGCCTTTCGGTGACTCACGGCCTTGGCGCTTGCTTTTGGGTGGGACTGGGAGAGTTCGCGGGACTAGTGGTGAGAGGTGGGCCTGGCTGGGTGGTCAGTGCTGCCGACTGTTGGGACTGCTGTATTAAGACCATGGAGCTCTGGACTTGCTGGATGACGACCGGGGAGGAGGGCATGACCTCAGATTTGATGGTGGGGTTTTGGGGCTCGGATGCGGGAGGGGGAGTGGAGCTGGGAGGGGCTGATACTGGAGGGGGCTGAGTGGGAGTCTCAGCTGGAAGTGGGCTACTGTCTGCTGGATTGCTAGCGACAACAGGTGTCTTCTGAGGGTTTTCAGATGCACTTCTGTAGAAAGAAGAAAAACACATACATTTAATATACTGGAAATACACTTCCTATATTTTGCAAATGTGGACTCTTGATGAGAGAACGTTGTCAAAAGTGTTTTTTTTATTGTAATTCAACATTTTTCAACAGCATTTTTATAATTCCCTGTGGTACTACTGGTTATTACTACAAGACCTACTAACACCACTCTATATTATTACAAATACTATTAAATATCAAGTAACTGATGAGAACTACATTAACGCAATCAGCGTTGCACAAATATACACCACCTTAATTTACAGCCATAGTAATATAGTCTAACAACTACTACAAGTATTACCACTGCAAGTTCCACTCCAAATGCTAGGGTAACACTACTTGGGTAAAAGTACTTTAACAGTCTCAACATAATCAGACTTACACAAATATATACACCAACATGTTTAAAGTTACTGCAGTTTAGTGCTGATCATATCATTATAATCTATTGACTCTATAATACTATTTTTCATGGTTTAACAACAGACTAAAATGAGAGAACAGTCAAAAGTGCCCAAAAAAGCCTTTGGAATCTGTAACATATTAAAATGGAAATGAGTGGCTGCAATCTTCACTGCATTAATTCACTTATCGCTTCAGTGACGACAATGGAAGTAAATCAAGTCGGACGTCACACTCCTCTGTCCACACAGAATGACCTCTTTGATGGGACCAAGGCCGGCCTGCCAGTGGAATCACAATCTCCCCCATAACTGACTTACTGAGTATCTCTAGGATTTACTTTTATTTTCCAACATTAGCACCCTCTCCGCTTCTACTCCTGATGATTGTCATTTATTTATATTGCTTACTTTCTGAGTCCACTGAGTATGTCTGTGAGCGTCTTGACCCTTTTCAGCATGGTGTCCAGTTTATGAGGTTCTTCCTTCAAAAACTTGACGGCCTCCACTTCCACACGCAGCACAGCCCTCATCCTGGTCTGAAGAGCTGGGAATTCCCCTAAGAGAAAAACACAAAGGAAGTTTAGAGCTTTAGTTCTTAATTCTAGTCCATGAATTGGTTGATGATATCTTAGACAACCTGGTTTTATAAAAAATCTTATGCACAGCAGCACAAAGGAGAAAATCTGTGGTGCATTAGCTGGTGTTTTGGGACTTATTGGAGAGTTTAATCTGCCTTTCCATGTTTACTATTACTTCTCTGTATAAAGTAGTTTTTACAAGCTTTTGCCAAACCCATGCAGCACCCCCTTTTAGTCAATTAATCAATGCACCAAGTAGGTCTTTAGTCAACAACTAATGATGTTTAGATAATGAGAATTTATAAGAGTTTAAAAGTTTCCACAGAAGTTAAAACGTTTTCCAAAGAACTAACCTTTAAGGCCAGCCAGCGACTCTCCCACTTTCCTGAGAGTGACGGCCCCCTCCTCCACATCCTTCAGGGTCACTGTCCGCTGGGTCCCACTACTGTCCTTCTGTAATGAGCCCACATACTGCTCCAGCTCACTGCGCACAAAGTGAAAACGATTGTAAAAATGACTTAAGCAGACTTTATAGACTCATATTTGCCATTTTAAATAATTAATAAGAGATTAGTATTTATTCAATGTGTTCAAAAAAGGCGCAGCTTAACCAGAGAAGTAAGTCTTAAAAAGAAATGGTATCTACATAAACAACTTGGTAAATTTGTTATATTTTCCATCATTGTAAGAACTGTAATACCACATAGGAAACATCTAATTGTAGTTACCAACTTTATACAGTAGAGGGCAGAGGAAAACCATATAGAAAAGTGTGAACAGTGACAGTAATGGACAGAATAGAGAATAGGACATTTTTTAAAAGGACAACAGCATTAAAGCAAATTTGATGAACATTCTAAGACCTACAATCACCAAGCTTGGAAAAATTGAAGCCACTATTTTATGTGGAATAGATAAAACATTTACAAAAAAAAAAACAGTATTTAAAGTTTGTTCTAAGATCACAAACCTGCCTCCTACGCTATCCTTTTGTGCCAACAGACTGTATCATGGCACTGGAGGCTATAGGCACAAAGACTGTCCTTAATAGAGCCACCCCCAGAGAAGGAAATAAGGAAACAGCGTGTTAAATGCCCTGTTCTATCAAGCACTGTTGGTATTGGGAATTATGATGGGAAACTCCAGCTGAGAAGGAAATTCACCATCGTTTTCAAAGCCATAAACACAACAAAAACATCTTCACTATATGGCATTTTACTTATTTAATATTAAACTAAAATAGCATGTGTACATTTTATGTTATTATAAGACTATGCTCGTCAACCATATTTAGGCTTTTATTGGCTGCGCTTTTTTTTTTACACCTTTCAGTTTTCCTCCCTGCTCCTAAAGCCCATTACCAAACCCTGTTTAAAATGGCAGCAGATGTATTTGCTGACTCCATACTGGCTGGATTCCAATATTAACTGCAAGCTTAATCCACTGACTTCAGGGCCTGCTCATTCCCAGCCCCTCTAAGCTGCTCCCATTGTGTTCATCGAAACATAATGTCTTGTGGTAGGACAACACTTTCTGACCTTGCCTGTAAAACATTTATATAAAGGGATTCAATTACTGCGTCAAGTTGGCCAGAGAGACAGGACAATCAATAATTCAAAGTCTATTGTTTAAGTAGTTGTCGTAAGCTTGTCATTATAAACCTGTTGGCTGTCATTTAGAGGTTGATGGATTGTGAAAATTTGAATGAACAAGTCAGGTAATGCCTTTGGGACAGTTCCTAAATAAGGAAACATTATTACAGGAACTTCAGGGTGTGTACTGTGGTGTATTAAGTGCATGTTTAAGAACTAGTAACCCAGCTACTGTTACAAATACAATGCTACAAGCAGGTAGTAAACTTGAATTTTCACCTGAGCTGTGTGAGAACGCGCTCCTCTAGTGTTAGATACTTGTGGCGATCTTCTTCCACCATAGTTCTTTGCTTCTGCACGGGGTCGTCTGCTCGCTGCATGGCCTCCGCTAGTTTCACACTGATCTCCTGCTCGGCTTTTTTCAGCTGCAGTCTTAACGCTTCCTGGTTCTGGAGCTAAAGATGTGCACAGAGCAGAGTGAGAGATGGAAGCAGTAGGATAGTAGAGTAGTAAAGTAAGTGTTAGGGATATCGGTTATTTGTTTCTCCAGATATCAGTACTGGTCAGATATTGAAAATGTAAACCATAGTTCTGTGTTGCCCCAGTCTCAGTGCCCATGTGTCATTCCTCAGTGCATCAGATGTGTCTCATTAAAATATGGCTGCATGTTCACAGTCATGCAAAAAATCATTTCGTAACCCATATTATAAATACACTTTGTCATTAGTTTTATCAAATGTGTGAACTTCAGTGGTGCAACGTAATGATGTAAAAGTAGTAAAGTACAGTACTTTAAAAAAAATGTAGATATCTACTTTACTTAAGTACATTTTAAAGTGCATACTTTTTACTTTTACTTCACTACATTTGAGAGAAACCATCTGTACTTTCTACTCCAATACATTTTTGGACTAAAAATAATGTTTTATTATTGTTTAAGACCAGTTGAAAAGGCTGACTTCAGGGTGTACACTGTGTACATCCTGTTTATTTGTAACAAGGTCATAGTTTGATTAAACAAAAATATACAAATAAAAACAGCTAAGAAAAAGAAATTTAACAAAAGTCACAAATCGTTGTCAAGATCACTACATTTGAAGCTTTATTAAATCTTCAACTCTGTGCAAAATACTTTTACTTTTTCTCATCAAGTAGAGTAGATTGTTTTCAGGTGATACTTTTTCTTTTACTTGAGTATTTTTTTGCTCCAATATCTATACTTTTACTCATATAACAAAATGGATTATTTCTTGCACCACTGATGAACTTTACTCTAATGAAACATAAATTTGTGGTCCTTGGTTCTCAATTTTAAAAGCTTAATATCGGTTTCTGCAAATATTAGACTTCAACAGAAGGACAAATACTGGATATCTTACTTACAGGGGAAAAAAAAAATATATATCAAACCATTTGGTGAATAAAATATAAACTGGTGGAGAGTATAAAGAGGCCTTGCCTGGAGCTGTCTCATTTGGTGGAGCTGCATCCTAAGGTCAGAGACATTCTTCCTGAACTGCAGGAGGTTGACTTTTATAGGGACCTTGTCCGTTGGGATCGTGGGGGTCTTAGGAGCCAATATTGGAGAGCCACCTGTGTGCAGACAAAATTCAGGCTTTGTTATTACAAATAGGTGGGACACAACTTTTTCATTTTTTTCTTCAGGTAAATTAATTGACTAAAAATATAAAAAAAATATATATTAAATGCAAAATAAAACATGACATATAGTTTTTTAAGCATAAAAAACTACTACTGTACTTACACTATTACTGCCATGTGTATACCATTACTATAATATATAATAGACAATACACATTAACATTTCTTTAAAATCTACATTAGTATAAGTAACATGACTGTATTTTAACTAATATTACAATTTTCACACTTTACTTAGTTAATTTGTGGTATACACTATGCTTATATCAGATTATTATTAATAACACAGTACTACTACTTTTTCTAACTCCACATGTCTCCTAATTACAGCTGTGATCATACAAGTCCTGGCACGTTACACAGCTGTCTGATTCAATTTAATTTCAATTCTAAGCAGACTGGCTTAAACCTTAGAGACTTGCACACATGTTTTTGATTTAAAAAGTGCTAAATAGGCAACAGCTGTAATCTTGAGTTTATTCTTCATAGTACTCCAAACTATAATGTGAGTCTACTAAGTGACCAAGCCCATACGTGACAATAGGACATGCTTGTTTGAAGTGCACACCAAAGCTCCCTCGCCCTGTGCTATTTTCTACACAGGAGACTTTAGTGTTCCACTGGTCCATTCACTCCTGTCCAACGTGACAGCTGCCTCAACTAGAAGTACAGGTTACAGTGTACGCAGCCTCTGTTTGGGGCCTTGGGGAAAGCAGTCCATTAACACAATGCAATAACAATTTAACCAATTCTGCTGTTTTGAAAAGTTGTGAGCTAAAATTTCAGCACTGTGCAAAAGCTCCAGTTAAGTAGGCCTACAGGAAAATCAAAAGTAATTTACTAAATACAGTGTTTCACTTTCTAAATATTTTTTCTAAAGCTCAGTGGACCAGTAGATGACAAAACTAACACAAATAAACTACCACTGAGTTCTGTACCATTTTTCAGAATAATACACATCTTACTAAAAGGGGAAATCATTGATTTGGATGGAATATTATGAAACATATACAAGTCTGGGCAGAAAAAAGTTCACCATTGCGAGACAGGGCCGCTTCCTTTCCAGATGTCAACTCTGGCAACTGCTACTAGAAAGCGTTTTGTTTTGTTTGTTTTTTTTCCACAATTGAATATCCAAACAATTGACTCTATGCTATGCCTACCTATGGCACGCCTCCTAGACCCACATTTGATAAGGTCTGTGTGATACGCTTTCACATACACCACCCATAAAGTTGTGGAGCTTTATCAAACTAATCTGTCCACAGACTTCCCAGGAGAACAGATTTAATCACTGAATCTTGTTGGCACCCTTTATAGAAGTAATGGCTCCATGTTTAGAGTAGCTTTAGTTCCTGGATTTTTGTCTCCTAACTTCAATTAAACAGTATATACTTGAGGATTGGGATGAAACGTGAACCAGCTAAGCAGAAAGCCTGACGTTGTTTTTCCCTCCCAACACCGGCGCTCTTTGCACACTGTTGACTGACATTAAAGTCGGGGCTTTGTCGGCACATGACTTCATGGCACTAAAGCTCAAAAACTGACCTAGAAAAAAGCACGCATACAGTTATACTTACTGGAACTGTGAACGCTGTGAGCTGGGGAGGATGTCTTTGGTGGTCTCTCACTGTAGCCAGAGGGAGAGTAATTAATAACAACCGAAATGATAAGACAATTTAAAATATTTCTGTTTGTGGTTTAGTATTAGTAGTGAATAAAGTACGATGGGAAAGAAAACTAGAGGTTAAGATGATGTTAATGTGAGCCACTAGCACCAATAGCACACACTTGTTCAAAACGTTTTAGATGGTCGAGCAAACATTTAAAGTACAAAATGCAAAAAGTTGAACTGCAGTCAGACAGCACGTTCACAGGGACTCCTCAAATGATCACGCAGTGGAGTCAACCCAACCCAAATGACACTAAAATGTCCTAATCAGGGCTAGACTTTGATGTTTGCTCTGTTACGTCATGTTTTTGCTCTTTTTTATCCTGGTGATGCCCCATTCTGTCCTGTGCTGTAATTGCTTACCTTATAGACTCCTTGGTGCCACTAGTATTTGGGCCCTTTAAAAGTGCATGCTGAACAAGACCAGTCAAGCTGGCAATCTGTTGCTCCATAGCCTTCATTCGTTCTCTGTTGAAACATCAAAACACCTACTCAACACAAAGGCCTATGGGTCACCGGGATATTTGGAAAATGATGGAAATTGATAGCTTAAAGCAAATTAAATTTAAAGGTATTTTAAACTCACTGTGACTTCATGTCACAAGTGAAGATGAGTGTAAAATGTAAAAATACCAACTAAAGCTGTGTCTCTTATTGGGCCTGAGCCTAGCTTATGCAGATTTGAGCAGACTTTGAGTAAAGGGCCATCTAAGGACTGTGGTATTAATCTGTCCACTAAACCTCAGTGTTCATTGCTGAGCAGTGCTTAAAGTGCTATTTTGTACAATAGTTTATTTTTTTAACTTTTTCATGATTCCCAGGGCATTTCTAAACTGGCCGATGCCCCCCAGGTGGTTTGACTTGAATTGAAACATCATTTCTACCCAAAAAATATTATCTAGGTAAACGTCTCCTGTGAAACAGTACCAGTGCACTTTTGCCCTCCTCAGTGTTTATTATGTGCTTTCACTCAGAAGTCAGATCGAGCATGACAGCAGCAGATCTACTGGATTAACCTGTTTGAATAGACCCTGCAGTGGAGCTATGCTTTCCGCCAAATTAACAGAAATATACTGATGTCAATCTGGCCTACACGTAGTATAGAGTTTCAGAAATAGTCATTTTGTCTAGAACTTTACACTAATAACACCTTAATCATCAAAATAATCATCTTCAGCTCTACTGTTTGAATAAATCCTATGAAAACAGTGGTCAGATAAGCTGAGTGTTGGGTACACAGTACAATGCAAACTGGTGCAGAGTTATGTGCATGAGAGTGAGCTTATTGTGACAGTGAGTCTTACTACTGCTCCTATTCATGGACAATGGGGTTTACATCAGTTAGATTACATTAGTGGTGGAGTTAGGGTGACAGTAGGATGCAGAGTTAGTCCATGCTCCATGCAGCACAATCACTAAAACTATTATTCCCCTTCCCACAGAAACAGGACTCAGACTCATTCTCACCGTGTCTGTTTGTCATTAGCCGCAGGGATGGGACCCTGAGGGTGACCTGGGACCTCTGTGATCACTGGGGAGCCCATGTTGGCCCGGGCCTTGGATCCAGCTCCATCATCCTTCCTAAACGACTGACGCACAGGTGAGCCTCTCTCCATGGGGACCCCATGAGGTGGAACGCCATGAGGTGGTACCCCATGAGGGGGTACTCCGTGTGGGGGTATTCCATGTGGTGGTATTCCATGTGGAGGGATTCCATGTGGAGGTCCATGGATGTCAATCATCCGTACTTCAGCCATGCGGTGAGGGGACGGGGGTGGCGTCTTTGAGCCCAAAGTAGGCAGCTGACTGTTTCTGGACTTCTGTCTGTACAGAGAGGGGTGGTCTATGGTGTCTGTGGGGCTGGGGCCACTATAAGAGCCAGTGGAGCGAATAGAAGCACGGTGGAATGCCCTCATATCATGCTCAGGACCATCCAGACCAGGACTGGGGTGTGGTCCATGGGCATTAGCCAGCATGTAAGGGTCTGCGTATATTCCCTCACTTCCCCGGGTTAGAGTGTGGCTTTTATTGGGCATGTCCTCATCGGGCTTCACGTCCCGCCTCTCCAGGATGGCACTGGGGCAGGGCGAGATGGAGCGGACCGTGGCGCTGGCATTAGACAGTCTCTCCCTGGGCATTGTGGCACTGCTGGGGAGAGAGCTCTGTCGTGGGCCAAAGGGGATCCTGGAGGGGGACGGGGGGCATGGAGTGAGGGAAGGGGGAAGAGCTCCCTGCATCGGGTGGTGTGGGGGTGGTCCCATGGGTGGCTGCCTTAGAGGGTGTGGGCCAGGATGTACCATGTCACCGTGCATCTAAAAAACACAATTTATTTCAGCAATTAGAATTCCACAATCATCAATTTTGCTCAACTTGCAGTGCAAGGAAATACACAATGTCAGCAGTTCTTTCAGTTCTTGCTTTCAGGAAGAAAAGAGCTGCGTGCAGAAACCCAAAACATCATCTTTCTATGGAATGTCTTGCCTGTTTCAACCACAGGCTTTAATACAGACGTGTAATCCATTTTTGGAAGTTTTGGGTAGATGCTGTATTATACTTTATATCAGATTTTGCCCATGAAACCTAAAAACCCCATGTTGTTGGACAGTTTGTCAATGTTTCTCAGCAATCTAAATAATCAAAACTCTAGCCTGGTCTTTGTATCGATAATGTAAGAGTTTTCGTGTGCACCATCAGATTGTGCAGGTTATTAATAAGTGAGTTTTATTATTGAAAACTGCATCATTTTTACTAATCTGGCACATAGGTCTTACCCATCCACAAATGCACAAAAAGCTTACCTCTGCATGCTTTAGCAATCACAACTGTTGGGTGTGTAGAAATTTTGACTTTTTGGTGGCAGATTTCAAATGTAATGGTACTGTGCTGTCAACATGCCTGGTGCAGTAAAACAAAGGTGATATTGTCCTTTGAAGGCATGACTCATATAAGTCAAAAGCAAATTACAGGCTTTTAGCTTTATCCCCACTTATTCCTAGATCAATAGCTCGGTTGTTATACCATTAATTTTACCATACAGACTATTCTGACCAAACCCAAGTTAAATGGTGAATTATGATGAGTTACACGCACTGCAGTCTAAGAGGTGGATGATTTGTTCATACTAAAAGCAAAAGGCAAAACTAATAATATGTTTGTTATTAATGCAACATTTGGTAGTGTTTTGATGTAAAGAAAAATTGGCAAATGTTCTGATGTCAACAGGCACTTAATACAATACATGCAATTTAAAAAAAAACAAAAAAACTCCATTTGAATAAAACAAATACTAGCTCTGTCACTGACAAAGAGGACTCTCTGTATACAAAATATGTTTTCCAGCTTAGTGTACATAACATTACACTTGTAATACATGCATTCTTCAGAATCTTCTTTTTATCCACAAAAGTACAGACATTTCACTGTCCGGTTTAAATTAATTACTGGATAAGATGTTATATTTAGGCTTCATAGGCCTGATTCCAGAGCCTGCATGTCCTGTATATCAAACCTAGCTGTTTTAAATGTGATCTGAGGCAGTACTGTAGCACAGAACAGGCTAAACATTTGTGAGGAATACCCAACAAAATAGTTTCAGGTGCAGAACTTGTCACAGATGTTTGTATATCCAGGTTCCTATTTCATAATTGGTTGCCAAGACAAAACAAGTATATTTACAACATAAAACAATTAAGTGCTTAGTAGCTTTCTTTGAAACCCTTTAGTATTCAACCCACCCCTTAAGGCAAGAAGCTCCAAGAATTAAAAATACACAACAACTCGACAGCCAATCACTGCTTGAGTTACACATCATAGACCCACGCCCCTTTATGGGAGAGTGCAATCGTTTCTACTTATTGACTTGTGTAGCAAACAGGACAACAGGAGCATGGGGAGTTGCTAAGACATGTTGCACCAATCATAAATCAGAAAACTATTTTGTTCAATTTGTCTCTTTGTCATATTTGGCACAATGAAAGAGTTTTATAGAGTCAATATAATGTTACAGATCAGGCTGCCTTGTGCGCATCATGTGCGCAATCAAACTTTAGCTTACAATGTACTTCATTTATTGGCACTGACCTAGGAGCTTCAAATCTAGTGTCGATAGTGCTGTCTTTAATAAATACTGCCAAGTACAGTAATAAATATACGGTATGTATGCTTTAAATAATATAGCATGTTATAACATATGCTCACTTGTAAATTTGTTAGTCATAGTATTTGGCAGTTATAGTTGATTACAATGGGAAAAAGCAGTGAGGTATTTATAAGTATTTGTTTTCTGGTCACGTTTCAAAACAAGGCCTATTTAGAGTAGATCCCATGGCCCCATAAAGCTATCTTTAGGCTCCACAAATACTTCCCATCTACTGCCAAGTGCATCCTGGTTAAATAGTAACAACGATGCATGCATGGTGCCTCAATAGTAAGAAGAATATATTTTTACACAATATTTAAACATTTCCCAGGTAAACCAGTGAACTTGCATCATGAATGTAGGGTTTTATTGTTGATATATGACCATGGTGCTGTAATGCTGTCTGTATGAGATAGCAAGGTCAGGAGGATTACCAGGGCAGATTCTGAGGAAGGGAAAATTTGGGGAAAAGATTTTTTGAGCAGCTTTTGTTAGCAAGGAAGCAAACAGCGCACAAATCAGGGCGGGAGTGAGAGATTAGTGCCGGAGAAAGAGTATGGTGGTGTTGAATTTGTTGAATGACTTTAGCAAGCTGCAGTCAAGCATGAGTGCCTGAACAATATGGGACCCCCCCAAGGGCAGATTAAAAGGAAGCAGGGGGACATTCTTTCCCTTAACTGCAAACAAGACAGAGGTGAGATCTACATGAGTGGTTCTAAAATTTGGTTTGAGTATAACTGATGATATATGAACAAATTTTGGTGATAATTGCAGTAAATAAATCTGAATTATTTCCATTTTTAGACTGCTAAATTCCTGTCTTGATTTGGTTTTGGTTTAGACCTGGTTTAGACCTGGTTTAGAACCAATTTAGACCCAATTTAGTCCTGATTTGGTTGCTCAGCTATGCTTCAGTTCTTTTTAGTCCCTGGTTCTAGCTTGCAAAAGACTGGCTTTAGACCTTTTGTCCTGGTTTTATCCTGGTTCTGTCCTGTTT
>JAIEZT010000021.1:891364-1098864 GCA_019594935.1 Periophthalmus modestus
AATACCTTTATTGACAACGCTCTGTTTTTACTCTTGTCCGGGTTCTTCTGCAGATCCTCAATTGACCATGTCTTTGTGGAAAGTGCCATTGCCATTACTTGCTGGATTCCCATTGGTCTTCTTATGGATGGGTGGGGTCACACGGAGACGCCTTTCGGTGACTCACGGCCTTGGCGCTTGCTTTGGGTGGGACTGGGAGAGTTCGCGGGGACTAGTGGTGAGAGGTGGGCCTGGCTGGGTGGTCAGTGCTGCCGACTGTTGGGACTGCTGTATTAAGACCATGGAGCTCTGGACTTGCTGGATGACGACCGGGGAGGAGGGCATGACCTCAGATTTGTGGTGGGGTTTTGGGGCTCGGATGCGGGAGGGGAGTGGAGCTGGGAGGGGCTGATACTGGAGGGGGCTGAGTGGGAGTCTCAGCTGGAAGTGGGGCTACTGTCTGCTGGATTGCTAGCGACAACAGGTGTCTTCTGAGGGTTTTCAGATGCACTTCTGTGGAAAGAAGAAAAACACATACACTTAATATACTGGAAATACAATTCCTATATTTTGCAAATGTGGACTCTTGATGAGAGAACGTTGTCAAAAGTGTTTTTTTTATTGTAATTCAACATTTTTCAACAGCATTTTATAATTCCCTGTGGTACTACTGGTTATTACTACAAGACCTACTAACACCACTCAATATTATTACAAATACTATTAGATATCAAGTAACTGATGAGAACTACATTAACGGAATCAGCCCTCACCCTTAATTTACAGCCATAGTAATATAGTCTAACAACTACTACAAGTATTACCACTGCAAGTTCCACTCCAAATGCTCGGGTAACACTACTTGGGTAAAAGTACTTTAACAGTCTCAACATATCAGACTTACACAAATATATACACCAACATGTTTAAAGTTACTGCAGTTTAGTGCTGATCATATCATTATAATCTATTGGCTCTATAATACTATTTTTCATGGTTTAACAACAGACTAAAATGAGAGAACAGTCAAAAGTGCCCAAAAAAGCCTTTGGAATCTGTAACATATTAAAATGGAAATGAGTGGCTGCAATCTTCACCACATTAATTCACTTATCGCTTCAGTGACGACAATGGAAGTAAATCAAGTCGGACGTCACACACTCCTCTGTCCACACAGAATGCCTCTTTGATGGGACCAAGGCCGGCCTGCCAGTGGAATCACAATCTCCCCCATAACTGACTTACTGAGTATCTCTAGGATTTACTTTTATTTTCCAACATTAGCACCCTCTCCGCTTCTACTCCTGATGATTGTCATTTATTTATATTGCTTACTTTCTGAGTCCACTGAGTATGTCTGTGAGCGTCTTGACCCTTTTCAGCATGGTGTCCAGTTTATGAGGTTCTTCCTTCAAAAACTTGACGGCCTCCACTTCCACACGCAGCACAGCCCTCATCCTGGTCTGAAGAGCTGGGAATTCCCCTAAGAGAAAAACACAAAGGATGTTTAGAGCTTTAGTTCTTAATTCTAGTCCATGAATTGGTTGATGATATCTTAGACAACCTGGTTTTATAAAAAAATCTTATGCACAGCAGCACAAAGGAGAAAAATCTGTGGTGCATTAGCTGGTGTTTTGGGACTCATTGGGGAGTTTAATCTGCCTTTCCATGTTTACTATTACTTCTCTGTATAAAGTAGTTTTTACAAGCTTTTGCCAAACCCATGCAGCACCCCCTTTTAGTCAATTAATCAATGCACCAAGTAGGTCTTTAGTCAACAACTAATGATGTTTAGATAATGAGAATTTATAAGAGTTTAAAAGTTTCCACAGAAGTTAAAACGTTTCCAAAGAACTAACCTTTAAGGCCAGCCAGCGACTCTCCCACTTTCCTGAGAGTGACGGCCCCCTCCTCCACATCCTTCAGGGTCACTGTCCGCTGGGTCCCACTACTGTCCTTCTGTAATGAGCCCACATACTGCTCCAGCTCACTGCGCACAAAGTGAAAACGATTGTAAAAATGACTTAAGCAGACTTTCTAGATTCATATTTGCCATTTTAAATAATTAATAAGAGATTAGTATTTATTCAATGTGTTCAAACAAGGCGCAGCTTACCAGAGAAGTAAGTCTTAAAAAGAAATGGTATCTACATAAACAACTTGGTACATTTGTTATATTTTCCATCATTGTAAGAACTGTAATACCACATAGGAAACATCTAATTGTAGTTACCAACTTTATACAGTAGAGGGCAGAGGAAAACCATATAGAAAAGTGTGAACAGTGACAGTAATGGACAGAATAGAGAATAGGACATTTTTTAAAAGGACAACAGCATTAAAGCAAATTTGATGAACATTCTAAGACCTACAATCACCAAGCTTGGAAAAATTGAAGCCACTATTTATGTGGAATAGATAAAACATTTACAAAAAAAAACAGTATTTAAAGTTTGTCCTAAGATCACAAACCTGCCTCCTACGCTATCCTTTTGTGCCAACAGACTGTATCATGGCACTGGAGGCTATAGGCACAAAGACTGTCCTTAATAGAGCCACCCCCAGAGAAGGAAATAAGGAAACAGCGTGTTAAATGCCCTGTTCTATCAAGCACTGTTGGTATTGGGAATTATGATGGGAAACTCCAGCTGAGAAGGAAATTCACCATCGTTTTCAAAGCCATAAACACAACAAAAACATCTTCACTATATGGCATTTTACTTATTTAATATTAAACTAAAATAGCATGTGTACATTTTATGTTATTATAAGACTATGCTCGTCAACCATATTTAGGCTTTTATTGGCTGCGCTTTTTTTTACACCTTTCAGTTTTCCTCCCTGCTCCTAAAGCCCATTACCAAACCCTGTTTAAAATGGCAGCAGATGTATTTGCTGACTCCATACTGGCTGGATTCCAATATTAACTGCAAGCTTAATCCACTGACTTCAGGGCCTGCTCATTCCCAGCCCCTCTAAGCTGCTCCCATTGTGTTCATCGAAACATAATGTCTTGTGGTAGGACAACACTTTCTGACCTTGCCTGTAAAACATTTATATAAAGGGATTCAATTACTGCGTCAAGTTGGCCAGAGAGACAGGACAATCAATAATTCAAAGTCTATTGTTTAAGTAGTTGTCGTAAGCTTGTCATTATAAACCTGTTGGCTGTCATTTAGAGGTTGATGGATTGTGAAAATTTGAATGAACAAGTCAGGTAATGCCTTTGGGACAGTTCCTAAATAAGGAAACATTATTACAGGAACTTCAGGGTGTGTACTGTGGTGTATTAAGTGCATGTTTAAGAACTAGTAACCCAGCTACTGTTACAAATACAATGCTACAAGCAGGTAGTAAACTTGAATTTTCACCTGAGCTGTGTGAGAACGCGCTCCTCTAGTGTTAGATACTTGTGGCGATCTTCTTCCACCATAGTTCTTTGCTTCTGCACGGGGTCGTCTGCTCGCTGCATGGCCTCCGCTAGTTTCACGCTGATCTCCTGCTCGGCTTTTTCAGCTGCAGTCTTAACGCCTCCTGGTTCTGGAGCTAAAGATGTGCACAGAGCAGAGTGAGAGATGGAAGCAGTAGGATAGTAGAGTAGTAAAGTAAGTGTTAGGGATATCGGTTATTTGTTTCTCCAGATATCAGCACTGGTCAGATATTGAAAATGTAAACCATAGTTCTGTGTTGCCCCAGTCTCAGTGCCCATGTGTCATTCCTCAGTGCATCAGATGTGTCTCATTAAAATATAGCTGCATGTTCACACAGTCATGCAAAAAATCATTTCGTAACCCATATTATAAATACACTTTGTCATTAGTTTTATCAAATTTGTGAACTTCAGTGGTGCAACGTAATGATGTAAAAGTAGTAAAGTACAGTACTTTAAAAAAATGTAGATATCTACTTTACTTAAGTACATTTTAAAGTGCATACTTTTTACTTTTACTTCACTACATTTGAGAGAAACCATCTGTACTTTCTACTCCAATACATTTTTGGACTAAAAATAATTTTTTATTATTGTTTAAGACCAGTTGAAAAGGCTGAGTTCAGGGTGTACACTGTGTACATCGTGTTTATTTGTAACAAGGTCATAGTTTGATTAAACAAAAATATACAAATAAAAACAGCTAAGAAAAAGAAATTTAACAAAAGTCACAAATCGTTGTCAAGATCACTACATTTGAAGCTTTATTAAATCTTCAACTCTGTGCAAAATACTTTTACTTTTTCTCATCAAGTAGAGTAGATTGTTTTCAGGTGATACTTTTTCTTTTACTTGAGTATTTTTTTGCTCCAATATCTATACTTTTACTCATATAACAAAATGGATTATTTCTTGCACCACTGATGAACTTTACTCTAATGTAACATAAATTTGTGGTCCTTGGTTCTCAATTTTAAAAGCTTAATATCTGTTTCTGCAAATATTAGACTTCAACAGAAGGACAAATACTGGATATCTTACGGGGAAAAAAAGTATATATCAAACCATTTGGTGAATAAAATATAAACTGGTGGAGAGTATAAAGAGGCCTTGCCTGGAGCTGTCTCATTTGGTGGAGTTGCATCCTAAGGTCAGAGACATTCTTCCTGAACTGCAGGAGGTTGACTTTTATAGGGACCTTGTCCGTTGGGATCGTGGGGGTCTTAGGAGCCAATATTGGAGAGCCACCTGTGTGCAGACAAATTCAGGCTTTGTTATTACAAATAGGTGGGACAACTTTTTCATTTTTTTCTTCAGGTAAATTAATTGACTAAAATATAAAAAAATATATATTAAGTGCAAAATAAAAACATGACATATAGTTTTTAAGCATAAAAACTACTACTGTACTTACACTATTACTGCCATGTGTATACCATTACTATAATATATAATAGACAATACACATTAAGATTTCTTTAAAATCTACATTAGTATAAGTAACATGACTGTATTTTAACTAATATTACAATTTTCACACTTTACTTAGTTAATTTGTGGTATACACTATGCTTATATCAGATTATTATTAATAACACAGTACTACTACTTTTTCTTTCTAACTCCACATGTCTCCTAATTACAGCTGTGATCATACAAGTCCTGGCAAGTTACACAGCTGTCTGATTCAATTTAATTTCAATTCTAAGCAGACTGGCTTAAACCTTAGAGACTTGCACACATGTTTTTGATTTAAAAGTGCTAAATAGGCAACAGCTGTAATCTTGAGTTTATTCTTCATAGTACTCCAAACTATAATGTGAGTCTACTAAGTGACCAAGCCCATACGTGACAATAGGACATGCTTGTTTGAAGTGCACACCAAAGCTCCCTCGCCCTGTGCTATTTTCTACACAGGAGACTTTAGTGTTCCACTGGTCCATTCACTCCTGTCCAACGTGACAGCTGCCTCAACTAGAAGTACAGGTTACAGTGTACGCAGCCTCTGTTTGGGGCCTTGGGGAAAGCAGTCCATTAACACAATGCAATAACAATTTAACCAATTCTGGTGTTTTGAAAAGTTGTGAGCTAAAATTTCAGCACTGTGCAAAAGCTCCAGTTAAGTAGGCCTACAGGAAAATTAAAAGTCATTTACTAAATACAGTGTTTCACTTTCTAAATATTTTTCTAAAGCTCAGTGGACCAGTAGATGACAAAACTAACACAAATTAAACTACCACTGAGTTCTGTACCATTTTCAGAATTATACACATCTTACTAAAAGGGGAAATCATTGATTTGGATGGAATATTATGAAACATATACAAGTCTGGGCAGAAAAAAGTTCACCATTGCGAGACAGGGCCGCTTCCTTTCCAGATGTCAACTCTGGCAACTGCTACTAGAAAGCGTTTTGTTTTTGTTTGTTTTTTTCCACAATTGAATATCCAAACAATTGACTCTATGCTATGCCTACCTATGGCACGCCTCCTAGACCAACATTTGATAAGGTCTGTGTGATACGCTTTCACATACACCACCCATAAAGTTGTGGAGCTTTATCAAACTAATCTGTCCACAGACTTCCCAGGAGAACAGATTTAATCACTGAATCTTGTTGGCACCCTTTATAGAAGTAATGGCTCCATGTTTAGAGTAGCTTTAGTTCCTGGATTTTTGTCTCCTAACTTCAATTAAACAGTATATACTTGAGGATTGGGATGAAACGTGAACCAGCTAAGCAGAAAGCCTGACGTTGTTTTCCCTCCCAACACCGGCGCTCTTTGCACACTGTTGACTGACATTAAAGTCGGGGCTTGTCGGCACATGACTTCATGGCACTAAAGCTCAAAAACTGACCTAGAAAAAGCACGCATACAGTTATACTTACTGGAACTGTGAACGCTGTGGGCTGGGGAGGATGTCTTTGGTGGTCTCTCACTGTAGCCAGAGGGAGAGTAATTAATAACAACCGAAATGATAAGACAATTTAAAATATTTCTGTTTGTGGTTTAGTATTAGTAGTGAATAAAGTACGATGGGAAAGACAACTAGAGGTTAAGATGATGTTAATGTGAGCCACTAGCACCAATAGCACACACTTGTTCAAAACGTTTTAGATGGTCGAGCAAACATTTAAAGTACAAAATGCAAAAAGTTGAACTGCAGTCAGACAGCACGTTCACAGGGACTCCTCAAATGATCACGCAGTGGAGTCAACCCAACCCAAATGACACTAAAATGTCCGTAATCAGGGCTAGACTTTGATGTTTGCTCTGTTACGTCATGTTTTTGCTCTTTTTATCCTGGTGATGCCCCATTCTGTCCTGTGCTGTAATTGCTTACCTTATAGACTCCTTGGTGCCACTAGTATTTGGGCCCTTTAAAAGTGCATGCTGAACAAGACCAGTCAAGCTGGCAATCTGTTGCTCCATAGCCTTCATTCGTTCTCTGTTGAAACATCAAAACACCTACTCAACACAAAGGCCTATGGGTCACCGGGATATTTGGAAAATGATGGAAATTGATAGCTTAAAGCAAATTAAATTTAAAGGTATTTTAAACTCACTGTGACTTCATGTCACAAGTGAAGATGAGTGTAAAATGTAAAAATACCAACTAAAGCTGTGTCTCTTCTTGGGCCTGAGCCTAGCTTATGCAGATTTGAGCAGACTTTGAGTAAAGGGCCATCTAAGGACTGTGGTATTAATCTGTCCACTAAACCTCAGTGTTGATTGCTGAGCAGTGCTTAAAGTGCTATTTTGTACAATAGTTTATTTTTTTTTAACTTTTTCATGATTCCCAGGGCATTTCTAAACTGGCCGATGCCCCCCAGGTGGTTTGACTTGAATTGAAACATCTTTTCTACCCAAAAAATATTATCTAGGTAAACGTCTCCTGTGAAACAGTACCAGTGCACTTTTGCCCTCCTCAGTGTTTATTATGTGCTTTCACTCAGAAGTCAGATCGAGCATAACAGCAGCAGATCTACTGGATTAACCTGTTTGAATAGACCCTGCAGTGGAGCTATGCTTTCCGCCAAATTAACAGAAATATACTGATGTCAATCTGGCCTACACGTAGTATAGAGTTTCAGAAATAGTCATTTTGTCTAGAACTTTACACTAATAACACCTTAATCATCAAAAATAATCATCTTCAGCTCTACTGTTTGAATAAATCCTATGAAAAACAGTGGTCAGATAAGCTGAGTGTTGGGTACACAGTACAATGCAAACTGGTGCAGAGTTATGTGCATGAGAGTGAGCTTATTGTGACAGTGAGTCTTACTACTGCTCCTATTCATGGACAATGGGGTTTACATCAGTTAGATTACATTAGTGGTGGAGTTAGGGTGACAGTAGGATGCAGAGTTAGTCCATGCTCCATGCAGCACAATCACTAAAACTATTATTCCCCTTCCCACAGAAACAGGACTCAGACTCATTCTCACCGTGTCTGTTTGTCATTAGCCGCAGGGATGGGACCCTGAGGGTGACCTGGGACCTCTCTGTGATCACTGGGGAGCCCATGTTGGCCCGGGCCTTGGATCCAGCTCCATCATCCTTCCTAAACGACTGGCGCACAGGTGAGCCTCTCTCCATGGGGACCCCATGAGGTGGAACGCCATGAGGTGGTACCCCATGAGGGGGTACTCCGTGTGGGGGTATTCCATGTGGTGGTATTCCATGTGGAGGGATTCCATGTGGAGGTCCATGGATGTCAATCATCCGTACTTCAGCCATGCGGGTGAGGGGACGGGGGTGGCGTCTTGGAGCCCAAAGTAGGCAGCTGACTGTTTCTGGACTTCTGTCTGTACAGAGAGGGGTGGTCTATGGTGTCTGTGGGGCTGGGGCCACTATAAGAGCCAGTGGAGCGAATAGAAGCACGGTGGAATGCCCTCATATCATGCTCAGGACCATCCAGACCAGGACTGGGGTGTGGTCCATGGGCATTAGCCAGCATGTAAGGGTCTGCGTATATTCCCTCACTTCCCCGGGTTAGAGTGTGGCTTTTATTGGGCATGTCCTCATCGGGCTTCACGTCCCGCCTCTCCAGGATGGCACTGGGGCAGGGCGAGATGGAGCGGACCGTGGCGCTGGCATTAGACAGTCTCTCCCTGGGCATTGTGGCGCTGCTGGGGAGAGAGCTCTGTCGTGGGCCAAAGGGGATCCTGGAGGGGGACGGGGGCATGGAGTGAGGGGAAGGGGGAAGAGCTCCCTGCATCGGGTGGTGTGGGGGTGGTCCCATGGGTGGCTGCCTTAGAGGGTGTGGCCAGGATGTACCATGTCACCGTGCATCTAAAAAAACACAATTTATTTCAGCAATTAGAATTCCACAATCATCAATTTTGCTCAACTTGCAGTGCAAGGAAATACACAATGTCAGCAGTTCTTTCAGTTCTTGCTTTCAGGAAGAAAAGCGTGCAGAAACCCAAAACATCATCTTTCTATGGAATGTCTTGCCTGTTTCAACCACAGGCTTTAATACAGACGTGTAATCCATTTTTGGAAGTTTTGGGTAGATGCTGTATTATACTTTATATCAGATTTTGTCCATGAAACCTAAAAACCCCATGTTGTTGGACAGTTTGTCAATGTTTCTCAGCAATCTAAATAATCAAAACTCTAGCCTGGTCTTTGTATCGATAATGTAGGAGTTTTCGTGTGCACCATCAGGTTGTGCAGGTTATTAATAAGTGAGTTATTATTGAAAACTGCATCATTTTACTAATCTGGCACATAGGTCTTACCCATCCACAAATGCACAAAAAGCTTACCTCTGCATGCTTTAGCAATCACAACTGTTGGGTGTGTAGAAATTTTGACTTTTTGGTGGCAGATTTCAAATGTAATGGTACTGTGCTGTCAACATGCCTGGTGCAGTAAAACAAAGGTGATATTGTCCTTTGAAGGCATGACTCATATAAGTCAAAAGCAAATTACAGGCTTTTAGCTTTATCCCCACTTATTCCTAGATCAATAGCTCGGTTGTTATACCATTAATTTTACCATACAGACTATTCTGACCAAAACCAAGTTAAATGGTGAATTATGATGAGTTACACGCACTGCAGTCTAAGAGGTGGATGATTTGTTCATACTAAAAGCAAAAGGCAAAACTAATAATATGTTTGTTATTAATGCAACATTTGGTAGTGTTTTGATGTAAAGAAAAATTGGCAATGTTCTGATGTCAACAGGCACTTAATACATACATGCATTAAAAAAAAAAAAACAAAAAAACTCCATTTGAATAAAACAAATACTAGCTCTGTCACTGACAAAGAGGACTCTCTGTATACAAAATATGTTTTCCAGCTTAGTGTACATAACATTACACTTGTAACACATGCATTCTTCAGAATCTTCTTTTTATCCACAAAAGTACAGACATTTCACTGTCCGGTTTAAATTAATTACTGGATAAGATGTTATATTTAGGCGTCATAGGCCTGATTCCAGAGCCTGCATGTCCTGGATATCAAACCTAGCTGTTTTAAATGTGATCAGAGGCAGTACCGTAGCACAGAACAGGCTAAACATTTGTGAGGAATACCCAACAAAATAGTTTCAGGTGCAGAACTTGTCACAGATGTTTGTATATCCAGGTTCCTATTTCATAATTGGTTGCCAAGACAAAACAAGTATATTTACAACATAAAACAATTAAGTGCTTAGTAGCTTTCTTTGAAACCTTTTCGCATTCAACCCACCCCTTAAGGCAAGAAGCTCCAAGAATTAAAAATACACAACAACTCGACAGCCAATCACTGCTTGAGTTACACATGATAGACCCACGCCCCTTTATGGGAGAGTGCAATCGTTTCTACTTATTGACTTCTGTAGCAAACAGGACAACAGGAGCATGGGGAGATGCTATGACATGTTGCACCAATCATAAATCAGAAAACTATTTTGTTCAATTTGTCTCTTTGTCATATTTGGCACAATGAATAGAGTTTTATAGAGTCAATATAATGTTACAGGCTGCATGTGCGCAATCAGAAATCAAACTTTAGCTTACAATGTACTTCATTTATTGGCACTGACCTGTCGATAGTGCTGTCTTTAATAAATACAGTAATAAATATACGGTATGTAAATTTGTTAGTCATAGTATTTGGCAGTTATAGTTGATTACAATGGGAAAAAGCAGTGAGGTATTTATAAGTATTTGTTTTCTGGTCACGTTTCAAAACAAGGCCTATTTAGAGTAGATCCCATGGCCCCATAAAGCTATCTTTAGGCTCCACAAATACTTCCCATCTACTGCCAAGTGCATCCTGGTTAAATAGTAACAACGATGCATGCATGGTGCCTCAATAGTAAGAATATATATTTTTACACAATATTTAAACATTTCCCAGGTAAACCAGTGAACTTGCATCATGAATGTAGGGTTTTATTGTTGATATATGACCATGGTGCTGTAATGCTGTCTGTATGAGATAGCAAGGTCAGGAGGATTACCAGGGCAGATTCTGAGGAAGGGAAAATTTGGGGAAAAGATTTTTTGAGCAGCTTTTGTTAGCAAGGAAGCAAACAGCGCACAAATCAGGGCGGGAGTGAGAGATTAGTGCCGGAGAAAGAGTATGGTGGTGTTGAATTGTTGAATGACTTTAGCAAGCTGCAGTCAAGCATGAGTGCCTGAACAATATGGGACCCCCCCAAGGGCAGATTAAAAGGAAGCAGGGGGACATTCTTTCTCTTAACTGCAAACAAGACAGAGGTGAGATCTACATGAGTGGTTCTAAAATTTGGTTTGAGTATAACTGATGATATATGAACATATTTTGGTGATAATTGCAGTAAATAAATCTGAATTATTTCCATTTTTAGACTGCTAAATTCCTGTCTTGATTGGTTTTGGTTTAGACCTGGTTTAGACCTGGTTTAGAACCAATTTAGACCCAATTTAGTCCTGATTTGGTTGCTCAGCTATGCTTCAGTTCTTTTTAGTCCTGGTTCTAGCTTGCAAAAGACTGGCTTTAGACCTTTTTGTCCTGGTTTTATCCTGGTTCTGTCCTGTTTTGTACAGGCATACTTTTTATGGTTTAGCCCTGTTTTTGGCCTTGATATCAATCAAAGCATAGTTATAGTTTAGTTTAGTTAAGATATTTGATGTGAAATAATGTAAACTCATAGCATCACTTTATAATAACTACACGTGAATTAGCCTTAATCAATAACCTAACCATAGCTTCTAACCATAACCCCTTATTTAAGTAGTTTACTACTACTACTAAGTATGAATCATTCTTAATAAACTATTTGTTCATGATGAATGAAGTCATTGTACATGCTGTATTAAAGGTATAGTTATTATAAAGTGTGACCAAACAATGTGTCTTACAAATTCACTTACCCTGGCATCCCCGTTGGCCGGCCTCGCTCCGTGGTTGAACGCCTGAGCTGGATCCTTGTGGTAGACTTTCAAACAGGAGTGGTCCGTGATATTTCTGTAAGCAGGAGAGGTAACCGGGGGTAAGAAAGCAGCCCAAGCATCGCCATCGGACCGCGGGCGATCCTGTCTCGTCCTCACCCACACCATTTCAACAGGCAAATACGCAGACATAGGCCTATTATACGACATTTTGAGTCAAAATCAAATGTGAGTATCAAAAATGCTCGATCCTCTTGCTTGTCATAGTGTTGAGTGACCGGCTATGGCATATGTGGTGCCAGCCCTAAAGAATCACAAGACAATGTTTTACAGCCCCGATAAAGGGTTAGTCATAAAGTACACACTGAATAGGAACCGCAGAAAAGGGCAAAGTCTTATAGTGTGTTTTTTTACTCTTGCAGTAATAAGGCTGTTTAGTCTATTGCCTGTCTGTGCTCTACATTATCGATACAACATGGTGGATTCTAATCTGTGGGTTTAAAGTACAAGGGGGCAAAGAATATGTTTTTAAGCAGCATGTAAATCATTTCGTAATAAGTCTATAGTATATAAGCAGCATGGAGCCAAACAGCTGAGTGTGGAAATGAGTTTCTGAAAAGTTTCCAAAAGCTGTTTTACCAAAGGCATTTTAATGATATACACATACATATCTACTCCTAATGTACATTCTGCCCATAATATAACATATGTAATAATGTTTAAAATGTTACAGTTACTACCATTAATTACTGTTGTATTCAGAAAAATTAAAAAAACAAAACAATTACATTTTTGTCACATGCAAATCTTGAATATTGAGTATATTGTCTATTATTGTCCAAAAGCTACAAAAACATTACCTTAAAATTATGAAATTAACTTACAATTAAGGTAGAATACAATGATATACAGTGATATTTCCACACTTTGGGGATTATTTAAACAGCACATTCATTTTCATGCAATTCTTGAACCTCAACCAAAACATTTACAGGGTCATTTTTGAATATTTCCAACTGCAAAAATACCAGCTTCTATTGGGAAAATCTATGACACTCTCCGATAATTCACAACATTAAAGTAATTTCCCACCAGAGAAATAGGTTTAAAAAGGTTCAGTCTTACCTGACGTCTGAGAGCTCGTAATAGACGTTCCTCATGTCGTCTTTCACATAGACGGCCATACTGGGCGACTCCAGCATCTTCATGGTGAGCTGCTGAGGGAAGGCACTGACGAACAGAGCACGCACTGTGTCTATGCTGGTCACCTCGTTGGGCATGCGGATCTGCTTGGTCTCGTCACCGTACTGCAGGTACAGCACACCTATACAGACAAAACACAAACGATGGATGAAGTAAGTAGTGACAATAAATGCTAATAATGGTAAAGACTGCAAGACTGTTAAAGGAGATGGATGAGAAGCAAAACTGGGTTTGCGCTTTTTTGAATAAACAACTTAGACTCAAAAGATACAATATACTAGCAATGAAATTATACATATTTAGACTGGTTTAAGATATTTTATGAAAGTTCCTGATAGGGCTGTACACTTTATTGTAACTGAATCAAAATCATGATTGACAAACTGACATTGAAATGTTAAGGCTGCAATTATTTAGGTAACAGAATATCTTCTGCAAACTACAAAACATCCTGTCTTTTTATGTAAAAAAAAAAAAAAAAAAAAAAAGGTAATCCTGTGGTTTAGACATCTAAAAACATGTTCTGAAATGTATGAAATTGTTGAATCTTGTTAATGTTCCCTGACCTGTTTAAAGAGCCTTCTCAGCTGAAACCTAATTCTAAAAAATAAACCGAAAATCTAATTGCAATTGTACAATTGCCATACGTTGCAATTACATTGTTTTTCCAATTATTTTTCCCCACATCTTGCAGCCCTACTTCCTGAATATATGTTATGTTGCCATAATTTTAATATAAACTCAACTGTACGGGATCAGATCTGGCCACTAGTCATATGATTGTTGGCAATTGACTAACACACATAGGTTCATACAATGTTATGCAGCTTTTTTCAGAACTTTGCAGAGACAATTCCTCAGTGTGTTGGACACTGTACTGTAGTTATTGTAATTTTTATTTAATCCACTCCTGCTCTATTGCAATTCATTTGAATGTTACTGATTTCCTTATACAGATACACCATATAGTATTAAGTGTCAGTGTATGTACAAATGAAAATGCTAAATCTTGGCAAAACTGTAAAATGTTTGTACAGTATGTCCTATTTCAAGTAATTCAAGTAACATTGAATCAGAAAAACACATTTAATCTCTGATCCAGTTTTGGTGCATGATTAATGTGGAGGGTGTGGTTCATTTAGCTTCACACTCAAACAAACCAAAATAGCACAACACTGGAAAAAAAAACATTTACAAGCATAGAGCACACACTTTTACAATTAGTAAGTTCCAACTAGTTAACTATCCGGAGTAATACAAAGTTGTTGTTGGACTGGTGCAGGCCATGTGCCTGGGGTGGAACAGTAAGTCAGGCATCAAATGCAGCACGGCCTGAACCTCTGAACTATGGGTGTGGCTTTGTGCTGCGACTTGGCAATACAGATGTGTCTCTCTCCCATAATATTTATAGACACACCCACTGTGCACTTGTATAAACAATGAGAAGAAAAAGCATGTCCGTTCTGCACAGCAGTGATTTTTATCTGCTGTTTAAAACACAATGAAACAATAGCAGTTTCATTGATTTGTTGGAGATTTTTATAGAAACTTTCCACATTAAAGCATTACTTCTGCCAGGCATAAATCACAACAATGCTACCTTCGCAAAGTGAGCCGAAAATAGCAGGTTTAAGAGAAATGGCTTTAGCGTTGTGCCATAAAAGGACAGTAAAAAAGTTAACAGATGTTTTCGAAATATCCTACAAGATCCTACATGCTCCATGAGACGAGAAGAGAGAGAGCAAATCCAGGAAATCAAAACTGCAAGCGTTGTGCTCTGTCTAGGCAACTTAACAAAGTGCCCATTTTTTAAGCTAACTTTATCCCCCCCTTGAGAGCAGTTATGTTAACAGTCTGCTAGTTTCTCCGGCCAGATGTTAACAACTCCAGAGCAAACGAGTGCCATGACAAAGCGTGCCATTGACGGAGCATGCATTCGGCTGGATTAGAATTCTTCACCTTCGCTTCCATTCAACAATAATGAAAAAAGTGAAATGCCCGGGTTTTAACGAGGAGTCCTGTTACATTCCTGAGAGCCTGGTTTCACAGTGAATTGGAAGCAAATGGTCAATGGGTTTCCGGACCAAATGGCAAGAAAATAGCAGACAGTCTGTGCGGCTGGCAGGTCTGATCTCTACAAGTGAAAAGTTTGATTCATCAGCAATCACCAAAACACTGAAGTATATACATAAAAAGTATTCAAAAGTAGATTAATATGTTTATATATTTTCCATGCACCACAGGTAATCAAAATACTACTTACAAAGCCAGTGATCTTTTGTTTCAATTCAAGCTCCAGATTTGAGTTGAGATTTACAGAAGCAATGTTCTCCAGTGCGAGTGTTTGTGTGGCAGTGGGCGGGGCAGAGTTAACTGTGGCCCCCTTTTTGATCCTCCCCTCCATCCCACTGTGGCCCCCCACAGTCATGGCAATTGTACTCAGTTTGTGAAAGAATTGAAAAGCCTGAGTACAGTAGTTTTTGTAAAATTCTGTTTTGGAATGCCACAAAGTAAGTTAGCTATTTTTTAATAGTCTTTGTAAAATGTGACAATGTTGTGTTTAGTTAGCTTTTTGATCTTTGTATTATTGATTTTTATATAATATTTCTCCAATTAATTTTGAATCAATTTTCAATTATATATCTTATCACTGTATCTATAAAATTCAACTTCCCCTGAGAACCAGTATTCAATAGCCAACACTAGCTAGATAATCTATTTTCAATTAATTTGTTTGAGGTTATTGTAGTTTTTTTTACCGCATCTTCAAGTGGAGAATGGCTCCCTGTAGTTTTATTCTTTTCAGTCAAAAGGCATGCCACTCGGCAAGATTTTTTTCTAAGCCTTGGCTATTATTGAGAGACTTACCACATATTTGAAAATCTTCCAGGATAAAACTGCATCATTTTTGATTTTATGTTCAACTGGCAAAACAGCTGGAGTCAAAGTGGACGTAAGGATTTTGTGCACATGCGTCGATAAAGCCACTTCTATTACTGTCTATAAGTGAGGGCATAATGGGCTTGCATTCTGTAAGCTCACTGCAGAGGCCAAGGACTCTCATTAAAAGTGTTGGCTGTGAGCTCGAGTAGAAAACTGGAGGATGAAGAAAATAACAGTTGCGATGCCAGGGTAAAACTGTAAAATATAATACTTGAAATGAAAGTTTATGAAACAGAGATTGTTTTAAGCAGGTGCTAAAAATCATATGTGTTATAGCTAAGTTTTGTGCTGGATATCCTTCATGGCTGTGGGTAATGCAAGCTGTCTTACAGCCACTTGTGGATGGATTTTTATTTTATTATAAAAATATTAGCACTGGTGGAGGGGACGCCTGCTTGTCTCCATGGAGACCATGTTACTGTTTTGCCAGAGAAGGTCTAGTGCACCTTTAAGTCAACCATGTATGTACCTAGTTTTAGTTTAGTTAGTTATTAAAGTAGTTGTCTGGACTAGGTTTTAAGGTGAAGACATTTCACCACTTCTCAAAGAAGCTTTATCATTATATCGATAAGCCTGGATTGATCTGACGGACTGCACATTTTTGGTTATTTATTTTAGTATCAACTCCAATAATATGTGTAAAGAATATGTTCTACTTTTATTCAACTGTCTGGCACAGCATTAGATATTGCCATAACAAATCTCTACATTGTGCTTTCTATTAGCTTTCTACTTTTGGGGGTTGGCAGGTGAATGTTTTTTAAAAAGTGTGCCTCGTTTTTTTTCTGTATCTGTACATACCTAGTGAGCGGTCCTTGGTCTGGTTGGTGGAGCGTACAACGGGCAGGCTTGCCCTAACCCGACTGCCCCGGGTGAAGGCGTTGGGCGTGTCTCCCTCGGACATGGCCTCCAATGAGTCCAGTGAGGCCAGGGAGATGTGGTCCACCTGGTCCCCTGCTCCAGGCTGAGGGCTGGGACCGTGCTTCGGGCTTCTGCTCTGGAGGGCACAGAAACAAGGACAAGTCAGACCGAAGACACTGTCACAAACTGCTAGGTCTTTTTTTGTATGCAAAAGTTAGTGTTACCAATCAGATCCATTCAGAACAAAAATTACTTACTTTGCAATCATGAAATATCCCATTCCATACCTCTCATGTGTACAAGATGAAGGGCATTATACATATATTGTCATTTTGTACAATTATATGCATGAATGTATTTCCCCACAATTACTAACGCAGTACTCGAAAAGTGACAAAACTCAACTTCAATAATGCTTTTGTCATTCACTGTAAGATTAATCCATCAAATTTTGACAACAACTATATTTAAAGCCTCAGAAAATGCCATGACACATTTGTTCATGCTTGAGAAAACAGCACAATACATGTAGCTTGCATTTAGCACCGCAACAACCCACTCAGCTCTCATGCGCTCACCAAAATGCATTTAAAAACCCTGTTGCTATTCTGGCCTGCATGCCTCAAAGTTAAGTGAGAGTTCTTGTCCAAACCTCCCAATAACAAACTACAAAAGATGAAAGCCGAACTTACAAAGCAGGTTCAACACAAACAGTATAAAGCGCTGATTAGGGACCGCGAACTGTGTCATCACAAGTTCAGGATAAGGCCCACATCCGGAAATCAGATCCACTCCAAAGGCTCTGTAACTGCTCTGGAACAATGGCTACACCCCAGTGGACTCCTATGGCTCTGCTGTAAGGTGATCCAAACCAGGGGGACAAAGTGGGACAACCAGTCAGGGTCAGCCAACACTGGGTCTATTATGAAACGGCTCCTTTGAACAAGTGCAGCGCCTTAAATGGAGCCTGATACAAGTACAGGCCTACAGGGTTATATACAGAACACCAAAAGGGTCACGGTTAAGTTATTGTTAAGTTATTACTGTGCATATTGAAGTAAAACTGGAAACACAATGTTTAAAAGTGAAATCTGAGCCGATGTCAAAGTCTTACATCTATTTTTTTTAACATAAGCAAACATGCTAGTCTTGGAACATAAATATTGCAATATATTCATGCTATTTCCAAGATAATTTTGTTAAATGTTAAATGTTAAATAAATCAAAATTGTGTAATAGGCTTGAATGTGTGGCCGTTTGTAAATTTTATGAATTTTAAACACTAGTGCTGGTTTGCCTGATCTGTCTGTCTGTCTGTCTATCTGTTTGTCTATAAATGGCAGGTACACATAGACATAGAATTAGGTCAAACAAGAGCAAATGTTAGTTAAAAAACAACCACACTCTTGTAATCAAGGTTACACGATGCAGATAAGAGACAATATATAAACAACAACAAACTTTGCGAGGCACTTGGATTCTCATCAGGTAGCTCTGAATGTCAAGCTCGCAGTGGAGAGCTGTGAGCATGTGCTGCAAACACTGAAGAAGGAAAGAAGAGAGGAGAAAAGAAACATGGCTGAGGATGGCCAGCAGGGGGGCAGTGTGGACATCACACTAAACAGAGTAACCACAGCAACAGGTCAACAGCAGCACAAACATATGGAGAGAGGAGAGGTGCAGGAGGGCAGGTGGTTCACATGTGTGCATTTGGACTGGGATTAGGGAGGATGGGAGGACAAAGAGAGTGAATTACTTGCGGATTTTACACAATGCTGTTTACATCTTTGTTAAAATCAAAACTCTGTGTGAAGCACCATGTAGTGACTCCTGTTTTGATATTAAGATAAAGTATTACTATGCTACGTCAATACACCTATAGTCCTACTTTTTAAAATACTACTTACTGATGGATTTTAGCTTCCAAAAGATATACTTAGTTTCAAATTGTTAATTGCTATGACTGTCCTATCAGAAACTCAAGGGTATTCAATATGTTATACAAGTGTAATGGACAATGATAAACAACTATTAATTTCTTCCATATGTTTTAACCAAAATTAACTTCTATTTTTTATTGAATAATTTAATTTCTAAACCACAAATTAAATGCAACACTATTTTTTTAATCCCATAGCATCTCAACCATGTGATAGACTCAGGGAAGAAGAACAGCTCGATGCCTGACACAGCATCCCCAAACCCAGAGGTAAGCGCAATTCCACATTGAAATACACTTAGGCTGCAGTATCGAAGGATTAAAACTACACGAATAAACTGCACTTGATAATAGTCCTTGTAGCTCACCTGGAGTTGGCATGTCACCTGAAACCATTGGCTACACCGGGAAACTGAGCCCCGAGTGAATGATTTATGAGTAGGTAAGGGGGTCTGGACGCACAACATAAGGCGCAGTGTGTTAATCAAATGGACTTCTTCAATCACTCACTGAAGCTGGCGTGACAGGGTAGGCGACTAAGACAATACTATAGTGACAATAACAAAGTAAGGGGGCGGGGCTTAAAAAGGAGGGTAAACACGCCCAAAGCTTTGTTAACACGTTCAAACAAGACAAGTGTGAACAGAAACAGCATGAAAAATAAAGGGTTTTTCATCAACGGCTTCTAAAGAACTGTTTTACAAAATGCAAAATGAAGTTGTTTCTTATGATGTTTGATTTTCTTGGTTCTGTTACTGACTTTCTCTACATAGAATATGTTTTGGAGGAGATTTGAAACTGTAATTGTTCCTTGTTTAAGTACACTTGCCTGTTAGGTTTAAGTAGATATACTGGCAAGACTTAAAAATGTCTGCTTTAAATTCAGCATCCCTTCATAAATATATTGTATTGTGTAGTAAAAACTTAAAAATTACTATGTACCTTTTCCATAGAACTATTTTGTTTTTAATTTCTAAATCAGCTGACTGAACATTAGATTAAAAAAAAAAACATGTTTGTTCACTATTGCAATTTACACCTTACAAGCTTACATCTATTTTTATTTAATTTTTGCAGAATATGAGTAAAAACTTGTTTCTTCCATATAACTATTTCATTTTTCATTTCTGATTGAAGCGGCTGAATGAACTTTTGGTAAATAGACTTATGTTTGTTCATTTTTTTGCAATTTACAGCTTACAAACTCACATTCATTTTTAAATTGTCATAATAAAGTAAAACAAACATTACAATAGAATGTTAACTTTTTTTTCTTGGAGAGATGTGTGAGTGACATGATATAGTAGCAGATAAAACGCCAACAGACCCTTTAAGCACTTGTTGTAAAAAGCCTCATTAACTTTTAACTATTTCACTATTTCACATGTGACAATATGGTGCTACCCAAAAGGTCACAACCGCAACTTTCTCTTATTCATTCATCCTTTGGCGTTAAACACTGAATTTTGTTTTATATTCGCTTGCCCTACTACTTCCTGCCTCTAACCAACCACTTCCTTGTTTGGGCTGCAGGTCTGAAACCGCAGGCTTTAGCACAGACTGGCTGCAGAGTCACACCTACACTTCAATAGCGCGTTCTTCCCCAGGCATTTCTCTCACTTCAGTCCAACAAGACAACCTGCCACTCAGAGTCTGTCTGCTTTTGTACACCTTTTACCGTGACAGCTATGATAGATGTGCTGCCTGGAGACTGCCACTCGCTTATATGCAAAATTATGACAACTTATGCACCAGAGAGCTACTTTCAAAGGGTCAGGGAAATAAGATCACTTCTTTTTTTAAAATAATAATAGGGTTCTAAATCTTAAAAATAAATAAAATCTGAGAGTAAGTAATAGTGAAAAGAAATGTTGGTGCTGGTTTGTTTAGTTTTGAAAGGCGCTGTGTATAAAGAGACTGGTTGCGTGCATGGGTGAGTCACACTATTGTTCCAGCAAATCTCAGCTTCAGCTCAGGACATCCAGAAAGCAGCCAGTCTCCAACAACAGCAGCGTCTTTAGGAACAGGCTCGGCTGTGTGTTTTGGGGTAGACATGGAGTGCAAACGTAATTTAAACTTAATAGGGTCTGATTTCCAAACTTTCCTACTTTATATATTGCGTAAATTGATTTGTAAATTGATTTGTATGTGCAAAATGAGAGAAAGATGTTGACGCAGAAGCACATTTGTGTTTACACTCTGCAGTATTTCGATTTTATTTTGCAACTTTATTGTTTGGTGTTTCAGCTCTAGCTTATAATTCCCTGAATGTTAGACAGTATGGCAGACAAGCAGCCACCACCAGAAAAGTGAACCTTTAAAATCAGCTACATCACCACATTAAATTAGACTATATAACACAGCAAGCCAAAAACATCTGAACTATCTTACAGCGTGATGACGTTAGGATCATTCGGCCTATTTCACACAGTGGTAAACATGAAAAATACTGAAAAGTTAAAGGTGCATGTATGTCTTCATGGAGAGGTTGTTGTTTTGTCGGGAATGTTCCATGTATGGGCATTAATCAGTTACCTCTACGCATGGTGACAACAAAAAACCCTTTACTTAAATAAGTCCAAGTTTAATGCCAAAGGTGTGGGACATTCCCAGCGAAGCGATAACATCACTATGGAGACGAACAGGTAAACTATCAACCAGAAAAATGACTGCACCTTTAAGTTGCAAAACAAAATATGTATTATTTGACATTTACTTTAAAACATCATAGTTAACTCTAGCCAGTGTGTGTTTTCTTATAGCTTTTCTTTTACATTCTATAGCGCCGTAGCAATACCTCATATATAAGACAGGTACATTTCTGGTTTATATAACTTTGAATATTAAACAGTTCTTTCCATCCAAAAGGAGTCTGCTGCCTGATTTGACAGCGCAGAAATCACTGTTACATCAGAGACGCCTTACGTGTTTCTGTCTTTGCTCCTGACAGGCAGCTCGACGTGCCGAGCCGAGATGGGCCGATTAAACCAAATTACGATTGTTAAGAATAATAACGCTACCATCAGAGCCCTGCTGGGTCACTCACAGAGACTCCAAGTAGAAACGCACAGCCCCTTTGAAAACTGCTACCACACCTGCTACCTGCCCACACAAAGAAGGCTGATTGAAGCCTACTGTACCTTTTATGTAATCAGCATAATCATGACTTTACATGGGCTAGTTTTACCTTAAAAGCCCAGCATCTCTGCAATCAAGTCGGCTTATATGCTGCAAAAATGTGGGGAGTATAAGAAAAAGGTTACAATATAGGCTTCATAATACAGTGATACAGCTTGGGGAGACTGGTAAGAACATTCACCCACAAAGCCAGATGTTAGTGGTTCAATTCTAGCTAAGCAGTGCCCTTATGTCCATGGGCAAGACTCTTCATCCATCCATCCATCCATCCATCATTTTTAGTTTTTTTATGCATTAAAGATGCACTGTGTAATTTTCCTGGTAAAGGGTTAACCACCTGCATTTTTACAGTGAGTCACCTCTCCACAGATCTGACCCATAACTTGCCTTGATTAACTGCATGAAGAGAGATTCGAGTTAAATGGCATTTGCTGAAACCTTCCAGCAATAACATCTCTATAGAAACAAGCAGGTGAAAGTTACATAGTGTACCTTTAATGAATCATATTACATACATAGATTATTTTTCACTTTTATTACTATCCACTGGCAAAACTCACTGACAAATATCACTAATGTCTTGTTTTGTCCACGTTTTGAGTCAGTGCTTGCGCTAACCAGAAAAACTTGCTTGCCATGCCTATACTCTCGAACCCAGACGTCCAAGAATGTAAACATTTTAGTGAAGGGAGCGAGGTCTGTGTGGTTTTAAACGCAAACTTTTACTGATGCGAGCACAGCTTTCCACTTAAGATGCTAATTTAGTCGGCCAGGCCCTGGGGAGAGAAAGTATAGAGCTCCCTGTAATTACCTGCCTGTATTTGGATGGCAAACACACATATACAAGGAGAGTGCTAAGGGCCTTGTTAACCCTTTAAGTCGCTGCCAATGCTGATGAATGTTTGAAATAAGGCTAGAAAGAGTACAGCCATTTTTTACCGCACCGTTAGAACTCCTGTGTTATCCAAAAGCCAGAGGTAATAAACAACTCCACAAAAGGCACAGAACCAAATTGTGATCATTGAAAGTATCAAGTTAATGCGACATTCTTTCTGAATTACATTTGAGGAGGGGTAAGGGAAACATATCTGTTCTGCTAAAAGTCTTTATTTCACCTTCTATGTTCTTATTTCTCAATTTATGTTTAAACTTTAAATACAAATAAACACAAAATAGGATGGGCAATTAAAAAAGTTCACAGTTCCAAGGGTTTCATATTGTCAGCTTTTCAAAATCACAGTTTTATAGGCAACTTTAGAACTGCAAGTTTGGAGGAATACATTTTTTTTTTTTTTTTTTTTTAAACATAAAATGGCACAGAATGAATGTGTGCCTTGTTTGGCCTTTCGGTTCGACTACTATGTTTCTACTTGCCTTGCTTCCAACAGTGGCAAAATCCTCTAAACTTAAAACAACTATCATTTTCAAAAACAAAGCTGGAATTGTTCTGGTTCTCAACAAACACAAAATAATATATTCAATGTCCACAAAACTACTGTGTAAGAAATACGTTCCAGTTTACCATATTTCTGCCCTGTCTACCCTGTCTATTACCCAAACCACATGTTTTCACCTTCCGGGACAGCAGATGTGTTTTGATGGCTTCTCCTCGTCCCATTTTCATCCAAAACACCTGCTACAGTCCACTCTGCACTTCAGCACAATATTAAAGCCCTGTCAATCAAAGGGCCCATCCATATGCTGTCTGTCCACACACCAGCAGCCTTTGTCTCCCCTGCCCGTAATGACATTATAGCAAAATCCCCTCGTCATCCATTCCCATTCATTGCTCTCTCATCCCTCGCTCCCGCCCTCCGACAACGCATTCGTCCTATAATCCTGCCATCCAAATCCCTAGATGACCTTTGGAGAGATGGACGAGTGTGTTAATTGGTGTGTTAAAAGAAGATGACACTGCAAAAGCAACAACACAGGTCAGTTGTACTTAATAAAGAAACATGCAGAAATTATGGAAATTGTAATTTGGATTGATAACATTGATAAAATAAGATTCACGCTTCAGTAATCTTAAAATCAAATTTATGACAACATTTAATTTTCGTAAAACATAACTTGATTTAAAGCATAAGGCAAAGTACATTCCATTTTCTCCAAGTGTGACAATCTATTTTTGATTGATTTTTTTGCCAATAAAAAATGCATGTATGCAAATTTCTGACAGCTATTTTGCTGTAAACCATTTAGTTGCGTAACCTATTGAAAAACCTGATTGCATGACACCATCTGATGACTATTAGATTTCACTTTGAAGTTCAAACCAGCCACATGTTACTTAAGCTGCAAATGAAGTGCGCAAAATCACCACAGAAAACAATAGCCAGACTGTTGACCCAGCACAGCGAGGAGGCAAGATGGCTATCTGTTCCGCTACTTTGACATTTCAACAACGCAGACTCTCTGACGATACGCTCTACTGATGCATATGCACATTCAGACATGACACCATTTACTTAAAAGTCAATCTCAATCAGGAAACAAAAAAATCTGGGACATTTTTCAGGATTCTTCTGATCACGTTCATCATATTTTCGTAATCTTGTGGTCTTGGTTGAGGTTCCAGTATGGCACCAAAAGTGAATAGAGTGTAAAATGACCACAAAGTGCGTGTAATTAAACCATTGTGTGAAACATTACACGCACGTTTTATTCTATTCTATCAAGTTTTGCTCATTTTGAAAGTTTCACAAGCACCTACTAATAATTTAGCTCATAGTCAAACCTGTAATTCCGACATTACATCACCTCGACTTTAAAGTATAAGGCAAAATCGTAATTTGAGTTGGCACAAGTTGCACAAGCTGTAGTTATTTTAATAATAGAATGTCCAGAACAAAATATCCTGTTTTTTATATAATAATCTTATTTCACCTGTAGTTAAGACCTCTACAAACATGTTCTGAAACGCATGAGATTCTTGTATTAGTTTGCCAGTTCATATTTCAGTCTTCTCTCGAATGATAATGCTGTTGGAGTTCACAATGTGCACGATGAACTGAATCCTACTTTCAAACATATATTGCAAGTCTAAACACAATTCCAAGCTTGTGCAGCCCTACTTTAAAGCTATCTAAATGTAAAAAGTCGCATAGTTACCATTCTGGAGAAGCGGCTACAGCCTTAGCCTTGAGTTTTGGACACTGGAAACTCCCTGGTCAAAAGGAAACAATGTCTTTCCCCCCTCTGTTATTTCAGTGCTTCTCACACTTGCTCGGTTAAAGCTGTGTCCGGCACGCTTCCCCTACAGGCTCCCCACCTCCCAGCGGATGCCCCCACCGCCACCACCACAACAGCCAGCACACACACTCCAGCTATCCAAAACACACTCAAACACACGATTAGGCTGACACAGGGGAAAGTTGGTTGGAGACAGACATCTGGAGAAATCTCTCTGTTCAAATGCCTTTAAATGCAAAAATGCAATCCAAAAAGTGTTATAAAATCTGTAAGAAATTCAATCTGTCGCTAAAAAGGTGTATGTTATCTTATCTAACAGGCTAATCCCTGTGTCCAATTTGATTTACTATCTGTCCTGCCCAAGGTGCTGGCTGCAGAAGGCACCTGTGGGACCTTTAAGAGATATCAAAATCGCAGCAGTCAGCATGGCTAGTTTCACACAAGGAATTTAACAGACTGGTTAGGGCTGCCCAATCAAGCCAAATGTGTGCAATTAAAGGTGTACTAGGTGACTTTTCTGGTAGAGAGTCTGCTATTTCCTTGTCTCCATGAAGATGTTGTTGCTATCCCTGAAAAGTATGGCATTAGGTGTATCTACCATGAAGGCAAACAGGTGGTGCACCCTACACCAGAAAAGTTCTGCAGTGTAACTTTAAATATACTGCACATATTACAAAACTGCTGAAAACACATTTACAAACCAAAAGGGTTCACTCTTCCCTTATTATCTTGCCTCCCCTTACTTATACTATCCCTTACTTACTTAAAAACAGAAATTCTAGACAATCATTACTTTTTAAATTACCGTATGTTATTACGAGCCATAAACCAACTCACGCAAAAACAGAATCTCCTTGACACAGGTCATATAACAATAAGGTAATGTTTTGGCGCATGTAATGAAAGACAGACTCATTAAATAACGGCTAATCTTTGTTTTTGAATGTTTTATTGACTATATCCATTGTTATCGTTTTAAGTGTGGGGTCAGGTTACGTAACGCTGCAGGTCCAGGCCTACACCACGACTGCAGCTCATTTACCAGTATCTCATGCCATTATCAACACACCTTTGCTTGCATGGTAAATCCTCCCAGCCCAGCCCCTTCTCTCTCGTCTCTGTCTCCTCTTTCTCCCCCCTCCCTCCCTCTCTCCCCTCTCTCTCCCACTCTGTCTTTCTCACCAAACAAATACATGCAAACTATGTGCTCACAGAGTTGGAGAGCTCCAATGTGTCCAGACTTGCTCTTTTAATTTCACTTTATCAACAACAACAGGATGCATTATACAGTTGCCTGCAACCACTATCTGGGCCTGGGAACAGAATTGTGGCCTATTTAGTATTAATATTGCTTTTGTTCTAGAGATATGTACAATTAGAATATCAAGTATATGGTCTATAACAGGCTATGTGCACTGAAAATATAAAATAAATGACCTAATAAAATTCAAATCAACTGAAATAAAGGCTACCCAATTATTTTTATATGTAGAATACTTCAGTTTGTGGTGTTATTTTAATATTTATGATGCCACTGAGACATAAACATCTCTCTTTCTAAACTCAGAGGTTCTCTGGTGAAATATTAATTATATTTGTGTAGTGTGTAGTGTTGTCAGTGACATCCACCCAGCTCCCTGTCCACTGCCTGATTTTTAAATATTTAATCATTTTAGCATGACTCCTCAAAAACCTCATAGGGATAAAGTTGGACAGGAAGTAGTGATGTTAACAGTGAGGTTGCCAGGTGCTATTGTGCACTGAGCCTATTAAAACTACTAAAAACACAGCAAAAAGTGCAAACTTGGTGTATTATGGTTAATTTTATGGTCCATTCATCTTTTGTGCAATACACGAACTCAATCACAAAATCTACAGCCACTTTTTAGCACATTCCTGATGTATTTTTATTGGAATATCATCTGAATATTGTTACTGAGATAATACAAATTAAAAAAATTTAAAATGGAGATAACATTTTTTGTCAACCCACCCCTATAAAGCTACCTAGGAGTATAAAGTTTTGCAAAGTTGAACAAAAATAGTATTTCTATTGCAAAGAACCTAGATATTCAATCACTACTTTCCAGTCAAATCACATTATTGTCTTGACTTTATAATATCCTGCTCAACCCTGGATTCAGTCGTCTCTGATAAATCGGTATAGTAGTGCAATGTACATTTACATAGTGACTGTCATGGTAAAGAATCAAAGAACTGGTTTCAACAGAAGTCTATTGGAACATCTATCTGTGCGTCTCTGTCAGTGCTATGAATACCCCATATTGTTCATCCCTTAGTGTCTTTAGAGCCCATTCATTCCACACATCTTCATTTAAATCCCGTCTTTCTTCAAATATGTTAACTCCAGTCTGAAATATTGGACAGCTCAGATCTAATTTGGGACTATGAAGTTATGCACATAGACAATAAAAGCCTGCAGTGCCGAGTAAATGAGTTGTGGCTTCGTGAAATATTCAAACTGTAAGAGACACAAATTTACTATTGACTACTTTGGATGGTATGGCCATGGCTATAAATTTCACATTGTGGCATGTTTCCTTAGCCTCTTGACACCAGTCTGATAATGGCATTGCTTTTCATGGCTAATTAAAAAGGCACCAGGAGACGCATGCACTCCTCCAATGTGTCTTTGAGATTTATTATACCCAGCCTCCCGGAGGAGACTTGCACTGTGACGCACGGAGACAGTAATCAAGGATAAGGTTACAATGATCAGGCAAAACAATACGACCACGCAATTATTATTTGTATGCATCATGTTAGTTCTCCTAATGCGAGACAGTTTTACCTTGACAATCTGCATCAATGGTCCCCCCTGAGCACCACCCGTCACTCACATGCCATAATCATATAGTTCAAAGTGTGCAGTGTCTTGCCCAATGGCACAAGAACACTGGCTAGAGTTGAAAACAAACCTAAAACTACAGGATCCAGGTCTACTAAACACAGTGCACATGTCTTACTGTCTCATGCCATTATGCTGTTTAGTTGTCATGTCAACCAAATTTATTGTCAAGACAATTACAACTTAAGTTATGTAGCTCTTGTCTATTGTTTTGTCTCCAGACTTAGTGGCATGTCGTAACCTCTTCCTAACCACTTGAATCGTGCGTGACCCCTGCGCGACCTTCCGGAAAACCAAAACAGGAAGTATTTCTCCCACATGTCCTCAATGTTCACAGACCAATCTGAAATGACTAAGCCGACACATATGTGATAGGTTAGCCACTCTCCACTGTCACCAAACAACCAACTGCACCCAGTGAAGATGGCGAGAAGATGGTTAAATCCCTGTTTTTCTTGTTGCCAGGTAGCGATGTTTGCAATGTCCGCAGTAACAATTGAAATACATTACAGCAGCAGAATATTTTAAAATGGGGTAGTGTGACAAACTTGGTCCACTTCTGTCAAAATGTCAAATTTATAGAAGCACATTAGCCTCTAGTGCAGAACATATCTTTCTAATGTACACCCGTATTCCAGGTGTCTCATCTCTCGTGTCATCTTGTTAAGTAGAAGAAACATGTTCTTTGGAAATGTTTTAAAATGTGCCTGGATTTGGGCCAAGTTCAAGCCTTAAAGTTTATTCTAACCCACTCAGCCCACATAAGAATCAAAATCCGCTTACTAATAGTTCTTAAAAAACGAAACCTATTTAAACTAATGTAGGTCTAACTATGTTTCGTTGTACTTGAAGAAATAACAGAAGAAATTAGCAAAAATATTCAAGAATTTAAAGTTGCACTATGTAACTATTAAGGGGGGGGTCTGCCTTCTGCTTGTTTCCATGGTGATGTTATTGCTTCACAGTTTGGCATTTAACTCACCCATCTTGCATTTATTTAATTACATGTATTCCCGTTGCTAAAAAAAAAATACATTCTTACTGTAAGTAGGGCTTCCTGTCCACAGATCTGACCTATAACTTGGTGTGGTGGGTCACCTGCTTCTCTAATTAAGTAAATATATGAACTTTCTGTCTGTTTGTTTCCCAGTGCCCAGCCATAGAAGTGGATCTGGAGAGTTGAGAATATAAGTCGTATAAGTCCAGATGCCTGGAGCTGGTCCTGTCAGCAGTGAAACCGTCCCGGGCCAATCTCAGCCTGCTCTTTTGATGTTAGATTCATCCTTTTTGCCCCGAGGTGCAAACCAGATGTCTGCCTGCATGTGGCGGCTTGCACTACAAAGATGCACAAAAACATAGGAAAACACCCTCGATCTATTCTGCAGTGTAATGTTAAACAATTTGGAATCATTATGGTATTGTGCATTTCTGTGTCCCGTTGGATTTAGCAATGAACAAAACATTTTCAAGTAGAATTTTGGAAAACGTTAAAGACGCTGTACACCATTTTTACTGTCTTAAAAACGTGAAAACCCAGAGTACATCCTAAGTTACCCTTCAATTACTATATACATCCCGAGCATCCTATTTATTCCATCTGAAAAGTGCTTTTCACAACTGTCAGAGACCAGAGCAGAGTTTTGCAGCATTAACTAGCATGTTAAAGTGCACTTCCTGATACTTGGACAATAAAACGCTTTATAATTAGATGCAGACACCATGCAGCAGACAAATTAAATCTGTCTGCTGCCTACTTTGCATTTGACCCATATTTCAATCCATGACTTTGATCCAAGTCCACTGTATGTTTTGGGTTCAAACCAACCCAATCCCAGTTATGACTAGCCACCATAATTATAACATTTAATACAGGAAAATGATCTGAGCATGAACAGTAACACAAATCAAACACACCTCTTTCCACAGTGCTTTGTAACCTCAGCTACCCACTAATCAGTCAGTCATCGAAATCCAGGGGCCCTCCAAGCGGTCGGTTGTCTGGGCCGTGGCATATCTAAACAATCTAATGCGTGGCTGTTGGATGGCAGCCAATGCACATTTTCAACAGCACAATTAAGTTAAAGTGGGCCGTTCACATGCCAACCACACATAAATAACCAAGCAAAACGGCCAATTAGCTTGTCATTTTGCAGTGGCAGTCTACAGAGTCAGAGATTTTTAACATCTTTGATAATGCAAATAATTTCAGACAGACAGATTGGACAGCAGCTCCTAGGGGATAAAACGTATGATTGTCAGACTGACTAAAGATTACATTATAGGCATTCTGACAGGCCAGTATCATTAGTTCATTCTCCTAATAGACAATGATGGATAAAATACAAAATTAAAAACTCTTAAAATAAAATACAATGCCTGAAAGAAGCAAATTTTACTTTAGGAATAATGAATTTAAATTTTTAATGCTTGCTTATTAAGAAGGCTAAGATATTGAAGCCATACCACACTGCTCGACTCTTATGAGAAACTTAACAGCAGCCTATATCCCAGTAAGAGTTCAAGACCTGTTTTCACGAACCGTTTATCACACCCAGCAGATTACAAAGGTGCATACTTCAAACTTAGCCATTTCTTCTGTATTCTTTGCAGCTCTACCAAGAATCTCAAGTATTCTCATAACAACAGCACAGCAGACTGCGGTCACGGTATTTAAGGAACAATACGGTCACTAGCCGATAAGACTGGCTACTCCTTAAGCCCTATGGCTAAACCACTGCGAGATGCTCCAGAACAGTGGGATGAAGAGCTCAGACCTTATTAGCCTGCCTGATTCGTAACACCGCTACTGTGATTGGAGACACTGTGTTAAATTCTGTCTGGCTTTGCTCATTATCAGCCTGAGGATTAGCTACGGCCTTGGCGCCACTCAACACTGTCCACTCCTGCTCCTCCTTCTCCTAACCCCCACCCCTTTGTCACGTTGAGGTTAGCACGTGGTCGTCGTTAACCTAATGTTTGTGTAAGCATGGAGGTGGGTGCAGATGTGGCACATGCCGGTAAATGGCACCAGCTTCTGTAGGTCAGAGGACAACAGTGATGGGTAACATGTGTGGAGCTAAAGTCAACAGGGCGAGATCGGTGAGGTTTAACAAGTGAATTTAGAAAAACTTGAAAACAATGCAAAAAAATAACTTAATCTTAACAATAAAATACACTTTTTGTCAAAGTAATGACTCTTTTTTTTCATTTTGGCAGCAATACAACAGCATAAATAAATACTAATAAAAAGTATTGGGAGTAACAGATGATAATATTCAGGTTCCTAAAATCGCATTGCTCCACACTTAATTTCCACAATTTTGCTACAGCCTGCAACAATAAATGTATTAAAACCAAGCCCACCTAAATGTGCAGAAATTTGCATATTTATTTGGCTGCTAATGTGTTTAGTTATTGACTTTTTAAATGATTTATTCTTGTTTTATTTTGGAGATACTCAAATCGATCTTTTATAAACATGCACTATCAAATCTTGACAGTACTTTTTCAGCTGTTGCTACTTGAGGTCATTATCCCATCAGACCACCAGTGATCTGACTCAAAACAGGAGTCAGTCGGCCCTCTCTTCCAACGCCTCCCATCTCCTCCCATCTCCTCCTCTCAGTGATCACAGTCAAAGTTCATGGAGGAGTTGATGCACAAGAAGCCAGTATTATCACACTGACCTTGGACGTGCGGACCACAAATGTAACATGGAAGGCACAAAGAACAAATACTGCATTGACAAAACACATTCACTACTGCTACATTCAACTTGATGTGAAAAACATAAACATAACACAGTATTTTTAATGACTTGCTGCAACTACTACAATCAACTACTACTATTCAATTCAATTTTTCAGTTCAATTTATTTTTGTAAAGCCCAAAATCATGACAGCAGTCGCCTCTTAGGGCTGAACATGAGAGATGATTAACCAACAGAATTAGAAAATCAACAATGAAACAGAAACAGACAAGCAAATCAACAGAAAACAAGCAATGAATAACTGTCCTTAGACCCTCCTTCTCGGCAAGGAAAAACTCCAAAAACCCAGTGGGAAAAGCAGAAACCTCGAGGAGAACCACAGTGAAGGAGAGATCCACTCCAGGCTTTAGATGTGTCCATTAAAGCAGATGTGTCTATTAAAGCAGTACCCCAATTTCTACTCTAACTTCTCAACATTGTGCATTTTTCTCCATAGATTTTGTAATTGGTAGTTTTCAGATACTAGAATGTGATTATGTCATTCTCTCAGATGGGTGGGTAGTTTTTCCTATAGATTACACGATATGGTAAATTCACAAATGTAACCGCACCCTGATCATTTCTATTAGTGACTTGATCCTCTGCATTTTAGCAATAATTCTTTTAACTGCCCCCATCCTCATTAGATAGTGATGATTATAGAATGTTGTGATGCCACCTGAAACCAGTGTTCATATACTGCTTTCCCTTTCTTCTACCACTGTTGTAAATGCAAGAATTGACCCCAAAAAATGAATTCCAAAACTTGCCAAAAAAAAAAAAGTTGGTGACATTTGCCGCTAAAGGCCATCACTGCTCCATCGAGTGGCTTCAAAGCGTCTGAGATAACATCGGTTCAAAAGTGTCTCCTTGCCTTGTGCTTGTTGGCAAACTTTGTTCTGCTGACCACTTACTGTCGTATTGAGCAAAGCAAAGAAAGCAGGAGAATCTGTATCAAAACGAAGAGTCTGCCAGTGAAAGATCTATCGGTCAAAAACATTTGAAATCGGTGACATTTGGAATAAAAGTCTGAAAGGAAGTAAAAACCTGGAAAATATAAACTTAAATATGTGTAGCTAGAATAGTTAATGACAAAATAATGACAAAGTGCTTACCACAACAGATTGGCGTAATGTATTGTCAACAGCAGCTATTCATCAATAAATCACATTTCCATGTCTTGATAATGTGGAAATGTGAGTCATCATTCACAACAAGAGTCTAATTAAGTTTCCTCCATAATTCTCACTAAAAGCCATAAACTGCAAAGCCTCCAGTAGTATGTCATTTTTACACTGGACTGACAGAAACATTCTGTTAGACATATTTATAATCACACTATTAAATGTTACTGTATAGTGATCAAATTTGTCATAATAACAAGTATTTTATAAATGTTGTGTAAGTTTTCTAAGGTAAGAAACTTAGCGCATTTACATTTAAAGCAGTTATTTTCCCAACAATGTATTCAGCCAACTCAGGTTAGTCGAGACTTAGTTCAGTTTGACTAAAGTCTATGCAAGTATCCTCAATGATTTTCCTACTTTTCTTACTTTCAAACTTTGCAAATCAATGCACAAACTTAAAACACATCTTAGTAGACCAAAAGACTCACTGACCCCCTCTACAACACAGTTTACAATCTGCCCGCTCATCACTAGGAGGATTATCACAGCTTGGGGCTCTCCAGACTTGTCTACTCTGTCTGTCCACCACTGCCGACAGCTGTCTCAACAAGGCCACCGTACTCCCCCCGAAGGCCCACCCCCGTATCACACATCACCCCACACTGATCCAGAGGCAGAGCGAGAGGGTACGTGTCGTGTGATTGCTCAAGGATCCCGGTGCGAGCCTGTCAAAGCCCTGGGCAGAGGATGGGTGGCGGATGGGACACTCGGATGTTATCTCCGTTAGCTCCCTTGGGTGGGATCCAGGATTTTGCAGGGTCTGAAGAGGACAGGAGGAAATTAAACTGCTCACTGCTTTATTGTTGCTCCAAAAAGGGTAATGGAGTGACTGGTCAAGGAGGACTGTATTGTAAACAAGATTACAACTCAGACTACAGTCGTCTTACAGGGTCAAAATACCTCAAACTCAAAGGTATTGTTTGGCACTGTTTACAGTAAGAAAACTGAAGGCAAAATAGACAACAAAAGAAAGAATAAAAGAAAGTAAATATGGAAATTATTATGGAAGTTATCAAATAAAATTGTATAAACACACACATTTTTAAACACATGAACTTTTTTAAACACATGAACTTTTTTAAATCCAAGAACTCCAAGTTCCTTTAAGACTCATTGCTATCTCATGCACATTTTGCATAGTTAAAATGTAAAAATGAACATACACAAAAGAACATGTTAAATGTCCATTATCCACAAAATGTATTGCCAGAATTAAAGGGGTTGCATCTTGAAACTAGTACAGACATGGGCAAACACACACAGCCCTTTAGGCTCTTAATCTGGCCTGTAAACCTTGTGCAATTTACCTTTTCAACAAGTTGTTGATCTTTTAGCACTTGATAAAACTGAATGTGAATTTTTCTGCTGTGTTTATTTAACTGAAATTGAATAAATTAATTATTAATTTAATGAATGCATTTGGAAAACAATTTGTACAATGAGCCTCGCATATTCAGTCTTTGCTACAGGCCAAATCTGTAATGTAATATATACATGTACACATATCCTGGCCTGGCCCCTCTGTCAAATTTTAGGACCCATTGTGGCCCGTGTGTCAAAAGATTGCCCACCCCTGAACTAGTACAAGAACTAGTAAACTTACTCACTTCTAGGCTTATCTATACATTTCACAACATTAACTCCTTTATAACTGCTTTACAATTCCACATTTGGCCTATGTCTCCCAGTATGTCCCTTAGCCGCTCTGTCATGCACCTTTGCTCTGTCACGCTGGGCGGAGCAGGTCATCCACTTCACCAAAGTGGGATCATCTTCCCAACCTCCGCCTGACCTTGATAAATCTCCTCTTTGTAACCCAAACCTCCAGGGACATTTTCTTCTCACCTCTGCTTCATGCTCTGTTAGCACTTATGTTGCCTTTCCAGTACGCCCCACACACACACACACACACACACACACACACACACACACACACACACACACACACACACACACACACACACACACACACACACACACACCACACACACACACACACTTTTTTTTTTGTGTCCAATCTCAACGCTACATTAAAGCACGCAATAGTGAGCTGCTCTCCTGCTGTTTCTCTGCAAGGCAGAATAATTACACCTCTATGGCAGAGAATGAGAAACGCTTCAGTAAAGTTGTTTTGGTTATGCTTGATGCTGCTGTACCTGCTGCTTGTATCAAATATGACTGGCTTCATAAGTCTTGATATTCCATATTGTAGTAGCCCAAATTCAGCCAGCAAGAATCAAACTTATTTCATGCCATTAAAGATTGCCCAGAATGTGCAACAACTTATTTAGTCCAACAGTAAAGCAACCAGATAATCCACAGTCAAGTCAAACATGTCGGCAACTGAATGAGAAAGAATATACTAATACGTTTCTTACAAATAAAATGCATGTTATTGTCTGCAACAAAAAATAATTCAACAGTTAAAACGACTTGAAGCATATGCAATTACAGGTCAGATCTGTGGAGAGGTGAACTCACAATAACATGGATGCTTTTCCAGTGTATTTTTTAGCCACAAAAACACATGTAATTGAATAAATCTAGGATGGATAAGTTTAATGCTACACTGTGGACCATTCCAGACAAAGCGGACCCGCCACCAGAAAAGTTGCATAGTGCACCTTTAGCTAAACCAAAGCTGTTGATCAGAGTCTATTATTACGAACAGCAGGCTATGTTTTGCTTTACGTGATTATCGCCTCATTAACCAAGGAAACCCGCAGCAGATAGAACCTGTAGAATGATTTACGTGACACCACCTCATGGGCGCCGTCCTGCGTAAACACCAAAAGCACCAGATCATATCGACACTTTCTTTACAACACGCCCGGATGCCACGTTATGCATTTTAGTTCTGGAAAGTTGGAGGCACCTGACATCGCGACAAGTGGAGGATACTCCTGCAGAAACTCTGTGGCGAACTTTATTGGCGCGCGTAAAAGTGGCACAAGCGCGAAACACGAGCAAATAATCCAGCCTTCTCTAGAAAATAACGAGCGTGTAAAAGTAGCTTACCTCTTTTTACTGCAAAAGCGCACGGGTAAGAAGTTATTCCTGCTTGCTTGGAAAAGTTTATTTGTATTCCCGTGCAGTCTTTACGCACGGTGCCTCACGTTTCCAGGCGAAGGTTTTTTGATCCATCGCCTCTCGGAGCAGCTGCACTGCCCGTCTCTCTCACACTCCCTCTCCCTCTCTCTCTGCCTCTCCTTCCTTCCTTCTCTCTTACACGCATCAACGTACACACACGCACAACTCTCCCACAGTCCTCCCCAGACGCAGGCACCTACACGTTCACTTCCCCCCTCCACCCCTTTCCCTCGGGCGCTGACATCACGAGTCACTATGGCAACTCTGGCTCCACCCCCGTCTCTCCACGGCCCAACTTACCTGTCTGACTACCTCGATTTCACAACTGGCTTTGCTTATTTTCTTAAAGTGCAGAGTAGGTTAACAAAACAAAACAGCCATTGCAACGAATGAAAAACAATCTTAAGAAGGACATTGATTCTATATGAAAAAAAATCTGCCTATGCAATGATTTCTAACCAGTGTACCTAAGGGTAAATTGGCATGTTGGAAGCTGCACACATAATCTGAGAAAACACAAACTGTTTTGCACAATACCTGTTTAGCTGCACAGAAATCCCCTGCGGCAAGATGCCAGTCTCACCATTACCTTCAATTGTTTTGGGTACAAAGGCCCTGCTTGTCCCTACCTCAATGCATTCCCTGACCTACTGCCCGTGAACAATGACAAGGTGAGCTGCGATGCCCCCTCTGAGTCCACTATCCATCCACTCACTGTAATCAACACTATAAACAACCCAGGAAAATGCATTGGAATATTTGACAGAAGTTAAAAGCAATGTTTTAGAGTAACTAGGCACAGAAGCAACTCCTCTCTCTCTGAGGCAAACTGAGGGAGGGAATGTGACAAGTAGATTTATAGGTAGGACCATGTTTTTAACCTGCAGCAAAAAAACAAGGAAATAGTTTTGTGGTTGCCTTACCTGAACAAGAAAATAAGAAAGATCCAAAAGAGAGAAACACTAATACTTACTTAATGCTGACAAATCACTCTGCCAATGAATAAACAAACAGGCATAGCAGTAATTGTATTGCAATTCAAAGCTATAACAGTAATAGAAGGTTATGATGATATAATAAGACTTGAGAATACGTACCCCCCTAGTGCAGCTGCCTTGTTGCTGCCCCAAACATGCTCCATACAAAGGCCTATTACGAGAGGGCATCTGGCACTTAAGTCGTGGTGAAGTTAAGTCCAAGAAATCAATTTAAACCACGTCCATGTCTTTCAAAGTGCAGCATGAGCTCTGAGTGGAGACAGGTCTGACGTGCATTTCATTATCTCTTTCAATTTGGCTGTCAATCTCTACTTGTATACTTTTGAGTCAACCGTGATTGGCTGAGACCCAGATCACATGTCACATTCCATTCATGAAACAAAGGGTGATGAACTTTGAAGCTTTCTAACTATTATAACTATTCATCAAACTGCAGTGGATATCAAAATGAATGTTGATTTTGAAGGAATATATGTGTATGTGTCTTCCATGTGTTACCCTATGAGGTCCATATCCCACTTTTTGCTTTCAACACCCCAAAACAAGATTTGTTAATCTAATGCATAGTGGCTTATCAGTGTAATGTTGTAATGCAGATATAAGATCAGGATGAGTAGGTGAATCAAATTTCTACAGTTTTCTGCCCATCTAGAAGCAGACAGTAGGGATATTCAGAGCAGTATGTACTTAATCTTACAAAGTGCACTTGAATAGCTGCATGGTCCTCCAGCGGTCGACAGAACACATCAGCTGATTGCTCAAATGATTGAATCTGCGCACACTACCGCTTTTCAGTGCCAAGCTTAAGGTACTTTACCAAATGACTACTCTCCCGTGATAGTCCATGAGATTATACACTTTTAAATGTCCACCACTGTATTCAACTTTTAAAAATCATCAGTTGTTGTTAATCTGTAACCTCTTTTTTGTTAATGAATGTACAAGGATAAGCCAAACTTACATAAGTATAACAGTATTCAAAAATAGAGCAAATACATATTTATAGTTAAAAAGTTATAGTCTATCGTATGTAAGAGTTTTTCTTTTAGATTTTTAGATTTATCTTTAGATTTTTATTTTATCTGACATTTTCTTTGTCAGATATACATGTGTATTTATGGAGTAAATTTATTCAAATCAAATATTGATTTTACTGATATTTGCTGATTTCTTCAATATAACAAAACATTTTACATGACTGAGAAGTTTTGATAATCTTTTGTGTTGTTCTCAAGTCGGATCCTAACCTGGCTCATGCCAAACTGATACGTGTAGTACTCTGAATTAGGTTCTATACATTTATCAGTCTGAAACTGACTCTCACTAAAAGCAGTCTTGAAAATGCACAACGTCATGATAAATATTAGAATCGCAGTGTTTGGTGGAACAAGCCAGAAAAATCTAACTTTTGTTACATCCAGTTGAGAGAAAAGCACATACATCTTCCACAAATGCACACAGCGTTTACCTTCTGCATGTTTGTCACAAACAAAATAATCTGTATTTTCGCTGAAATAGCCTGAAGTACTTCTGTCGAAATCACTGTTTATTTTGGTTCATTTGGGCACTTGGCTTCATTGGTCTGCCTGTCCGCTGAACATTAGAGCGGAAGTATCTCAAGATGGGTTCTCATGAGTTTGTGAGCACACAAATACCACGAGAATCCATTTTTGCTGTGCAAGGTTAAGCAGTATAAAAAAACTAAAACCAGTTTTCAATGTACCTAAAAGAGCTCTCTGATATGACATGCAGCACATCCTTCTCATTAGGAGAATAGTATTGGTAAAATACTTTTTATAAATAATAATAAATATTTATATGGATGAAGTACATATGTACTCAAGTAAAAACAGTCAGCAAAAATAAAAAGTGTTGAACTAACATGCTCGCGGAGCCTCTCCTGGTGGCCCATGATGGCAGATGCGTGGTGGGGGTACTTGTGCTTGAGATGCTCCAGGAAGGCCTCCCTCTTCTTGTCCATGTCGGATGGCTGCATGGCCAGGATCTCCTTGGACCCCCGCGCCCCTCCTAGTGTGTGCCTACGCGGGACAGTCCGACTGCTTTTGGCATCACGTTCTCTGGTGGAGGTGTGTGTCCCGTTGGGGGATGGCTGCCTGCGGCTGACCTGCTCACTGTCGTCAAGAGACGTTACCTTCAGGTTGCTCTTGCTTTGCTCTGAGGGAAACAAGAAGAATAGGTGAGGATATTTGAACTCTGCAAATGTTTTGACAAAAATTCAAGTGTGTATGTGGGCTTTAAATCTTAACGAGGTCTTGAAGAGGACGAACATACCCTGTCCTGTTGTTTAAGACTAGATATAGGGCTGGGCAATATCAAAGTCCAATTGCTGATCCTTGTGACAATGTTTCATTTTGGTGATAGTGGGCAGTGAACTCTCAGAGGAAAAAAGTATTAGCTATTAAACACAATATAAAGCTACTTAGTGTACATGAACTGATACCCTAATCTCAGTTTCAGAAAACTAAAACGGGCATACAGCAACTTGTCAGAGCCTGGAATCAAACACTTTTGCTCACACAGTAAAAGGAAAAATCCAAATATGTCAACTAGACAAAAAGTTGTAGGAGTGAAACTCTTGGATCATACCTGGATGACTGAGGAATTACACAGTCGCCTTTTCCCACAATTCCCTTGGCTATATTGCAGGACCCCTCCACAGACCAACCTAAACAGTATTGTATCTTTTACCTTTTAACTCCTATAACATACTATGAGATTATATGAGTTATCGCTGAAGCCTATCCAAGAAACTACTGGCCTTAGGTGAGATAAATTCTGGCGGATGGTAAAAAGTACCAAAACTTCTAGACAAAAACCTTTCTGCACAGCAAGAGCAGAGACTGACAAACAAATAAAAGATTTTAGTGACAATTCCCAGAAGCAAACGGAAAACGCTACTTGAATCTGTCAGCCCAGTATACGACAAGTTAATGCCGTTTTATAATTCAGCCTTAAATTTAACACGACAGACACAAGTCTCGATGACAGTGGAGATGTAAAACAGCTGCTCTCTCGTAAACCTCCATAGAAAAGACAGGAAATCAAGTTGAGAATATGTCTGAGGGCGAAGACCTGAGCCAGACCAGTGGGAACCAAGCAATAAAGCCTAACCGATCTGCTGCAGTTTTCCTCCACAAAAGACAAATGCATAATATGTACCTTTCACTGTGTAATGGTACAAAAAAAAGGACGTCAATCCCTCACCACGTAAACAGGGGATTTGAAGTGGGTTTGTGAGCGCTAAAATATAATAGGACTTTTCATTTTGTGTTTTGAAAGCTTAAAAGCACGCTGTGAGGCAGAAACAACAACACATAATTCTTCGTTTTCTTTTGAAATGTATGACAGGACTGAGGCGCTGCGGAGAACAAGTGTGATAACAAGATAACAAGGGATCCACCAGAAATATAACAACACTGTATTTTATTCATCTCCCCTGCCTCTTCCTAAATGAGCCGGCGCGACAGCCAACCACTATGGGCCTTACAGGTACAACTCGAAATGTGGATTCAATTTCACCCAACAATTGCATGTCTTTGGGCAGTGAAGGTGGTTAAGGTGCACAAAAACAAAACTGTCAACAGAAACCAAGAGGAAAAACTACTTCCATATAAATGACCTATATTCCAACATGAAACACGAGTACTACAGTCACCTCAAAGTACCACTTAGTTCAAACAATTAAGAGGAAATCTGAATAATATAACAAAGATCAAGGTCAACATATTTATTCGCTATGACAACTGGATATTGTGTAACTGTTAGGCACTATTTCCTGAATGTAACTGTATACAATATTTGATATGTTTGAATGCCACTAGTTGTCAGCGATGCTTTAGATAGTCTGGTACATGGTTTGGTGATTTAATAACAGAATGCCTAGACCAGGAGTGCCCAAACTCTTTTCACTATGAGCCATATCTTGAAAAATATTCGACACAGAGGGCCACAGATGGTGGTCAATACAGTAGATTATTCAAATAGTTGCATTTGACATAGTTTTAACTTCATACTTTACATAAGGCTTGAAATATTAATATTACGTATGACAATGCAATGTGATGTTATTTAGGTTATATTGGTAGGATTACTCAAATTTGCTGTAAAAAGCACTGATTTGATCAATTTGGCCGGTCTAGACATATATATTTATGAGTGATAGAATGGAAAATACTATACAATGAGTCATAACTTTACGTACAACTTTGACAATGATTACACACGAGGGGCCCTTTAAGGAAATGTTTACCTCCTAACCATACGTTTAAACCTAAGAATAACCTTTTACTGCACGTTAGGTTGTCAACATATATTTGAAGATAATTGCAATAATTCATTTCATTCTGTTTGTTTGCACATAATATTTTGAATGTGTCACTACTGCAGTCCTGTCACTGGCACCACTCCTCAAGTTCACAATCCCTGGTCTTCATGTACGTCCAAGTCTATTTTTAACTCCCAAACACAGCTAACCAAATTACACCCAAGTGACAGAACAAGACCTCCACGTTATCCACGGATGGCAAGTCAGAAAAAGTGCATTTATTTACCTGTCTTCTCTTCCCCTGTAATTTCGTCTTCCATGGCATAAATAGATACGAGGCAGCCGACAAGGGTGACAGGAGTAGAGGGTATGGGTCGGCTAACTGCTTGCTTACAGATTCCAGACGGAGCTTGTGTTGGAAAAAGAGGGGGCTACAGATAGGCCCTGCCCCACTGCCTCAGGACAGACTGCTGGGGATTTGGAAAGTCAACTGCATTCCAGGACACAGAGTCAGGACTGGCCCCTCACCCTATGGCTACGGGATACTGCCACTAGCTGTATACCACTGCGCTCTTGGTCAATGTGTGCAAAAGAGGAGGACTTGTTAAAAAAGATACTAGCAAAACACGTCCGACTTGTAAAAATTTGCAGGTGGAAGTCACAAAACAAACGATATGCTTGGTTTAAGTCACGGTTCAGATAATGTGTACCTTTAAAGTACACTTGTTTACAGCTACTAGTGGTAAAAAAACAAAGCTTACCAAAAGATACTAAATAAGAAATAAAAAAAAAAACACACACATATTTAAAAGTACATGTGCGTATTTTTAGAACAGAGTTGGGAATATTTTAAGGACTGGCCATAGTGAAATAATGGTGCAACTGTCATGATAATAACTTTTAAGTAGTAATAATAAATGTGGTTGCAATCTGTAGCAGTAGCCTCCTTGTTACAGAAATCACAATTACACCTGTGCAAGTACCAAGTATTTTTAGTGATCACAGTTTTAGAACCATATAAGGTCAAGTAATATAAATAGTACTAAAGCCAAAAGGAAGAACTTTACTTTCAGCGATTTTCTTCCACCTCCGCTGATCCTGTTATCTGATCAACAATGCGGCCGACTATGACAAGAGGCGTCCTGCAGGCACACTCTTGTTTCCAATTAGGATCTGATCTACGGACACTACAGCCATTGTCCTCTATGAGCTCTATGAAAAGCCCCGCTGTCCTGTTAGCTTAAGAACACGCACAAACAACTCCGGCTTCATATAAGTCTGCAAACATGTCCACCGTCCACTGAGGCTCTGATGTTTCACAGCTGCAGATAGTAAACGTAAAGGGAAAGCCCAGAGGATGCACCTTGGCTGGAAAAAACAAAGGTGAGAGGATCAATGTACTGGTTTGTGGGCCATGTAATTGAAAGCTGTGGTCTGAGAGCATGGACACACACAATGCAGCAGCTGACAGATAATGTCCAACATATGGAGACAAGACGCTCCCACCCACTTAGTGTCGGGGCAATCAGCTAACATGTCCGGCCACAACTGAAGAGCAGACCAAACACTGTATTCTTGACATTTACTTTTACGTGAGAATGGAGCTCTGTAATGCTGTAAATCTATGATCATATTATTCTGAAGCACAAAATAATGAAGTCACTTTTTAGTTGTAAAAGGCAACTTGTTTAGGAGTTAGTTGCATTTCAAAGTGCACTATTTAATGTTTTTGGTGGGGGGTTACAGATTACAGGTCAGATCCGTGGTGAGGCGACCCTCCTCACGGTCATAATCCATGCTTTCTAAGATAAATGTATATATTTTGAGTTATAAAAACACCTACTAAGGCAAGATAGATAAGTTTAATACCATACTATTCAGTTAAATCTCCATGGAGACAAGCAGGTGGCAGACCTCCACCAGAAAAGTTACACAGTGCCCCTTTAAATATAATATATGTCATGTATTTTCAAAATCTTGTTAACAAGTAAGATAAATCTGATCAAAATGATGCCCCTGCCGGTATACACTGGCTGTTGAAAGAAGAGCAAAAAGCATATAATTGTATAAATACGGGTACAGGAAAAGTTAAAGTGAAAATAGCTATAATTTTAAATCTGAAAAGTTGGAATTGTTCCACAGACGTGAGGAGCAGATGGTTGGCTGTAATTTGATAGCACTTCATCTTCTGCATTTTTCAGAATACAAAACATTTCCAAAACTTCTCTTCAGAATGATGGACCAAGAACTGACAGCTCAAGGAAACCTGCCTATGATACAAAACCAAATGAGCTCCAAGTATGAATGCATTTTTACTATTGTGCAAACTCAGAATCACACTGACAAAACATAAACTTTGACAAACAGCTGAGAGGTACACTGCTCAAATTCTTCTATCCTGACAGCACAGCATCCATCATCACATCAAACCACGGGGTCACCTCTTGCTCCCCTGAACCTATCATTACCCCTAACCAACAATTACATGCTTTGCTCCCTCCAACCTGCCTCTCTTCACTTTCTGTCAACACTCCATGTTCCAAAACTGACCCTCGATTGTCCCAGAATCACCGGGGGGCGCCAAAGAGGTAACTACGTCTCGCCCCGATACCCCAAGAATGTCGCAGATGATGGGCTGAAAGACAACCGGCCGCATGGACCCCTGCTGTTCGCGCTAACTCGTACTTATTTATATGGAGGAATGTCTCCCTAGCGCACTCCCACTCTCCAGCACTATTACTGTCCTGTACGCATGCCGGCCTTTACAAAGCACCGTGTGTGTGTGTAATAAAAGCAAGGCTCACATCGAGATACCCGCAAGACATGAATAATGAGAAACAGCGGAGAGAATGGCAGTAAAAGTTATAGGGAGTCGGAGATTGTAGATCACTTTATCTTATGCTGTGAGATAAGTATGTAGAGCGATCCTGTATGGTTTAGCTCATCATTAAAAGCACGTTTGTTAACTGATAAGATGGACAAAGTGGAAAATAATGGTACAATGCTAGTTATGGTAATTTATCTTTTTAGTAAACGGTTGACAGCAAGATTGAAAACAACAACTTGCGTTCAACAATATAAAAAAGGCTTTGTAAATTAAAATAATACTATTTGTTATCAGAAATGTATCCTCTGGTTCCAGTCCCAACTAATGTTTCTGGATGTCCATTGCGTTATACTGATAGCTGTCAATCAAAAGTGAAGCCCTACCCCTGAAATCCCCATCAGTTTTTGCATTTTCCAGCTATTTTGCCATTTGAATGTGGATAAAATTATATCTAAATACAAATATATTTTACATTACCATAAATATTTCAACCCAACAACAGATTTTCTAGTTTTAATTCTACTAAAAAGTTCAACTTGACACCCATACACTTTTCCATTGACTCTAAATTTCCTGTGAAGTGAATGGGCAAGATAAGCTTATAGAATTTTGAATGTTTGAATGAATTTATTTTGAATGTTTTCTGTTTTGTTTCTTGTTTTGTTACTTGAAGGGTTTGCACATTTCTTTTTGTGGTTTGCACATTTCTTTTTTGTGGTTTGCACATTTCTTCTATTTCTTGTTTGCAAATTTTAATGTATTCTTTTTATTTAATTTTTTTGGCACATTTAATATGTTTGCACTGAGGGTGGAGAGAACAGCAATTTCATCTGCGCTATTCATCTTGTATATATATGCACATTTGACAATAAAAAGAAATTGAAATTGAATTGAAATTGAAAAATAGAATAAACAAGCTGATGAAGATGAAGAACAGCAGAATGACAGGGGACGACTGTAGCTCAGCTGGTAGAGTGTTCGTCTATTGATGGTTGGCAGTTCGAATCCCGTTCTTAACATAAACATCATTGGTAAAGTGGTCAGATCCATTCTTTCACAGGTTGCCATGCTATTCCAGTACAAATAAAACAAATGAATGCTGTTGTTGTGTCCATGGACAAGACACTTACATACATACATTTTCCGCCCATGTCAGTGTCACTTCTAATACTTCCTATTGCCCAGGGCTGGCACACAGCACTATGCACTCTGACCCTGCCAACCACAGCATGCCCGGCTGCACCACTGTCTCTGGAGGTGACCTGGAAAAGTAGACACGCTCCTCTGACTGATCGGACACAAGATAAGCCATTTCCGACATGAAATCTGATCCTGGAGATGGAGGAATGCAAAAACAATGCAGCCCGGCCACATTCTGACACTCAAGAACAACAAAAGGTGTAGGGAAGGGACATGTACAGGTCGCCCCTTACACCTGTGGGAATAAACAGACACTTACTTGAGTGTCATGAGAAAGTGGGTTGCACTTTTATGACATGACAGTTATTACATGGGGGTAATGTGTAAAAATATCATTGCAATTTAGAATATAGAGGGCGTATTTCTGGAGATAGTTTCACAGGCTCCTTAAATGTTGAAATTGTGAAGTTAATTGGAGCTACAAAACTAGCTCATAATCCAAGTCATACTTAAATATACTTAGAAAACATGATAAAACAACAACAAAACAAAGGGTTTTTGCTCACTTTATTACAAATATTTCCTGCATTTACACTAAGTTCTCCTATTATACAAATATGCAATGGTTGAAACAAAAAAATTATAAAATGAACATTTCTATGCAGCTCTTCTGGATACTTCTGTGTACACAATAAAGTTTGCTGTTGTGTGAAGAACTAACATTTGAGTATCACAGTTTACAATGGAAAACAGGCCCAAGCAGTAAATACACTTCAATTAGCTTTCTTACTTCATAAAGTCTTTTCTCACCCCTCACCCATCTCCCCACTCTTTCTTATATGAGACCAAAAATGCAGTCCACTCCACGCCAAGCCCCTCAAAATCTCCATTATGTCCCCCAGCTGTCTGCTCATTAAAGCAACTCTCTACAGCTTTAGGACCAAGTAAACACTATACATGAATAATACATAAGGCTGACAAAGAAACATCTCTTATTGTTGCTTTAAAAATATAACATGTCAAATTTCTAAACTTTCTTCTTCTCACTACGTTGCCATGTATTTTCAACTTTTCCAGCTAATTAGGCTTCCTCCCTGTTGCATGAATGACCACAGCTCCAAACTCCAGATCAGTCTTTGCAGAGACCTGCAGGCACCCAGAAATCTATGGTATGTACGATGCTTACAGTTTAGTCTCCAATTAGAGCGCATACTATAGGTGTGAATAGGGGAGTCCAGACAGCACTGCCAACATGATACGGCTTACAGACATGTGGTCTACAGGCTCAGCTGGGAATAGAAGCAGTAAATGTTGTGAGGATAGATGAAAACTGTAAGAGAACACCGGAGACTGTGTGTAAGTAAAATTATTCCATTACATATTGGCGGATGTAATGGTATGTGTTAAGAGTTATGTAGTTATTCCACAACCTCACTGAATAGTAGACTATAGTTTACTATCTCTGTCATTCCTTCTTACTTTATATTAAACCTCCAAAGGCAAAAATTAGGTACAGTTTTGGTTAAAATATTGAATCATGTACGGGCTTAGATCCAAGCACTTCCTTGATGAAGGGTTTTATATTGTTTTCTGTTCAATGTCTCTTTGCTTTGTCCTGGATGTTACACAGTAGAATAGCATTCATTTCGCTCTTACATTTACTGTGTTTTTATGCCAAAAAATGACCTTGAAAAACATGTATTCTTACTGTAAATGGGTTTGCCTCTTCACAGATCTGTAACTTGGCCTGGTGGCATAATCTCATCCATTTAATCCAATATCCTCGAACATTCTTGGTAATATTAACATGTCCATGGAGACAAAGGGTGGTGGTTATCAATCCACTCCCCAAACAACTAAGCACATTCTCTTAAAACTGTCAAAGATCTGTGCAAAGCCTCTGACCACCACCATCACTCATATACTACTTTTAAACATATAGGCAAGTTGGGTGACAAGTGTTTTGACCAAGGATTGCAATGACAGCGGGAATCGTACCACTGACCTTAACCACTGAGCCACTGCCTCTCCTTTATTTTCCCCAGTGCAAAATTTGACTAAATGCTGGATGGTGATTTGCGCAGAAATCTTGTAGCTAATTTAATCATTTTTTATCCTTAATTTTCACACATAAAACATTACATACTGTATAATTTGATACTGACTGCACACTCTTTGAACACAGCAGACTGATTTCACCACTGTTTTACCTCCATGTGGGACTGCAGCTGAGTTTGAGTGGGCGAGTTTTGTAGATCTTTAACTTAAATGCAAAGTTAATACTCTCCCTATTGGGGCCACTACAACTCCAATAAAGTTTAACTCGCTGTTCGGGAGGAGAGAGAAAGCGGAGGCCGTTCTCGTAAAAGTCAATAGTCAAATCCTCTCTGAATCTCTCCTTATCTCCATTACAGTCCCCACCATTATGCAGCTAACAAAACAACCAGCAGGGGAGCGAGGAAGCTTCACTTAAAACAGGCACAGGACAAGTCAAAGGAACAGCCGTGTTTATCGATTTGTTCATCTCATAAGCACAAACGCTATGTCTGTCTGCTCCGATGTTTAACTCACATTGATCCAAAAACTATTAAAGAGGCGCTATACCTTTTAAAAATGCAATCTCCATGGAGACAATTAGGTGACGTGACAACCAGACAGTTAAAGGTCACTGAGAATGCCTGTTATTTTAAAGTATGTTTAAGCAATTAAAAACCCTGCAGTTGAATAAATGCAAGATAGATGACTTAAATGCCATACTGTGGAGCATTCCAAGCACAGCAATAACATCTCCATAGAGACAAGAAGTGGGTAAAATGGTGATGTATTGTTAGGAAATAAACTGTTAACTGGCTTGTCATTTATTAACTGCTACGCTAAGTGCTACCTAATGGCCCCTGTCTTTTGTGAGCTTTTCAGTGCAATTATGAGTGCACAGTGTCAGCAGCACACAGACACATGTGTTAGCTAGCAGGCCTGTCTCCTCTCTGTACACTTCATTAACTCATGGCCAGAGTAGGTGTAAGGCGACCTGTAGCCACCGGCTCGGATATCTGCTGGTCGCCCATGACAACCATCTCCGGGACAACAACAGTGAGGAGGAGGAGCGAGGGGGAGTCGGGGGTGCAGCTGCGACGGGGATGTCCACTAGGGAGATGGAGAGGAAGCATTTGCCTCCACAGAGAGCTTTGACCTCTTGGGAGCCAGCGATGAGGATCTGTTTGGAGTAATGAGGAAAGTGCACCCGGGGAAAAACACAGAGCAGTTAATTTGATCACACCCTTTCCCCAGTGAGGAGGGAGTTTTCTGTTCAAGAGCTGAGGCATGGCAGCGGCTGTGATAGAGTCATCCATGTGCAGGATATAGAGGAATTCTTTAGCATAACATGACATCACAACACTGTAAATTGAGGTGGAGAACAGCACAGGATTTTACGTACTTAGCCCGGGTTACTCGCAGATTGCATGTTACTTTTTTGACCAAATATTGGACCAAAGTAACGTCATTTCATGTGGATTTCTAACGACCTAATCTAATGACCTGAAAACCACTCTAGACCACTACAGTGTCCGGGGAAAAGAGACTTCTTGCAGATTCTTTCCGCAGACGCGAGCCTCACCCAAACCCGCATTCACACTGCGGCGAGATCCACTTGGCAGGGTGCATTTTAATGGAGCGAGCCCCGGCGTCAGGGGGCCGTACCCTTTTTTTGATGTAATAAAGTAACATTTGCTATGTCTCAGTACAGATGTATCGTAAAAGCGGCTCAAAATGAGACCAATCTGTGCTGTTTCCATCTAAGCATTTTTCTATCATCCACAAACCAGGAAGTAACCAAAGTGCGCTGTTAGCATGTTAGTTTTTGTGTGATGGCAGGATTCCTCTCTGAACTAAACTCATGAGAGTGGAAAATTTAGACAAATGTGTGAGGAATATGTTTGGACCACTCTTTGCACTACATTGCACTTGCAGATTATGAAAATCTTTAAAATATACAAAACTGTATCAGTTTGCAGTAAATTAAACATAAACTGGCTGACTTTTACACCCCTGCTATAACTGACATGTCTTAATCACAAGCTCAACACAACTTTGCATGCGAGCGCTGTCTCACAACTTTATTAAAAAGTGATTGCACGACTGCACCCCTCTCTCTCTCTCTCTCTCCATAGTGATAAGCAGCTTACGGTATGGACTTCACCAGCCAATCCTTCATTACTGCTCACCCTCTGCAAGTGTATCAATCTGCTATTCTCTCTGCGTGCTAGCACATCACAAAACGGCACAAGACAGGCATGTTTGCAAAGTTGGGGTTTGAAGCTAAAGGCGGCTTAAGAAAGCACGATACTGGAAATAGGAAAATAGCATATCAGTGTTTGTCACAAGTCATTATATGGATTTGGTGAATTTGAAAATATGTGTAAGTATAAAGGTGAGATAGTACTGGACACTGGAGGCCTTTGAAACCATAATGTGGAATATTGCAATAACTTTTCTGCAGAGGAAAGCAGGTGGTGTACCAGAACACAGAAGAAAGCCACTCCACACAGATCCGGCCGACCAAGGAGTTGAACCCACAACCTTTAGCAATGAGGTGAGAGGGCTAGTCATTCAGCCGCCGCACCCTGCATCGCTTTATGACAAAATGGAACCAACAAAATTCACCAATATTTGTGTAGCAGGTCATACTTCAAAGAGTCCTACAAAAGGAACACAAACAGGAAGTGCCCTTAGCCATCTTCATTTTGTCTGATCTGTAATGTCCACACTTCCCCACCAGAGTAAACATGTGGGATGGTACAACAAATATACTAAACACAACAGGCAAATTACCGGTACTGTACCACCACTAATTACTTGTCTATTTCAGAAGTACTAGTCTTCCAATTCCATCACAGAAAATTCTCATAAATTTTTATATAATGAGCAACAGGAAACAAAAATGATACAAACTATGCTATTTTCAAACAATTAAACAACATAAAATAAAGAAAAAACTAAATAAACATGTAAGAAATAATGCTGTGCACGAAAGGAAGGCACACAACTACTCATCTCCTAATTTGGCATTTATAAACTTTGCAATTATAACTTTTTTCCATTGTGTTAAAAAAGAGGATTATACAAAATCTTCATCCAACCTTCTGCTTATTTGAAGGCACTTCAGTAACTCTTTGTCCTTGTGAGTGTTCAGAACATAAGAGCAGGTTTTAAAAAGGGCTCGGGGAAAAAACAGGTGAGAAAGATCAACTAAACAAAAGCTTTTTAGAGTTTGGGCCACAGTTCAGAAAAGTTGCAGAAAAAGAGTGTAAGAGAAAACTGCTATCTTTAATAGTGTAACCACAGCGGGTTACTACTAGCAGAGGCAGCCCTGGGTTATGTAGTGTGAATGGGAGAGGAGGGAACAGGCTATAAACTGGAATACTATTGCCTCCTAGTGTTACTGCAGTGGCTAAAACTGAATAATACATTCTTCAGATACTGTTCAGTATTTAAATGATAAATAATATTACAAGAAGCATGTTGCTCCTGTGTCTGCACCATGTCCTGAAATGCTCTTACAATGTAAGCGCAGTATTTTTAAAGGTGCACTGTGTAACTTTGTGGTGGAGGGTCTGTTGCTCATTCACGGAGAGCTAAATACTTTGTCTGGAATGTACCACAGAGATATTAAACTTAACTACATAGAAAAGAACAAAGAAAGTTTGCTTGAAGTTAAAGTTACTTGTCAGCTCTGTGGGGCATTGAGCTCACAGTAACAGTGAGTTTTTCAAGGCATTTTATAGAACACCTGTAATTAAACATAGAAGCAGGATAGATACTAATATTAGTATGGATATTAATGTCATACTGTTGTAGAGACAGGCGGCATGTGACAGCTCAACCAACAGAAAAGTCTTACAGTGCAGCTTTAATGCATGATACAAATATGTTACTCCTATCTAACCCCTGTGAAATGTCTGCGTTCATTCTATCCCCATTCAGGTACATTTTTGTTTGACTTGGTTAAGTCTATTTGGAAGATTAAATATCACACCCACACAAGCAACCTTCTAATATTGTGCAACTCTTCTGTTGCTTTCACTTTGGTGAATGCAATGATGTCATAATCCCACATGGGGCAGAGACAATCATCTAAAAGGAAATACACTCAAGTTGAACCTCATAGCAAAAAGGCCCTTTCATTTGCTCTATTACAACAAAAATCTGGATATTAACATATTCATGAGTGGTGACACAGCTGCAGTACATCCAGAACGCTGCTGCTCGAGTCCTGACTAGAGATAGGAAAGTATGACCACATAAGTCATGTGCTGAGGTCTCTGCACTGGCTCCTGTGGCTCAGTACTGTACAAGTCTCTCCATGGTCTAGCACCAAAGTACATCTCTGACATGCTAGTGCTATATGAACCATCTTCCACTCTGAGGACTTCAGGGGCTGGTGTCCTGCTGGTGCCCAGAGTCAGGACTAAACATGGCGAATCAGCATTTTAGTTTTATGCACATGAAGATGTGAGACAGGCCTCTACTTTGACAATGTTTAAATGCAGGCTCAAAAGTTCTGTTTAGCTGTGCATATGACTGAAAGGTTTTTATTCTGCACTCTTCTCTTTTAATGTTCATTTTAAAAGATTATTTATGTTTTGAATTGTTTGTTTTGTGATTTTAATGCCTTTCTTATTCTGTAAAGCACTTTGAAGTACTTTGTGTATGAATTGTGCTATACAAATAAACTTGCCTTGCCTAAATGTACTGCAGCCCTCCAATTGTATTTAATATATCTAATAGTATATCAGTTTTGTATATGAGGTCATTTCCTCTTAGCATGAGGGCCAATGGTCAGATCAGATAGTTTAAACAGAAAAAGTCCCTTGGGTAGCAGCACAGAAAGGAGGGCTGTAAGACCTGATCGGGAAAAGACATTTAGCCAAATCCAGCAACTCCACTTTCAGGAGCCGAGCAGACCTGACCGGCTCAGAGCCCTCTGATTGGTCATTAATGACATCATTCCCGGGGGCCCACCTCCTCCCATGTCATCAGTGCTGAAGCATCTCAGTGATGTAATGCAGGGAGGGCCATGACAAATTCTCAAGCAGCACCCCTTTCTTCGTCTGCACCTTCTACCAGCCCTCATCAATTCACTGCTCCCTCTCCACGTAAAGCCACCTGTTCAGTACAGGCCGTGAATGGAGGCTAAGCCCACAGTATTTCAATATACTAAATGGCTTAGACGAAAACAAAGAGAAGTGAAAACGAACGGCTTTTACAATTCCTAATCCGTATGTGTCCCACGGCTGCAATTAAAATAAGGTTCAAGGTTTAAGCTGATTTAAGTCCCCACCAGGTGTGAGGGAGAGAGTCGGACCAGGGAAGTATGATGTCATAGTGTGGACGTGCTATACATATATATTTATTTATCTTTATATATTTATTTATATTTATGACTAAACAAAGTGCTACATGTAGTTTGTCAGCTATGTTAGCACTGTTCAAATTTCAAACATGATTTCCAAAAATTTTGATAGTATAATATAGTTTTTAATTCAAACAAAAAGTAGTTTCTCTGTGATTAGTGTGTGGTCTGATATAGATAATCTATTTTCTGTATTGATACTTGTTCAAAGAGCCTCTAGTTTAAGTATTGATTAGTTTTGACAGCCTCGTTGGCACAGTGTGGTTTACTCTAAGTTTCCAATGTTTAAAGTTCAGCCCGAGCGACAGGAGATTTAGCAGTAGATCCAAACCAGAATGGCATGAATTTATTTTGCAACAGTTGTTACAGCATGGCACACTTTTCACAGCCACTGAGACACTCTTCTCTTTCTCAGGTCATTTGGCCAAACATCAACATCTGTTTTTTTAATTACCATTTGTGACAGATCTTCTCAGAGCATCCATGTCCTTGGCTGACACCCACAGCTCCTGCAGATTAGTGTTCAAAGTACTACTTATTCCCGCTACAGTGGCACACATCACAGCTTTGAGAACGATACTGCAAACTGAGATAGTAAAAGTATATTTGTGAATATTTTATGCAGTGATAGGAGTAAAGCGTGCTGCACTGTTGGAAAGGAGGGAACCAGTTCAAAACCTCAAAGGAGTGAATGTGGAGTGTGCAGCTGGTCCATACAAACTGATGAAGAGTCTGGGGAGAGAGAGAGAGAGGAAGAGAGGAAGAGAGGAAGAGAGGGAAGGAGGGAGGAAGATTGTGAGGGAGAGGGAGAGAAGAGAGAGAGGGAAAGACAAGATAGAAAACCAAACATACATTTTAGGAGTAGATTTGAGAGTAGAGTAGTGTCCAGTGATTACTTATACTAATTATTTAAAAACACACACAAAAGGAGTATAGAAGTGGTATCTGGAAGTACCTTATGTTTAGTATTTCATAGTTTGGACACCTGTGTTTTTTTACACTGTACAATCTTCAGCTCAAATGCTCCTCCAAACCGATTTCCCCAGCTTTTGTTCTATCATTAGGCCTCTCTGACCACTGCCGATCTCTATTAGTGACTGCTGTTGCCGTCAGGAACATGCTTTATAGGTGCACTGGCAATAAATCCGGAGCAGAGAGTTGGGTAATTAAGTGATCCTAGCTGCTCCACAGAGAGTCCTCCATCACTGTCCGAGCTGACCACAGTAGATGGATGTGTCTGGGCCTAAGAATACAAGACCTCTTCATCTGAGCTATTACATTACACACTGTCACTATTATGATCCCTTATCTTCATGTTTCATAAAGATGATTGGCACATGGCAAATTTGGCACTGGGGCATAGACTGTATAAAGAAGTGGACTGAGGGAGTGTGACGTCACCCATAGTGTTCGCTCCAGTCAAATGAGACTCATCGAGACAGTTAGCAGTTATAGGGTCGATTTTAGAGCCGAGTTTCATATTAGGAAATCCGACCACGAGTATCAGAGCAACGAAAGAGCCAATCTGGAGCAAAGCTGTTGAAGGTAACACCCCTTCCTGCTTGCACCGCTGTTTTAGCAGGGGGCGGGTCCTAGCAACACTGCCAATCAAACTTGTTCCTAATGTTAGTATGAGCGACCTCAGGGAAGGAACGCAGCTGGTTTGTCTGTTACTAATAAACTAACATATCTTGAGTTACGGCCACAATAGCAAAATAAAAATACCAGGATCATGTAGTGCAGGTTAATACAAACATAGTAGCAGTTACAGCAAAGTCAATGCAACCAGAAACACACCTATGATCACTTTCTATGTGGAATAGAGCGGCTAGCAGGTTACCTGTGTCCATTTAAACACGGTGGCCCAAAAGTCACTGACACTTTTAAATCTTCAATAGCTCCTATAATTCTTAAGCTACACTCAGTAGGTAAACTGAACGTTCTGAGATTTTTGGCAATATATAAGGTTATAATTGTTCATTTACACTTGAACTTATCACTACTTAAACTAGGGGAAGTAAAAATTACCTCATTTTTTAAAATAATGTTTTTTAAGTGTCCACTATTTTGGGTTTGGCACTGAATCGCCCGATCCAACACACTTTACAAAACATTTGAAAGCATTTCTGGGCTTATGGCTCTTATTTGATCCTCGATATTATGTATTAAGTTCTTTGTTGTCTGAGGTTTATTCACAAACATCTTTTCTTTAAGATAGTCCCACAGGAAGAAATCGGGACTATCCTGTCTTTGAAAATGACTTATTATTCCTTTAATGGCATTTACACTTGGGGCATTTCTGGTATTAAAATGTAGACGGTAACACCGCTGGATTTCTGAATTTGACCCATGTGACTCAAAATGAGGGTTTGAGGGTTTTTTCCTCGGTGCTATATTTGCTCATATTAATGTCAGAAGGGTAGTTCTAAATGCTCTGAAAAAAATAAAAGCAAAATATTTAGAAACAAAAAGGTTATGAATTTTTTTCAACTATCAGTGACTTTTGTACATACAGCCTATGCACTGGGGTCCAACTCAGGGCGGATTTGTAATATACTGCAGTGAAAACATGTAATATCATTGTAGTGTAATGATCTGATGTTTTGTGTTTAGTTCAGAGTTGACACCTTTTGTTGTTCTTCTAACTGTTTATGTGTTGTTGCGTAACTGCTTTTGTGTGTGACACTTGTATGTAGTTTCTGTGCTGAGTTGATGTGAATGGTCTAATTGTCAGTTACTGGTCTGTTTTTGGAGACTGGCTCTAGTGAGTTGAGACTGCTGTTGTGTTGCTTTCGTGTGGGTTACAGCAGCCCTCGTGTTCAGAAAATAAACAACAGAATGCTACAGTTTTATGGAATGGGCAAGAGGAGATTTTAATGAAGGCAGGATGCGTTTGTCTGCTATAAACTAAACTTTGACACCAGTGGATCATTATGTTATATTTCAGTTCCACCTGTACTACAGCTCATCACCGTATATGTCATTATGTAGGTCGAGAGCAGTGGGCGTGGATGTTTGAAGCAAAAACACTTGATCTACAGAGAATAAAGATTATGCAAACGTACATGACTAAAATACAATATAATACAACTTTGAATGGGTAAATGAAAAGGGAAACAATTATCACGTGCAAGTTACAAGCTCTGAAAAGAAAACTTGTGCTTGGTTCCTGTAGAGGTCTCGGTAGTACTATAAGTTGGCGCTGTAGAGCTTGTTGTATAAAAAGTGGAAAACTTTTCAAACTTTCTACCTTTGCATTTAATTAGACTATTATTTATCCACTTTTATTCAAGTAACAGAACAAGAAATACTTTTACTTAATTATTAAAATAACAGAAAGGCTACTTCAAGGTTACAGTCGTATTTATCTTTGCATATGGCCTAATTCTTCAAGTTCAACAGTTTGAACTCACATGACTTCCACAGAGCTAACATCTATCTACACAACCCCTCCATTCCATCAGCTTCATTACATCCACAGGCAGATAGATTTTAGTGTGGCTAACCACCCTCCTCCACCAGCTAATGGCTTTAGCATGTGCATCCCAGCCCAGCGGCTCCAGTGGTCTCGCTTTTGCTCCGATCTTGGAAAGCCGGAATGAAGTGGGCCCATTGTTGTAACGCATTTGGAAAGAATAAACACTTTTGTCAACGGAAGGAAACTTGGAAACAAAGTGCTAAGAAAAGGTGGTAGGGCACAGGGGAAGGGGAAGGGGCGCGGAGGGGACTCGAGGTAGAGGCCCGTATCCTGACCGAGGGAAAAGCCAATGGAAATGCTCGGAACGCCATGGAACATTCCGTGGTGATGAATATTACTGAATATGAGGGTGGGAATGGAAAGTCGGCTCAAATCAATTACCAGTCATCGTATCCCTTAATTTGATGAACTACGTAATGATAGGGTCTCACTACCGCCCTGTGAATACTGCTGTGTAAAGAGGTTTTGCACTGATTTAGTAAAAAATAAAAAGTAAATTCAAAACTTGGAGAACACGCAAACCACCATCCACCAAGGCACTAGTCATATTGTAGCAGAGGTAGGTTGTTTTGTTTACTCAAATACATTTACTTGAGTAACTTATCAAAGCATACTTTTAATCCTACTTGATTCATTATTTATCGGAGTAACTGTACTTCTACTTGAGTAAAAGTTGTGGTTTCTCTTCCCACTGTGAATAAGTCTACAAGTGATAAAAGCTAACAGTATGACATAATTTAAACATTTGTGTTAAAAAACAGCTTTTGTGTGTTATTTAATGTTTTGTCCTTCAGATTACATTCATTTCAAATTATAAATCAGATCTCATCCCAACATTTACTCTTTAAGTTACTCTTTACTTATTCTGAAGTAACACTACTCTTACTTGAGTGACACAATATTTATACTATACATACTATATTGTTTATACTATATTGTTTCATATAGCAACATGTCGCTTTGGTGTGCAGGCTACAGTGGAAAACACCTATCGTGTAAAAGTACTAAAGTATCCCCAAATGTCTTGGGAATTTTCAGACTTTAAACGAAAACTATAAATATAATGGAACACTTTGGGAAAACGAGCTGGAAAGAAAAGTAAAAAGTAAATGTTAAATTTTACAAGTGGCCTCATATAGGAGTCTAGGGGTGGAATAACAAGGTATGGAAGCTCTGTCTGGGCCAAAAAGAAAAAAAAAGACCCTGGCACAAATGGGGTATGTAAAAGCAAAGTGTGAGTGGATTGTTTCAGAGTGTCAGTAATGTTTTTATAGCGCGGCTTAAGTGTGCACAGGTTGAACTAAAACAAACAGCACTGCCCAACTTCATTACACCAGAGAAGAACACCACCCAGGCAAATAAAACCAGGATTTAAACACATTTTACTGCACATGAACACCAAAATAACCATTTATTTACTAGAGATTCTTAAGGTTTACATGTCGGGTAATACTTAAGAAACTGTTTTAATAATAATAACATTTTACACAAATATGACACCAGGGCAGGTTCCATAAACAAAGAGCTGATTTAATACCTTTTTTCACAATTTTAAGCTGCGTTCACACTTTGGTCCGGGTCGAATCCCATATTTGGACCTGATGTAGGCAATCTGATCCTGTTCTAGTCTTGGTTTAGTTCTGATCTTATTCAGGGTATGCTGCAGGTTTAGTCCTAATTTAGTCCCATTTTTGTGTGCAAGTGGGAGTTACATATTAATAGCTAATAGATAACAGTAAAAGAATGTAAAAATAATGCATTGCGTGGTTATTTTTAACAGCACTGTGGAAACCAGCTCTTGCATCATTTGGCCTAGTTTGTGATTATAATAAATTGTTGCTAATTCCCAAAATACTTAAAATCCTATTGGCTCTACCACACCTCAAGTTCCATGTGGCGCACGCTCGCAAATCCATCTTCAACCCAACACTTAAGTCCTTAATGTTAAAAGTGTCTATAATCCCACTTGAATTAGCCCAGAGTAAACGTGTGTGTGTCGGTACATTGAGACGTTATGGTTGGTTACAGAGAGTCTTATTGGAGTATTGGAGTGTGTCTGTTTATCAGTCGGCACAGGATGGGGCTCTTCTAAACACGCCATGTCAAGACACAAGACAGATCTCCAAAAAGCTCAAGCACAACTCAGGAGGCCGCTGTGCCTAGAATAGTCCCACTCCAGGAATAACATCATGTGTATGACTGAAACACACTGTTGGAAGTATTGGAAACTTTGAAAATAGTGTGTAAGTTTCAAAATATCAGGGGTAATATCAATATTTAACAATTATTCACAATTATCTGTTTTTTGGATTGGAGTTTCAAAATTGATCCAACAAAAAATGATCTTATCCAACTTCCAACCATCATGTCTCCTATGAAACACTGATAAGTTTTGTAACCCAGTGGTAACTAGAACATGAGATTCAGATTTAGTTTAGATTGTGGATGTGGTTCAACTAAACCAGCCATTACAGATGGGTCAACGATCAGAAAGATCACAGTATGCCAGAACCATTCCCAGAACTTTTAATAGAAAAAAAAAAAATTATGTAAATCAGGAGTCTCAAACTCGAGGCCCGGGACCCAATTGCGGCCCGCAAGACGATATTTTGTGGCCCGCAGGACAATATTTAGTTTAATGTTAGTGTCAATCAAATCAATAAACCCCAAATACACGTGTCACTTGTGCTGTGTACTCCCGTCACAAAAGATTCAACAAATAACAATGTATATCCATAAAATCCACAAGAACTGACATACTTCCTCATGTATGTTGAAAATAGTGATGACGTTTGAGAAGATTTTAACAAAGCTTTTTTTGTGGATTACCTGATGCGGCCCAGCCTCACCCAGACTCCGCCTCCTGTGGCCCTCAGCTATTGTGAGTTTGAGGCCCTTGATCACCTAAATCATCATCATCTCTGACAAATGAAACATTCAAAGTTGTATTGAGCAATCATTCTCTTGCATTCAAAACATTAATGTGCTGATCTACCCCCATTTTCACCACCACCAGTCCACACCCACTGCTCTTCACTTAATAAAGAGCTAATACCTCACTGGGTACCTGCATTAACAACCTGGAAATCAGCAGTTCTTTTCTATCAATATTGCGATTTAAAACTGCCAAAATATAAGATAATGAGCCATCGGTGTCATAGATTCTAATTATACAGCAGACAAAAGCACAACATAAAATAAAAGTCACTATCTTCATTAAAGTACTAGTCACAAAGCCTGTTTAATTTGATGATATCATGTCAACAAACCTCCTAGTTAACACAAAAAGCTTATCCGATTTGGCATATGACATTGCCAAAATGAAGTGTATTGTTCTTTTACAGCAGCACGTTCAAACAGAGCCTTCATCTGTTGGGTGGAAAAGGATTTGGCCTAAACTGGGGTCGTGAAGCTGCTGTAGGAGCCAATTAATGAGGGAGAGATGTGGGATGATTATGTTCTGCCATCATCACCTCCTCTATTAGGGTGCAGCTGTCTACACAAGAGACAGCTTAGGTTTGGGGTGAAATGACAGCGAAAAACTCTTAGAACATCATTTACTTTACAGATTAAATTCATGCTTGAATTCAGTAACTAGTTTTAACCAGAAAACTGTTTCTTACTATGTGTACTCCCTTATTTTGTATGCCATCCACTGAAAGGTATCCATGCCCATGATTGTTTTTTTGGTAGAATTTCACGTAAGAACATTGTGGTACCATGAATGCCAGTCGTTTTGTGCCGTACAAGTTCAATCAAATGCCTTTTCCATTACTTCTCACTGTCTTATAACAAGTTGTTATTATCTCAAAACTGAAAACTCAAAATCACCAAAAAAAAAGTCTTTAGCAACTAGAACCAATATGTTGGTAGGTGGTGTTTTTCTCGTGTGCACTTTTTTATCTGCCTATTTCAATTACGTCCCCATCTTCACCGTAGCAGCAGAATCATCAGCTTCCTCAGCCTCTCCATCTTCTCCTCTTCCACCATCATCAAAAATAGCCCAGGGACAGATATACTGTATCGCTCTTGTCAAAATATGCCCACTGTGTGTTGTCTGCAGAAAGCGTTTATATATACATTTTTTTCTGATAATCAGGAAGTGTACATTGGCATGCTAGTTGTTCTTAGCTTTACTGAGATGGAAAACCTGGTCTCTGAGTGTTGTGAAAAGACCTTATAAACTCATCACAGTGAATAATGGATGCATCATTTAACTCAGGAATAACTGCAAACTGTTTAAAATAAACTATAAATAAACAATTTTTCCACATTTTTACAAGACTAAAACTGAGGTACGGCAACTTTAAAGATGCGCACAAGCCATGTCATATATGCATAACACAATAGCACACACTGGACCCAACCATGCATAAAACTGAAACACGGTTTTGGCTCCTTAAGTGCTCCGTGAGAGATGACAGTGTAGAAATAAGCACCTGGCTCTGTCTCTCTATCCCTCCTCCATCTCCTCCTGAAGCTTCATACAGTTCCTGGGCCATATGCCACTAGCACAGGTGTGTTCCCAATGAGCTCCAAGTCCCACTGCAGCCATCAAAACGTCCACTGCCACAGTCTGTCGTCTGCAGATCAACACATCATCATGTCTGTCAGGTCTTGTAAGGCTATAAACAACTGGTTAAAATCCTAGTCCAGAGACATAGAGACGTGTGGTGCTCTGCCATGTGTAAAAACAATAAAGCACAGTGACTGCACCTCATATGAGTGCACACGTAACTGCACAAAGGGCCCCTTCAGACCACAACTTTCAATTTGTTCACTTTCAGAATGCATGCTTCAACGCACACCAGGATTTTACATAGATTTACAGGATATTACTTAAACTAGGTCAAGTTAGAAATCTTAACATCCAAAGTATACAGGCTCGGAGGAATTAGCCTAAGCTTGCTATGGCATTTGAATTTGTATTACATCTTTATCAACTATGAAATGCAGGTTAAATTATGTGTCAACACAGTGGGAATTCAAGGAGGCACTGCTCTGTCTGAAGGTCTGTGACTGAATTTAGACTGTAATCTGAGCTTTACTTTAACACAGTCTGGCCAAAGAGAGTGGACTAAGTTGGAACTACAACAGCTAATCTAATTTTGTACTGTTAAACGAGGCTCTCTCAAAAAACAGTATGGTCACAAGTTAGCAGGCATTTTTCAATTAGTCACTGAACAAGGCTCCTGAGAATGTGTTGATTAAATAAAAAAAAAATAATATATATATCAGGATGTATGTGCTAATTGTGTCGCCATGGTAACTGCTGAACACACATACATGCAGCCCCTCCCAGAGCTCTGCAAAGTATCAATATTTGGTGTCAAGTATTTGGTGATTTTTTTCTTCTTTGTGTGTATATCTTTAAAAAACAAATGACAAAAATAAAATTCAAAAAGCTTATAGTATAGGACCATCTTACAAAATAGTTATCACGATAAACTGACATTGTAATAAGGTTTGCACGTCATCAGAACAAGTAATTTGTTTGAGATAACATATAAATGAGCTGATGCTGAGGACAGAGGAGATGTCTGCTCATTTGTCTTTCTCACGAGGTGCACTTTGCCTTCCTTCCTGACGTCGCAAAGTCATCCTGATAAACTGACGGAGCTGGAGACACAACAAATCATTCACATGGAAGAGCAGCATCCGCACACTTAAGCAGGAGGTTAAACAAACAATAAGAGTCGTGCGATCCACAGAGTCCAATTGTGTGTCCATAATTACATGTCAATTGTGTTTCCGAGGAAGAATGCATGTCTGGAAAAAACATGCATACTCACTTGGATTTGAGCAGCGCGGCTTTGAATTCTCTTACTGTGATATGTTTGAACAACAACTATTACGACTACTACTACTGCTAATGTTGTTTTAATTACTAATTTTCTGATTAAAAAGTAATAACTAAGAACATGAACAGTAGATGAGCAATTAATTTAAAAGCTACTCTCATTTTAATAACCGTTTTTTCCTTTTTGTGTCAAAGTAAAGGGGCATCATTCATCAAACAATAATCTAAGGTAGTAATCATTTTCAACATTTATCTTGCTGTTACACTGTATACTGCTATTTTTATAGGCCAACATAACTCAAAAATGCGATCACAAGCTAGGCTACAGGTCAGTGGTGTCAGTCCCAAACCCCCTAAAGATGAATGACACACAAATAGACATGAACTAGGTTGAATGCTGTATTACATAAAGTTAAACAATACACACAGCCCAATGGGAGTGATGGAGATAGCAGAATGTGCCATCTCCCAAGTGGCAAAAGTTAAGATCCCCATATTTGGCAACCTCTGTTACAACTATATTTATTCCAGGCTAAAAGGGAACTATAGATAGAGAAACTAAGTCATCATTAGAAGAATAACAAATTCATGAGAGATTGTTTTTCTGTGAGCTGGACTGAGGGAAAGTGATTGTGTTTTTTCAAGTTCAGCCTCTCCTGGCCCTCTCCACTTGGCTTAATTAGATGCAGCCACACACACATTAAATACTTCTCTTTTCTCCCTCATGCACTGAATAGCTGGCCACAGTTCAAGCCACCACAAAAACCAAAGAAACTGCAATGCAAAACAGGCCCTATCCAAACCGGCAGCCAACAAAATGAACAATTAGAACAATATAAAGAATGGAAAATTGGCTGGCATGGCAGCTCCCTAAGTCGAATAAGGAGAAGTTATAAAATGGCTTACCGTAACTTGTCGGGTCAGTTTTTAAGTCAGTATGAATCAAAACAACAAAGATTCCACTCCCTGAAGTTTTTCGGTTCTCACTTTTGCTGTGTCCCGGCGTTACTGCACATTTCTATCTCTCTCTCCCTTCTCCTCCTCTCCTCAATCACCCACCCTCTCCTTCTCTCTCTCTCTTCAGTACTTCCTGGGCTGCTGTTTATGCTCCAATCAGGCCAGCCAAGACCCTCTCCCCCCTCTGCCTCCGCCCCCACCCACTTCACGTCAGACAGGGAGCATTGTGTGGCCGGGGGCTTGTCACATGGACTCGTGTTGTGTTTAGTTCTCCGCTGAGATTTGCTAACCTTCTGGCACTGTTTGGCATCTGGGTAAGACTAAACTGTAGAGAATAAGCATAAGGGGGTGGGTGGCAGAGATGTTATTCAAGTATACTGTAATTGTCATAACTGTGAGGCATAAGCAAAACAGTAACTTGAGAAAACTGTGGTGTAGCCAGAACTGCTTTGAAGTTGTATTAATGGAACAGGTACAGTACAGTTATGGCTACAGTATCCTTACTACTTTTGCTATCATCACTTTTACTCCTACTACTACTACCTACTACTACTTACCACTACTTCTTACAACTACTTCTGTTACTGCTACTGCTAGTACAACTACTACTACTACTACTACACATAACCCGAGCGATACACATCACCCCAAGTATCACTGTATAATGATGTGGACGGCTATTTATCACATTGTGGGAACTATAATCTGTATTTCACATGGGACCTGCTTCCCATGTGGTAAAAAAAACAAACAGTTCCCTGTGACATATACCTTTTATTATTAGATCTACAACATGATTATATAAATTAAATAAAAATTTAGATATGGGTTAAACTAGGTTAAAGTTAAACGTTTAGGTTGTTGTTAGGGTTAGGCAACAAAAATTATTATGGAAATTATGGAAACCCAAAAGTAGAAATTGATGGTTTTGTCATGGCCTATGCCAATTTTTTTAGAATCAAAGGCAACCGATGGCCTATAGGACAAATTTTGATTATTTTCTTCAAATTATGTCCCATGTAAATGTACTAAAAACTCACCCAAAGCCCCTTTTTTACTACACAAACCTTTAAGAAAACTGTGCAGTCAAGTTTTGTGCAGTTATTGCTTTGCACTTGTGTTAATATAAAGCTGTGTGTGTGCTCTTTAGGCAGCTTTAGAGCTTCGAGTGCTTTGAAGGTAGACTGTGTAGACTATCATTAAAATAACAAAAGAAACATTTTATTCTGTCAACTGGACACTAGTTTTAGAGTGAAGTTGTTTCGCAGCTTCACTCTAAAACTTTTGTCCAGTTGACAGAATTGAACGTTTCTTTTTCTATGAATCGTGCTTGGACGACTAAGGTATTGCAGCTATCATAAAAATATCATAGCAAGTTTTGACATATGCACTATAAAGTTACACATTGCCACTACTTCTAAAGCATTAATCGGTCTTTATGTCTTTCTTCTAGGTTTACCAGACTTGAAAGAGAGTGGGGGCGTGTCTGGAACTTTCTCTCCAAATCCAACGGCTTGTCGTTACAAACCACAGCGAGACGAGCCCCCCTGAACCCGCACCACTGTCTGCTACTTAAGGCGCCAATCCAGTCTCCTGCCACAACCTATTCACTCCGATATTTCCAATTCACTGTTTGAGTAAGCCATAGAAAAACACTCCATTTTTCCTTCTGAATTGAGAAGGTGGTTGAGTAGATGTGATGGTGGAGTGAAAGGTGAAAGGTTAAAGGTGAGACGTGGGAGGCGTCAGGTTGACAGGAGCACACTGTCGTTTTGTTGGAGTTCCGAACAGGTCCATTATAACATTTGGGTTGACTTGTCAGGCTTTCAAGGAACAAGATTTGAGTGAGTAGACAAAGGCCGAAAGATTCTAAAGTTGTGTAGCTGACTGTCACGGTGGTGAGGGTAGCACGTGAGCCAGAAAAGAGGTTTTGAAAAGCAACACCTGTCTTTGGATAACAAGAGTATAATCATGTCTGGACATCTGAGCTGAAATGAACCAAAAAATAAATAAATAAAAGAAAGGGAAAAAAGAAGAATTTCGTTTGAAGTGAACGGCAACAATTTATACAGACAAAACAACAGAATGGCTTTTTTCTGAAATAATTGTCCAAATAATGGCACTTTCTCTCATCTCCTCTCTCTCGAGTCAGTCAGGGGCAGATTGTGGTTCGTTCTTGCCAGGTTGAGTTGGGAAAGCATTCATCTTGTTGTTTAGTCTGGGCACCATGTGTTGTTACAGTGGGGCTTTTTCCCTCTCCCTCGGCTCAAAACCCTCCTTTCCTACTAGGGCCCAGCCATTTAGAAAAACATGCCATTTTTTCTCACAAGTGCTGTGGCTGTGATTGCGACTTATGCTTTAATATTAGGCTTCTGTTCAGAGGGCAAATTTGTATTCAGGAAAAGACTGAATATGGACTTATAAAAGAGCCACATGCATTGCAGATCCTTCTTGTAGAGGATGGTCTAAGGCAGAGGTGCCCAAACTTTTTTTCATCGAGGGCCACATCTCAAAACATATTTGAAGCAGAGGGCCACAGACCGGTGATCAGTACAGTGCGGTGCTTTATACACAGCTTTGACAGAGCTGTGTAGTAATAAGGCTTGAAACACATTCATTTTAGGTCTGTATCACAATACAATGTGATATTTGAAGTTATAGTGGTAGAAATAGTTTAATTGCTGTTAAAAGAATTGCTTATGGTCAATTAGGCTGGTTCAGCAGGAGGTCTGAGGGCCAATAAAAACTGTCTGAGGGCCGCATTTGACCATAGTTTGGACACCCTGGTCTAAGGTTTAATATGTCTTAGGTATAAGATGGCAGGTTTGCAGAACACAATGCACATTTCCCCATATAGTCTAAATAGTTGCAGACATAACAGTAAATCAGTTGGTAGATTGTTTGTCAAAACTGATCCAAAAGTTGGTGGTTCAAATCCTGCTCTCGATATAAATATCATCGATAGAGCCGTCAGATCCACTGGCCCACAGATCGGCAGTGTGATTTCAGCTCCAACAAATGAAGGCTGTTGTTGTGTCCTTGGGCAATACACTTAACCTGCCTCACTCCCAGTGTCTGCATGCACTGGTGTATGAATGTGTATGTTCCTTGATGCTTTAAGTGCCTTGAAGGTGGAAAAGCGTTATATAAAAGTGTGATCCATTATCATTTACCATAATGATTTGTTAATTGCAATATCAGTTTGGTTACATTCAATCTTGCAGACACAAAAACACAAAAAAAAAAACACCAAAGATTATTTCTTATAGTTGCACTGTATAACCTTCCAAGTGGAGGGTCTACTCCCTGCTTCTTGCTTTACCTCAAATGTTCCACAGTAGTTTTTATTGCTCGAAAGTACCTTAAAAAACATGAATTCTTCTTGTGAGTGCAGTGGCCTCTCCACAGATCTGACCTGTATCTTGGGCTGGTAGACTCATCTGCTTGTCGACATGGAGAAGTTTAATGCCATACCGTGGAACACTTTAGGCAAAGCAATGACACACTGATGTGGACAAGCAGATGATGGACTCTCAACCAGAAATACTGTATTACATACTACACCTTTAATGAATGGATATTTTTCTATTTATTGTGACATTGCCCTTGTCTTGGCAGATTATACACTTGCAAAACAATGTGAGGTACGTATCAGGAGGACGCAGAACTCTAAAAATAACCTCATATTTGTGTGGCTGTGCAGTGCTGCCTTGATATCGCTGTGGGTCTGGTTGCGTGCACACTGTAAAAACATTTTGACTAATCCCTCAAAGGAAAATGCGTTTGTAGCTGAAAAATGAAAGAGTCTAGACAAAAAAGTCAAACCATTGAGGATTTAACAGTGAGAGCAGGTGAGGATTACACCTCAAGCTATTCAAATCTCATTTTGGCATTGACTGTACAGGAACCCGGCGCTCGGAGCAGTCAATGAGCCACCTGCGCGTTTGGAAGAGAAGGTTCAAAATGCACTGTGGTGACATTACTTATGCAGCGAAGTGAATGACACACATTTGTAGAGAAATGCAGAAAATGGGTTTATCTTTGCAAGTTAAAAGATGAAGAAGTGTGCAGTGTGGTGGAATGTACAGCTAGCATGAATCATCAGACGAACCGTGAATCCGATGACGTGATACTGTGTCATGTGAACTCTGGCCTTAATAATACACATGTGCGACTGAAAAAGCCAGGTGCAGAAAGTAATTACAAGCATTGAAAAATAAGCACTGAAGTCAAATATCACAGAATGAACATACAGACAGAATACAAAAAAAAAAGCATTCTTTAGCAACACATGGATCCTTGGTTTAAGTACGCCAGGGGTAAATGCTTAATCAACTGAGCCACAATTCTTTATATAAATAGAAAACATACCTTCTAGATGTATTGTTGGGAAAAGATAAGTCCATTTCTGTAACTTTGAGCTTAGACAACCTCTTCATTCTGCAATTAAATGCATATGTAATGGAAGAAGAAGTACAACTACGCTACCCCAAGGACAAGATCTCAAAGCTTAAAATCAAAAACGGAATTTGAATGGACAATTAGCAGATTGCAAAGGCTGCAGTTTACCATAATTTGCTCCACAAACAACTAAATATTTTCTTATTCTGCATAAAAACTGCTAACCCTGCAGTTTAGATCTGTACAAATCTTAATGCGACTTGTATTAGTTTGTCAGTTTCAGTCTTTTTGTCTATTCTTCTGTGGATGTGAACAGAATACTATTATCAAAGCTGAAAATTTGCAATTAGATATTCTTCCCAAATTGTTCAGCCCTAAATCAAGCTGATTCTTTGTGGAGTTCTTTGTTTACACAGTGTATCCTTCCTGGCTCCGCGGTTCTGTCTTCAGACTCATGTTGCCCTAGTGTGGTGATCGTGAGTTTATTTTTCATAACCTCATGTTCTGACCTGAGCATGTGTGTGTCTGTGTGTGCGTCCAACCGGAGAGTAACAATGAGCGGATTGGCAAAACACAGGGTAAAATGACCTCTGGTGACCCGTGCTGACCTGTGGGCGGAGCTATGTCCTATTGTTCTTCTCTGTCATGGTTCCACGCTTCATAGAAACATCAGACAACTTCTCTATCAAGATCCTACTTATTTATCACCATACAGAGTGACACTAGACTCACAAAGTCATGTCTGTCAGGATAATTACTATACCCATTTATCATTCAGCATATGTTAGATGGAACAATAGCTTTTGGGGGTCAATATTTTGTGTTCGTTTTCTTTGCACGAGTGGGAAATTTGGGGTAATTTTTGGCTATAATTATTATATATTTTTTTTTAATGACTCATTATAGACACAAACTAAGTACTATGTGTAAGTGTTTCATTCTGCATTTTTTTTCATGCAGTTCATGTTTTTTTTTTGTGTTAATATTGTAGATTTAGAATATTTTTTTGGTGGTATAAATGTACAAATCACAATTATTTGGGTTATATATATTTCAAACAATTACTTGCATATGGTCAAAATTAGCCTGTAGACTCATTACATTTTACAAGTAGGCTATGTTTTGTGAAACCTATTTTTAAAACTATTTTTAAACAAAAAAGTATACTGATGCCCATATCATTCAGACCAGTTAATGAATTGTGTTTTAAATTACAACTTTTCATTGCACAGCCCCGAGTTATTGCATAGCGACAAGTTTTGGGCCACGGTCGCAAATGAAGAAACTCTTGTCTCACACGTCCTTTCTACAACACTGTCACACACATCAGAACTGTCCCATCTTTGTCCTAAAAACTCTGTCCACAAACTGCATAGCTTATTTATGTAACATTACGTCTTTATGCGTTCGCTGGATTCTTGCTGGTCCGGCCATTGATGCCACTGGCTGTATTCTGGTCTCTGAGTGAAGATTAGGAAAGTGCTTTGAAATGGCAGAGGCTCACGAGGGTTTTGGATCATTGCAGGCTGTGTTTATGTCAAAGGGAGCTGGGGTCTGCGGGCTTCAAGATGGACTCCAGCCAGGAACGAGGCTCTGCTCCCTTTTATGTCGTATTAGTGTAGTAAAAGACGCCCTCTAAATGTGAGACAGAAATATACATGACAGGAGTGTGATGGAGAAATTGTAAAAAGCAACAAAAACAGTTGTGTGTGAATTATCTTAGCGAGTAATACTTAAAATGTGTGTATCCAGTTCTCAGACTGAAAGTATTAGGCATTCAATGGAATTCAAAAGGATTTACAAAAACGCATAACAAAATAAGGAATACCAGGAGTCAACTGGGACTAATCAAAGATGAAAGTATAACTGGTTCAAAACAGGGCTAAAATCAATACTACAACTGGAATAAACAGTGACAGTCATACTTCAATCTTTCCCAAAATTAAAATTTAAGATGCACAAGGCAACCAAAAGAATGTATACCAGCAGGGGTCCCCAAACTGCAGTGTTTTCCAGCAGGCTATTTTCCTGAGTACACATCAATAAAAAAAAATGAAAATGTAGCAGAATGTGTCATTTTACATTGACTGGCAAATATAAATTTTTAATGTTATTGTTCTGACATTTGAAAATTCCCCAATGCTGTTGTAAGGGTGGCAGTGAGGCCATTCCCAATTGTAATATTCTGAGATAATTTTTCTTATCTTTTGTCACTGAAACAGCATTTGTAAAGATTTATATATAATTTTTTTTTTTTTTAGTAATCACAATTTTCATGCGCTTGAGCAATAAGGCTAGAGATCAGCAGTCTCTACGCTCTGAAGTCTGAACCAAGAATTGTAGCAGTCTGATGCACGTTTAAATATTTCAGCAGACTTATTTTAATATTCAAATGGAATCCAGCAGCTTCAGGGGATCTGACAGCAAATGGGTAGATTTACAGTTGTATAAAAAGTGCAGGTCATGAACTGGTGGTAAACAGACGAGCCCCCTGTGCGCTCTGCTATTCCCTCTGCCGGAGCTTGTGATGGTGTTTTGAATGGTTTGAACTGTCCCTAACCCCGAGCACACACACACACACACACACACACACACACACACACACACAACACACATTAGCAGAAGATGTCTCGGTCTAAGCCCTAAACAGTGATAAGCTTCAGTAATGACCAGTGTTTTCAAATGTCAGCTGGTGCATGACCTTCCACGCAACTACAAACTGCAGCCAAGGCACGCACTTGTTCTGAAGGTAGTACAGCATTCTGAGAGTAACGACGGACGGCAGAGACAGTTCTGTCACACCAATCACAGGGACTTTTTCTGTTAGTACTAGTCGGAAACTTTTTATTTTTTCCTGTTCTACGATTAGATTTGAGCTGTAGAGGGTTGCATACGTAACTTCTATGACTCATTACAGATACGAAATAACTATCGTAGGATTAGGAGTGGGATTATTCTACTTTACGGTCATGAATTTGTTTCAGTATTATTGTTTATCGTCTATATTTTCTTCAACAATATATCGTACACCAAAATGTGTTACTGTGACAGGCCTAATAATAGCACGAATACAAAACACATGGTGGCTGTGGTCAGAATTTAGTGTGAAGCTTGATAGTATAGTTCACCATATAGTATAGTTTCACCATATTCCATAGGTTTCAAAAAGGTAACTACAAACTCTAAAAAAAAATATAAACTGTGGGAGCCGGCAAAGAAATGTAAAATGTATAATACAGGCACAATAAAAGTCAAAATGAAAGTTCAACCAAGCTCATTCACCCAGTCACCTGACCAAAACTGTTTTATTACAGACCAAAGGTTATCCAGGAAATTGCAGACCAAAGGTTCTCTAGGGAGTTTGATTTCTCGCTGAGCTCAATATTTTACCAGGTTGAGGCAGTCAAAGCAGTCTGCAGCTGACAGCAAACAGAAATGGCATCTAAGGGAAGCTTTTTCCTTTCTCTCTTTAACTACCAAACCGAGAAATATGTCGTCACTAAAAACAGTAAGATTGGAATTTTATACCGACTTTACCAGCTGGCTGTACTGGTGTACATTATCGTATGGGTGTTTGTGCTCAATAAAGGATACCAGGAGAAGGAAGAAGCCATCCAAAGCTCTGTCTTCACAAAACTCAAGGGTGTCGCTTTGACCAACAGCTCAGAAACGGGCATTCACATCTGGGGCGAAGAAGACTACGTAATACCTCCAAATGGTGAGCAAGTCTTCTTTGTAGTGACTAATTACATCGAGACCCCAAATCAGAGGCTGGGGTTCTGTCCTGAGAGCAATAATGTGCCTGATGGGAGGTGTGTGAAGGACAGTGACTGTGAGAAGGGAGAGTCCGTCATAGCTGGTCATGGAATCAAGACTGGAGTTTGTATTAAAAAAAATGGAACATGTGAAATCCGTGCCTGGTGTCCTGTTGAAAATAGTCCCAAACCCCAAAAGCCCTTACTAGCTGCGGCTGAAAACTTTACTGTGTACATCAAAAATTACATTCGTTTTCCAAAGTTTGATTTCTCCAAGTCAAACGTGCCAGAAACCAATGAAGCTACTTACCTGAAGAACTGCACCTACAACAGCAAACGTGATCCCTATTGTCCGATCTTCCAGCTTGGACAGTTGGTCAAATGGACTGGCAATGACTTCCAGAAAATGGCTACCAGTGGCGGTACTATTGGGATACTGATTGAGTGGCAGTGTGACCTGGATAAAGACTATTCCTACTGCAAGCCACAGTACAGCTTCACAAGTCTGAGTACAAATGTGAGCAACTCAGTAGCATCAGGATACAACTTCAGGTATGCCAAGTATTTTAAGGATCCAGGTGGTCAAACGTTTCGCACTCTGTACAAGGTCTATGGGATTCGCTTTGATATTATTGTCAATGGGCAGGCTGGACAGTTCCGTATTATCCCGACAATCATAGCTTTGGGCTCAGGGCTTGCTCTTCTGGGGGCTGGAGCCTTTGCTTGTGACATGATCCTACTCTACATGACCAACAGAGGCTCTTTTTACAGAGAGAGGAAGTTTGAAATCATCAGCAAGAAGGATTTGCAAAAGGACAGTAAAGATTCCAAAACAACAAAGTGTGAACGAAGGGATAAAAAGTCTTCAGAGAAAGAGCATAATTCAACAAATGAAGAAGAGGAGCAGCCCATTGCCAAAACGCTGGGCTCACACTCCCCTCTGTTGTCATCTCAAGAAGTAGGTGTCACATTCTCCCCACACTCCTGAGTTTTGCACTGGGTCCATTTTTCAACAGGAAATGGTGTCAGCGACAAAGCTCATGCACACAGCTGCGACTGTCTGCTGGCACGTCCCCTGGTGAACAGGAATTTTAAAAAAGTCAAATGTAGCTCAGACCCACTTTTGCGTCCAGCCCTCAGAGTGAAACAGTGGGCTGATATACTTTCTCTGTCCACTGTGTGGCATAGTTTTGGTTTCTATACAAGTATAACTGTTTAAGTCTTTGCTTTTGGGTTTTTTGCTTTTTAGGTCCTCAAGTTTGTTTGTTTTTTTTGTATTTTGTGTAATGTTATTTGAGTTTTATTGAAATAAAGTAAAGTAAACCTTTAAATGACATATATATAAAACACACACATAACGTTAGGTTCATTTTAAGACAAGATCATTTTAACTTAAAGGACTTGTACTGATTTCTTTCCATCCATTTAAGCAAAATTTTTCCTTGTCCCAATACAGATATATTTTATAAGCAAAATGAGTCATCTGTTTACCTCCTGCATCTAATTGTGACATGTTTTATTGAGTAACAGAAGTGCACATTTACCACACAAGTTGTTAGCTATACTGTGACAGCAAAACTCCTCTCTGGCCTCTGAAAGTTGTGAAACACACTTATAAACTCATTGCAGTGAATAATTAGGATGCTCTGAATTCACAAGCTAACAAAATATAATGTTAGTTAACTTTGCACTTTCCCTCAGAGCTTCTTTGCTAATCAAGACACAAGCCACACACACGAGCCTCTCAGGTCATAATGAGGGATAACAAATGCGTGGAACTTGATTGTCATTGGTCCTTAAGTGCACTTCTGCTCAATCTGCAGCATTTGCATGAATTATTGACGTTATAATATTGTGTGCTCAAAATGCTAGAGGAAAATTAAATATTCATTTCACTTTTATGGGATTTCAAAGTAGAAATAAACAAATATGACTCCTCATAAAAAAGTCCATAAGGGTAATTTTTAACACTGTGAAACAAAGATGCAAAAAAAAGATGATGTACTGGAAAATAGTGAAGAATTGTTTCAAAAATGTAAAATCATATCTTGTACATTTATTTTTTGTAAATATATTGTCACAATCACATTTCAAATATGTTCTTAGAATCCACTTTACCTTTTGTCCTGGTTTTGGCTCCCTCTTGTGTAACATAGTCTGCGTTCTCTCCAGCTCTTCCAGTCAGTCGTGAAAATATACAGCATTACATAAGCATAAGCAGACACATGTTTGAGCTTTGGATGCCCTTCATCGTTCATTTACTACTGTACAAACTACTGATGACGAGAGCCAATCTGACAAATGACCACAAGGTTTAAGGCTGAAGTTCACAAATAATGGCAGCTGGAAGTTCTAAATATAACTATTGCAATATGCTTCACTAGAGCCAATTTGATTCAGAACATAATACTAATATATAAAGTAGTTAAATACAAGAAGAAATATGTCAGTGGGACTTAGGTTTGCATTTATTACCCATATATTATTTATTATGTTTTTAATTCCCTGGCACATATTACCTCTTTGTGTAGGTCAATGTTTTTATGTGCACTGTCCCTGATAAATTAAACAAATAAACTAAACTAATAATACAAGATAAGTTTAGGAAAGTATACAATTTTTATAGGACATACACAGCTGTGCGGCTAATACACTGACTTTAATTTTTTACTGTGATAATGTTTTAAATAGACACATTGATGTTGTTAAAGCAGACCTATTATGGAAAATCAACTTTTAAGGGGTTTTAAGGTTTTAATCCATGTTATAGTTGTTTCCTCTCATTTACATTCACACATTTACTCACTGGAAGTTGCTTTTGGAGTGATTCGTGCATGTTTGAGCAATGGTTAGTTGTATTTTCAAGACGTTTTCACTGCCACAAGTACACAGCCCATTGCTCTGTAGTTATTTTGTTCTCCAATTTTACTTTCTTAATCTGTGATACCCGCAGGATCTGGCAGCGCTGCTCAGTAATTTTGATACAAATGAAAAATATCCACTACTCACTAGGCTGATCTGCAGCTATTCATCAGAGGTGCCAACTCTTTGTTGTGATGACATTTACGACGACGTCAGCTCCCACTGGGCACTGCAGTTTTTTAATCCTGAAGTCAGCGGAGTCATTTTAGATGAATATTGCGAAATCTCCAAATTATAACATAATGATCCACGGGTGTGATCATAAACTCTATAAAGAAGTGGACTGAGGGAGTGTGACATCAGCCATAGTGTTCTGCACCAGTCAAATGAAGCTCATCGAGGCTAGCAGCTATAGGGGCGAATTTGGAGCCCATTTCCATGAGTATCATAGCAACCGAAGAGCCAATCCGGAGCAAGGTTGTTGAAGATAGCGCCTCTTCCTGCCCACAACACTGGTTTAGCAGGGGGCGGGTGCTTAGCAACGCTGTCAATCAAATTTGTTCCTTACCCTAGTGGGAGCGGGGATAGATGGTGGCTGATTTGTCTCATATCTAGAGTTACAGAGACAATAGTAAAATAAAAATACCAGGATCATATACAGCGGGGGAATACAAACATTTTAAGATCAAAATGACAAATCTGACAGCAGCAGTTACAGAGAAAAGCTCCAATGTGAGTCAATGGGTCTGCTTTAAAACATTATAGTCTAAAAAAATATTTAAAACTTGTTGTACCCTCCTTTTCATACATACAGCTCTAAAAAGTGACTTCTAATATATCTTTTAATCTTTTGAGTTTCTTTGGATGCCATGTATTATTTCATTTCTAAGATGACGCTGCAAATAAAACGTTGGTTAAATCATGTGTCAGATTTGTGTATCCCATTTTTCTGTCAAGCATTACATTTCCTGCTATTAACATGAATTCATCTTCAATGCACTCCTATCCTCTCTCACTCTCTAGAACCAAAACGCTGCGTCAGTCTGTGCCTAGCGTTAGCACAGCCCCCTTTGAAAAGCATGCAATGACTTCATCAGCCGACTGTATGACTCTTTTGAAAAATCCCCGACATTTGAAAGCAGCCAAGAGAGGTACACTTAGATATTAGTTTTCAAAGATCTTCTAAGAGACAGAGCACCACTCCGACTCCACCAATGTAGGAAACAACCTCTTAAGCAATAAATTCAACAAACTTTCCCACTAAAAGCATGGTATAAACAACCATTTTCATGTACCTCCTATAGCACTGACTTTTATAAACTTGGAAACTTTGGATTTTCAAAGATCTGCTATGAGACAGAGCGCCTCTTGAACTTCACAAAAAAACTGAAAAATTCCACAAACATTAGCAGTAGGAGAGGCAAGGATAAATGTCCAATTTCACATACTTCCTAGAGCTGACTTTCTACCCGCTGTGAAAGTGGATCTAATTGTATAAGGTGTACAGCTGGGGGCGCTGTGAGCAAAGAGCTGTTCAAATACGAAGTGGAGGTGGCTTACCGCACTTTCCCTCATGTCAAAGGCGTAAGTGTTCAGCATTGTAATTATGTGAAGTGCGTTTGAACCTGCTCAGGATCTGAAAGGGCAGAGGAGACATGAAGAGAGACGTTGAAGCCGCAAATGGGAAGAAATCATTGTTTTCTGGCTGTAAGATCTTCAAAATGACCATGTTCTTTACCTAATTTTTATTTAAAGAAGACATATTGTGCTTATATCTGCTATATATTTACAATCTATGACACCCGTGGCTCGCTTAACAAAAGAACCAAGTCTGCTAACGTCAAGAGCCGTGAAATTGTTGGCACCTATGGATAGCTGTGCATACAAGTAGCAGATTTATTTTTTTTTTTATTTGTACCACAATGACTACACGACGCTGCTGAAACCTACGCATATCATTGATTAAAAAACGAAGTATAGAGCAGAGGGTGTATGCCAGTGGTGGTGAAAATGGGGATCGATCGAGAGTATGGTGTCGAGTAAGCGATTAAAGACTGCTCAAACATGCACTTATGACTCCCAAAACGACTTCGAGAGGATGAATATGAAACATGGTTAAAACCTCTGAAAAGTTGAGTCTATTCTTAAGGTGTAACTTTTCTGATGTCAGGTTGCATTCTTTTTGTGAGTGGGATCACTTCTCCACAGATCAGTCCTGTTTGTCATCTTGGAGACAGGTAAGTTTAAGCCTGTGGAAAACTTCTGACAAAGCAATAACATTTCCATGGAGACAACCAGGCGGTGAATTAATGTCAGTGGAACCAAGTGAAGCCCTAGAAGTAATGTAGCTGCATTTGAAGTAGCTGGAGTATTTCCATTTTTGTATTAAACCTAAAACTTCTTCAGAACTTTATTCTTTAGTAATCATGTTTACAGTGTTGCTCAACATGTTTTACGACATTAGATATTGTCATCTCTCCTCTTATGCACCACCACAACAATTAACTTTTCCATTACAGTGCTAAGTAAGAACCACCTGGGAGAATTAGCCTGGCTGCGTGTGTGTGCTTTTCATCAGGTGAAATTGACAGTCGCTCACTCACATTAGGCTTGAGTGTTATAATTCGGAGCAGGAGGGTCACAGTAGTCTTAATGGCAGAAGAGCAGACATAATGTGAACTGTTAGTGGCCCCGGTCCTGTAGAGTACATGCAATTACAGCGCAATGTCAGCCCCAGTACCTGCCACCGCTGCATTGAAGAGATTCAATTATTTTTGGTTAACCCGGCACTTGGACAACGGTTACAGACCAACGCTGTGGCTTTTTATATGAATTGGAGGGAATATACTCGCTTCATCTTTGCTGCTGAGGCATAATGAAATAAAACTGTCTGTCTAGTTTATTTTCAATGTATTAAGGTTTCAATTAAGTCCACACAAAGCACTTGCCCAGGTCAAGCCAAGGTAAATAAGTTACTTTGAGGTTAATAAAGATTTAAAGAACACATATTGTGCTTTAATCTGCTGTACAGTTATAATTTATGACACCCATGGATCATTATTTATAATTAGCACATTTAAATCAAATTATTCATTTAAAATAATCATCATTTAATAATAACAATACATTTTATTTATAATGCACTTTTCATTCCATAGAATCTCAGAGTGCTACAATAAAACAAGAACTTTAAACCAATACTAAAATGCTAAATGCTAAAAACATCAACAATAAGCTTTTCTAAATAAAAAGGTCTTTAGATTAGCTTTTTAAAAGTCCAGACTCTGTGCGGGGAGGCAATTCCAGAGTCGTGGTGCAGCTGAACAGAAGGCTCGGTCCCTCATTGTACGGAGCCTAGTGGGGGGGACCTGAAAGAGCATACTACCCGAAGATCTGAGGGTGCGGTTTGAAGATTGCAGCGTGATCAGGTCTTGCAGATACAGTGGTGCCTGACCAGTGATGCATTTATGGGTCAGCAGAAGGGTTTTGTATTCAATCCGGGATGAAACAGGGAGCCAATGCAGTGATTTGAAAATAGGAGTGATATGTTCAAATATGTCCAAACAAGTCCGCTCACTTCTGCGTTCAAAAACAACAGTGCCCAGTGGGAGCTGATGTGATCTTAAGAGCCCTGTAGCTGTCGGACCCTCCTACGTGGCGAATTAAGATAAAAAAAAATAAAAAAATACAGGAGTTGATCTGCAATATGGCATGTTGAAAATAATTTAAGGCAATTTAATTAAATGTTTCATTTTTTTTTTTTCAGCAATATTTTTCATGCATCGTTGTGTAATCAACCAAGTCATTGTTACTTTTATCCTGTTATATATTACTCTCACTAAGCCTAAAACAGCTGGCTCCCAATGCCTTTCAATCAATAATGTCTCAAGTTGTTCATATAAATCTATTCTCTCTTCCTTTTGTCATGCTGCTACTTTTACAGTGTCTGCTGCAAACCTCCTCCACTCTCTCTCATCAGCAGAACCTTCAGCCTCCTCAGCCTCTCCATCTCCACCTGATCAGAGGTTGTGAACATTTCGAATGCTAGCACAACCTAACCATAGATCATAAGTCCTAACCTGTCAGTTGAGAGTGCTGACTGACTTAAGCGCCTCTTTTGTAGAAACCATAGTGATCACAAAAGTAGACACCCCGCAGCACAAAATTAACAACGATGATAAACTGAAGCATTTTGTTTGAGCAATCCATCTATGTTCACAACCTCAACAAGCGCACCTGTGTTTCCTCATTCCTCTGTACAGGCCAGTGCATGAAAAGTCGTAAAAATGTTGGTACATTTAAACTCGTATCAACTTAGTGCCAAAATTAACCCAACTAGCTTACCCTGCCTGGCTGTAGTCCGCCTATAACATCTAAAAGTCTGTGTTCCAAGAGTAGCACAATAAAGTTAATACATCAGTGAGATTTAAGGTCACTTTGTTCAGTTTGGCCCCATATCACATGGTGTACATCGTCAATAATCTTTATGAGGGGCTGTCTGGACCAAAACACAGGGGGATGAGACCTGAACACTCTACACTTGTTTATGCGTTTAGATGTAGAGCAGGTTTAAATAGACCTCTGACTGTGTAAATCAGTTTTACTTATGCTTCCTCTTTAGGGCCGGATCCCAGAAGGTCCCATAAAATACGCAGCATACAAAGTGGCCATTTAAACATTCTAGCATGATAAATATGCAACTGGCGTTAATTTAAGCATCTGTTAAAGGTGCATGATGTAACATTTCTGGTGAAGGGTCGGCCACCTGCTTGTCTCCATGGAGGTGTTGTTGTTGTTCTTTGCTTGAAGGTGCGAAAGTATGACATTCAATATATCTATCTATCTTGCATTTATATAATTACAGGTGTTTATTGCTTACAAATACTTTACTTTATATACAAATACTACACACATTAAAACCACCAGTATTAAGCCGGTGGTTTTAATGTTCTGTCTCATTGATTTACTTAACTGTGAGAACAACAGTGCTGGATTAGGGTCAGGGGGTCATGAACTCTAACACATGATTACACAGCTACAGAGGGCTTAGTCGAATGAAAACACTCAAGAATGTGTCAACTGAGAAATAACAGATAGAAAACAAAGTACTGTTTAGACCTAAACCTTGAACTAACATGGTCTGCAGTGATTCCTGATAAAGATATAACAAAATAACATGGGCCATTTGTGTTATCAGTATCTACATCACATGCTTCAGACAGAGATGGGTAGCGCTCATGCCCTGCAGTCAGATCATATGGTGGTACATATAGGCTTTCATTGTGGTACTGTAAAATGCAGCAAAATGCCCCTAGGATGACATTACTGATATTACTTTTATACTAATGGTACTTGTCAATATCAGAAATCCAGAAAATTGTACTGACTGTTGGATGGAGTAGACCTTGTCATTTCTTCCCACCCTTTAACTATGCTGGTAAAAATGAACTATTATTTAAACACACGTTTTAGTAATAATATGCCTGACTCATTTGTGTTGGATTAAAAAGCTAGTTTCCACGCTGGAAAGGTCTTTATAGAGCTGTCACAAAAAGAAATTAGACTAGCACTTTAAACCATCGCTTGGGATTACAATTAGTATAATCCCTATTTGGGGCTTTAGTGTCAAAGAAATACATGATTAAGTCTTTATCCCCATAGTCTTCTCCACAAGGCTCTGGCAAGATAGACAACTTCTGTTAGCAGGGTACGTTGCAGCGTAATTAGAATGTAGCATGTACATGTGACCTTTCTCACTCTGTGGAGAGGCCACCCTGCTCACATTTAGTGTTGGAACATGTTTTATAGAGGTCTACTTTTTATTTTTTGTTTGTTTTCATATTAGAACTGCATGAGAGTAGTATTAGAGTATGAGAGTATTTAGTGCTATTTGGAAAACTTTAGACCTAATTATGTTAGCCTTTGGGATTTGCTAGCTGTGGTCATGATTCATCATGCAGCCTCATTGTTATTCAGTATTAGAGTTAAACATTACCAGCTCTGGAGTGTACTGTTCACAAATCGTCATGATGTGATTTGACTGCTGACGTCTGCAGAGACACTAGTTTGTGTGAGCTGCGCTGACAGGGCAGACAGACAGATATCCAAACACAGATCCATACAGCAGCACAGCACAGGAGCCTGAGGGCCCGAGGCAGGAGAGGGAGGTAGAGACATATTGATTTGTGTGTGGACTCATTGGAGAGGAAACCCTGAGGGAGACCTGACATCCGCTTACCCAACCAACACAGACACCCACCACCACCCCCTGCTAAATGAACTGCATTTAGGCTCTGGGCGGGAAAGACAACACTAATCAGGAAGCACAGTTTTACTACTGAGGTGTTAAGAGTTGAAGGAATTTCATTAGGCATTAGCAAGAAGCCTATCTCGCAAGTCAAGTTATGTGCACTCAAACCAAATTAAGCTTAGAGTAGGTTTAAGGTGCACGGCGTAACTTTTCAGGTGAAGGGTCGGTCACCTGCATATCTCCGTAAAGATGTTCATGCTTTGCATGTAATCTTCCACAGTACAGCATTAACATACTGTATGCCTTTTGCATTTGTTCAATAAGAAGGTGTTGTTTTTTTTTTTTGTTAACATAAACTCTTACTATGACTGGGCGCACCACTCCACATAGCTAACCTGTCATTTACTCTAGTGGCAACACCTGCTTGTTTCTATGGAGACAGATAAATACTGTGGAACATAAAAGTAATGCAATGTCATCTCCTTGGAGACAGGAGTCAGGTTGCGGTTTCCTCCACCAAAAACTTACATAATGCTCCTTTAAGATATACTTTATGCCATCCTGGAATACTTCTAGGGCAACCTGTCAGGTGCAGCTAGATTTGGTCAAGAGTACCTAGCCGGAGGATTAGCCTACAGCTAAGGCAGTCCTGACCATGCCTAGCAATAAGATCACAGGGATGGGTCCCCGAGCACTGCACTGTGGTGCTCACTGCTCCTGAGGAGTTGCCCCTGGGCACTGAAAGATGGGTCAAATGCAAAGGACAAATTGGGGACAATAAAGTGTACCTTAAATTTAAGATTAGCCTGTGTTTTACATGTTCTAGGTTTATGGGAGAGACTAGAACTGAAGGAAATCAAACCTGAAACCCGGTTTCAATGTTTGTATTTTAAAACATTCACTGTCATTATCAATACATCTGTGGATGCATGAGAGAGATTATCATTTGTCTTTTAGTCTTAATCTGACATAAAAAAAATGTTCCAACTAATCTTCCTTTAATAAATCAGCCATGAGGAAAAGTGCCGCAAGCTACACCCCAGTAACAAAAACACCAAACTGAATAGGACGGATTTGTTATTCACAGTCCAAACATCCAAAGCTTTCTTCTTGCTCAGTGGCCCAATTCTTGTCTGTTGCTATTTGAGGGATGAGTCACTTTTAAAACACAAAAATCCCCCGGTCCTCGAACGCATCATTGATTCACCTGCACTTCTAACTGAGTCACGGAGTTCTTCACCTGGTGCTTATTCACGTAACAAAGCACAAAGCTGAGTTGTCGCACACAGCTCAAGGCTATGACCACCTTTTGTGTAGCATTCAAAAGAAACACTTATTTCAGAGATTAGACACACAATATGAAAAACCTTGACATTAAAAAACTCAAAAAAGTAACAGGGACTCAGTACAAACTGTGACTGTGTTGGTTGAGCGTGTACTTGATATTTGTAATGGCATTCCTTTGTGTGGATGCAATAATTATGTCACTTTTTTATTGCAATTGTGTAAGAATACCATGAATTAAAACAGGAGCAGATACAGCCTGAGGTAACATATTTATGGTTACAGACTTTGGAAACACTAAGCCTGAATCATTCTTAATAAACTATTTGTTCATTATGAGTTAAGTCTTTCTTCAAGCTGTATAACTAAGGCGTAGGTTTTATAAAGTGGTACCCAAACGTGATGACAAATTAAAACAGTACATACATTGACTCTCAGCGAATAAATAAATAAATAAATACTTCTACATTTTTATTATATTAAACAAATTATGAGGTCAGAATTACCCACTTGTATAAAGCTGCTCTATTGTATAAGATGGTTTACTATTAAAGTGAGATTAAACATCTAAACTCCACCCTCAACCACATTTATAACACAGGGTGGCTCTAAAGTCACTGACAGTTGAAAAAAATTCATAACTTTTTTGTTTCTTAATATTTTTATTTAATTTTTTCAGAGCATTTACAACTATCCTTCCGACATTAATATGAGCAAATACAGCACCAAGGAACGAACCCTCATTGTACAGTGGTACTTTGAGTCATATGGGTCAATTCAGAAACCCAGCGGTGTTACCGTCGACATTTTAATACCAGAGATGTGAGAGATGTGATGTGTACCGAGACCTGACTAGTCCCGATTTCTTCCTGTGGGACTATCTTAAAGAAAAGGTGTTTGTGAATAAACCTCAGACAATAAACAACTTAATAATAGTAATAATAGGTTCAAATAAGAGCCATGAGCCCGGAAATGCTTTCAGATGTTATGCAAAGTGTGTTGGATCGGGCTATTCAGTGCCAGACCCAAAATGGTGGACACTTAAAAAGCATTATTTTTTAAAAAATTCATGTTTACTTCCCCTAGTTTAAGTAGTGATAAGTTCAAGCGTAAATGAACAATTATAACCTTATATATTGCCAAAAATCCCGGAAGGTTCAGTTTACTTACTGCTAAAATTTGGTGAGTATAACTTAAGAATTATAGGAGCTACTGAAGGTTTAAAAAGTGTCAGTGACTTTTGGGCCACACTGTAGATCTGCTTAACATGGAAGTATCTGGAGGACTGAAAAAAGAGTAAGAGGGAGGAGGGGCGGGGTCTGGACATATGAGGAATAGCGTGACTGGTCCCCTGCAGCTAGGTGAGTGTAATCAGAAACACCTGGATGCAATGAAGGAAGTCATGCGTGATGTCACATAGTATTTGAAATTGCAGTGGCCAGGACACACTAGTCTGCACAAAAACAGTCAAAAAAAGGACTAGGAAGTCAACAAGTAGTTATGTAGTCAAAAAAGGCGATTTAGTGTTTAGTTCCACTTTAAATCTTCCTTTCACAACACCAGTCACTACTGCAACAAGACACATCAGTCACACTTAAAGAGCGAACTGATGTAAAGTCAATATCCAAAATCCGCAACATCCAACATTTACATTAACCCCTTGTGGATGGAGTTTGTACATTTTTTCATTTCTTGCCACAGTGCCCTTTAAGTATGCTGTTTAATAAAAAATAAACAATTAAACACACCCTTTAATAATAATATGCCTGATTGATCTGGGTTGGATTAAAAAGCGAGTTTCTATTCATGCTAGAAGTGTCTTTGATACTGCTGTCAGACAAAAAGAAATGAAACTAGCAGTTTAAACCACCACTTGGGACTGCAATTAGTATAATCTCTACTTTGAGTTTTAGTGTCAAAGAAATACATGATTAAGTCTTTATCCCCCAAGTCGTCTTTACACAGCCCCAGCAGCAAGATAGACAACTTCTGTTAACGGTGCACAATTAACATGTAGGGGCTTGTAGCTATGCCTCTTGCGGTGATTCATATCGTCAGAAATTGTACTTTCAGAGTACTTTTCTAGCAGCATACTTTCACTCCTGCTTGAGTAATATTTTTTATTGAAGTAACAGTACTCTTACTTGAATACAAATCTAGGTTACTCTTTCCACTGTCAGTAAGTCTGCAAGTGACAAAGGGTTTGTGTTAACAATGTAAAACTATTTGAACATCTGGAGTTTTTTGCACCACTCCTTCAGATATAATGTTTTTCACATTTTTGAGTCTGTCCCTTCAAGATTTTGTGCATTAATTCATGTTTACTCCTTCAAATTATAAATCAGATGGTCGGTCCAGACAGTTACTCCTTAACTTGCTCTTACTTGAGTCATTTCTTGGACCACTCATCTGCACTTCCACTTGAGTCATTTTATTTAGCTGTAGAGTTTTTTTGTTTTTTTTAGAAAACAGAGCAATTGATTATTTTCCCCAAATCATGTAATTTAAATTTACTACAAACTCCCCCAAGCTTTTTTTACCACAAACATTTAAGAGAGCTGTGTCGTCACATTTCGTGCAGCGATTTCTCCTTGTTAAAATGATAATATAAGACTTTATGTATATTTTTAGGCAGCAGATTGATCAAAACAAAATATGCTGGAGATTTAAGGCCAACAGCCGACACGCCGACAATATATCGGCCAAATGTTATATCGGTCTGTCTCTATTTAGAAGTAACGCTACTTTTACTTAAGTACAATTTTTGGCTCCTCTAACTCTACCCATCTCTACATATCATTATTATATTTGAAAAGTCAATAAAACTTCTCGGGACAGCGCAGGAATGTCTTAATAACTTTTGACAAACAAGCTGAAGCAATAGCATCGAAATGACAATGCAGGCAAGAAGCTACAGAGCAGCGCAATGGCCTAGAGATACTGTGGAGTACACTGTGTAGCTCATTTGTACTGACACACACATCGCTCATGCACCAAATGGTTAGGTCATCCAAAACACCAAAGCAGAATTGATCTACAGAGTATCTGGTGAACAGGGAGACGCATGGTCGTCTGGATCAAAGGCCTGCTGAGGTTATGTGAGCTGAGCGGGACAAAGGCATAAAAGCTGGGTTAGATAGCAAGGATTGAGGTCATAGTAGCGTTAAGTAATTCCAGACCAAATCTTTTATTCACTAGTGTAATGAAGACTTGTGCGTCACATTATTAAGTTAGAAAGAGTCTCTTAATGAAATTGTTGGGTATCTGATTTTGTTTCATGTAATACAATGACATTTGTCTTGTCCCTAGTACAAATATATTGTTTAAGTAGCCCTTAGGGTCAAAATGAGACAGCTGCGTGCTATCTGTATCAAAGTATAAAGCATTTCCATTGTGCGCGAACCATGAAGTAAGAATGGTGCGCTGTTAGCATGCTAGTTGTTGTTAGGATTAACATGATTGCAAAACTTGGCTCTGGCCTCTGAAAGTGCATTATTATTCAAGACGTTGAGAAAGTATAAGTTGGGCCACTGGAATCAGTTTAAAATGAACTAGTCCCGTTAAAACCAAATCATTTCCAGCTTCAAGGGGCAGGTGGCAGCACAAAAATGCATGAAGCCTCACCCAATCACCCTGAAGCATTTGACTGAACAACAAAGTACGGAACTGAAACACTGAAGCACTGAAACATAAACAACTTGACCATCATGTACAATGTTTTTAATCAAGAATGAATAAACTTCACAATGGCTGCTTGTCAAATCTACTTTGGATGTCCACCTCATGTCTTGGGACAGATGTGTCATATTTATGAAATTTGTATATACCATTTCTTTAGAATGCAGTTTAAGTTTGTAGTTTTTATTTCATTTGATGTTGAGTGCCGTTTGAGGTTTTAGTTTGAGAAGTGAAAGTTTGTGGATGGCTTTCCTATTGCAACTCTGACGTCAGAATGTATTTTGAGCATGAATCTGGTGAAAGCAGACTTTCACACAAGAATTTCCAGCAGACCTTTTCTTGTCAAACTTGACCTAAGGTAGAAGGTTGCAGCTCAGTTTTGATACCGTCTCATGGCAAAGCTATAGTTGAACCTGTAATGCATCCTCCCTGGACAGAAAAATGTCAAATGGATTTCCCTCACCCTGGAAGCTGCCACTTGATGACTGAAATTGGACCCTGTGGCATGTAGCGCTGAGCTGTGCAGGCTTCACACACTGAAAATGTCACCTGTCATCTGTGCTTATTGTCTGCTCCTCTGCTCTGTCTGACCCTGTAGTGCGGGTGCTTTAGATACCACCAGGCCCCGCGAGCAGCATTAGCCGGGACACAGAGAGCAGGGCGAATAGGAACACCCACCAGTATGCTAGTTAAAAGGGACAGGGAGCATGACAAGACGTCTAGAGCCACTTCTGCTACAATAGTGTTCCTGGAAAAACTGTCAGTTACTTTGCAAAGGAGTTTAAGAAATGTACAGAGTAAGCTAGGGTAGTCCAGAGTCTGCTAATTTTTATTTAAATGAGTTACAAATGCAGTAAGTTTCCAATGACAAGGTGGATTTGCATGATCATAAAGCCTACACAGTTCTGATAGATTTTAGTTTGTAACAATAAGGTCCAGCTAATGAATGATTTTCCTCAAACTGCGGCATTAGTGCAACTCTAAATTCTTCAGCTGCAGTTGTAGCCCTAATTTCAATTCAGCTAGCCTTCCTTTAGACAGTTCTGCATATGTAAACTATGATCTAAAATGGTTTAATAGATACACGTCTATTGACTTCTTGTTCAAAACTGGCTGTGGATGTGATTTTTTTGAACCCTACATGTATGAGCTGGAGTCAGAATCTTTAGAATCATCACAAGTAAAACTTTTTTCAGAGCACTCAAGCATCAAATGCAGGACAACACAATATTTAAACATTCATGAATCAATCAAAAGTAAACTTAACATGAGAAAGCATCATTATAACATGGTTAAAGCTCATAAAAGTAGATTTTAAGTATGTCCCCCTCATGTCTCCAATTAACCAATGTGTCCTAATGCATGAAATGGAAGAAATACAGTGAGCACAGCCATGTCCTCAGCACTATCTGTGGGATTTCTCTGTAGTTACACGTCCATAACGAGACATTTACACAGCTCTGAGTGTCCCTAAAGACAAAAGGATAACTGACAGTGGCCACAGAGGACCTACCCAAAGTGCAGACGCAAGACACACTTGAATTATTCCTTTTGATAGCCCTGTGCATTTGTGTTTTAGTGTGTCGGGGCATCTCCCAACAACGAAGTCAAGCTCTGTCAAAACACGACAAGGCAAAAAAGAAGAACAGAAAGACAGATACAAAGAGATAGAGAGGGTGGTAGAGTGTTTGGGCGTAAGCAAAACAAAAGACCATAAAGGAGGACGAGAATGCATGCAAAAATATTACAGAGTCACTTCCTATGGCCTCAAAAAGAAAGGACTTCCTGTTTCTCATAAAAACGCCTGGGAGCAATTTTTAAATATATGAAAACATCGACTAATGTCTCTGAACTGACCCTAACCCAGAAAAAAGGAAGCAGATCCAAAAGAAAAAAGTAATTATTTTGATACAAAGGACACTGGAAGTTGTAGAGACAAGAACATCTGGTTTGCAGTAGGAGCCTGCCCTCTCATAACCCCTAACCTGTCTTTACTGGAAGGAGGGAGCAACACACACAGACACTACCCCAGACCTGTTGATTTCCCAGCATGCAACACTCGCATTCCTGACCTCCTTCTGTCACTCTTTCACTTAACTCACCCCCTGCCACGGACAGCACTTACAAACTCGCCTTGAAAGTGAATCAAGTACTAGAATGTTTTATTAAAGTCTATCATGGCCCAGCTGCTATAGGGGCATGTCGACAATATTTCACACAATCTTTTTGGAGTTTCCTTCTTCAGCATTGTGGAAGTGTCACTTGAATGTTGGCACCCTACTGAGTTTGGAATTTGGTGACAAGGGGGGTCTTTTTTTCACCTCCCAAATATCTTATTCAGGTTGCCCTCGACCGTGGTGCAGGCTGTGGGATGTTCTAATTTTTTAGCACAACCTACTTAGAAAGATTTGATGAATTATTCAAATAAATACCTGGGTTGCTGCAACAACTTGTCAATTGATGCTTGGCAAACAAACATAAGCTTCTGACAAACCATGAGAAGTATTGCAAGTGCCTAAGTATACAAGGGGTTGCACAACACTGAATCCAAAGCTAACATGAAACTGCCAAAGATTTATGTTGACAGATGTACATGGATTTCAGTAAACAGAAGATGCTAGGAGTTGATGACATTCTGTTTATTGATTGGATTTGTCACTATTAGCAAATATCAAATGTATCAAATGACTTTTTATCTTCTGTTTAGAAATACATGTGAATCTCTTCCTTCTAAAGCTTACTCTTGAATGTGATAAGAGATGACTCAAAGTATGAAACTTGACCAGAGGAACAATGGTATGCAACATGTAAACAACTTCTAAAGCTCTTACAAATGCTCTTTCTGGAAAGTTACAACACGACGATCTCAGTCAGTACCATAGGCTTTGGTGCTGCAACACAGCATTCAATAGCAATGCTTAACCACTCACAAAGGTCAAAAACAAAATACATTTTTACTATTTTGAATGAAAAGCATATTCCATTGATAAATGTAAAATGAAAAAGCGTAACTGGTGATGCTGCATATTGCAAGATGCTGAACTGTGAAGACTACAGACAACAGTCCTTCAATTTAACATGACAAATGACAAACAAACTGCACAAAGTCTAAAACAATAGTCAGTATATTAACTTCATTTATGGCACAACTTTGCTCAAGGAAAAAAAAAAACAAAAAAACCCAAAAACTCTTATACTTACTGTTGGCTGTGCCTCCATGCTGACTGGACACTTTGGGAGGACTGATCTTGCTCTTTGGAAGTGTCATGTCCTCTCTCCTCTCCTCTTGACTGGATGCTTGGATCTCATTCTCACTTTGCCCCTTGTCCATCGGCGCAGCAACGGTCAGTGACTTTTGCCTGTTCATAGTCCCATCGCTACCTGCCCTCATCAGCTTCTCCCCCACCCGCGATCTACTTGCCGTTGTAGGGCATTCCTTCCGCGGGGACGGCAGCTTGGAGGGGGGTCTGGCCAGCCTGGAAGCTTTAGACATCCCTGATCACACACGCTAAAGCCCCCTCTGTCAGCCAGCACGTGTCTCCCAAGGGTGCTCCAGCCTGCTTGATGTGGGTGCTCTTTCAGCTAACAGCGTGTTGTGACTAGCGCAGGTTGACTGGAAGACTTGGGAAGTAGAAGGAGGGAGGGCTCTTTTTGGGAAGTCAAGGGGGTTAATAGTACCTTCAAAAGGTGTTCCTCTGCTCTGGTTCAGCCTCTTGAGCTCATCCTCCAAAGCAAATAGTAGGTGTGTTTTGAGAAGTAGGACAGACTTGTGGAGTGACAAGACTTAAAAACTTCCCCAGTCAGCAAATTCCTTATTAGAATCCAATACTGTAAGACAAACTCCAATTGGGACAGACGACAAGACTTAAAAACTTCCCCAGTCAGCAATTCCTTATTGAATCCAATACTGTAACTCCAATTCTCGAAACCATTTGGATATACGCTGTCTCAATCATCTTGTCAACTTCTATGATCAAATAATTCCATCTCATGGGCAGAATCGCGTGCACTCTTTTTTTCGGGTCGCTGTTCCGTGCTTGATGCTCAGCGGGTAACCAGGAGAGCAGAGAGCAAAAGATTTACAGCCTGCGAGGTAAAATGGAAAAAAGAGAAAAAAAACGAAAGTGCCGGGTAGCCTTTAAAGCAAGAGAAAGCTTGTCTTCTTCAGGTGCAGATGTGCAAAGCGTTCCAGATGTGCGCGCTCCTCTCCCTCACGTCATCAGTAAAACCTCCAGTACAATCGCTGGCTTCAACTCCTTGGTCTATATATATATGTTTTTTCCCTTCCTTTGCTCTCCGGCCACTACTTCCATGCTTGCCGCAGTTCACATGTGGAGATGTTCAGGCGACTACACGCAGAGAAAGCACGCACACACCAAAGCCAGAGTGTGTGGTGGAATTTACAGAGAATTAAAGAGCAGAGAGGAGGGAGCGCTCGTGTAGGGATGTGCTGTGCCAAAGCCTTGAGCTGTGGATTGGAGGAGACAGGCTTAAAACAAGTGATCACTCTAGTTTGCTTTTGACAGTTTCGCCTCCAGAACAGATCTACTTTTGTTCTTTGAAACACACTTGGAACAGTTTTCTGACATGTGCAGAAAAAAATGACAAGGAGAGCAATTACTGTAGCACAAGACTGAGCCAAATGCAATGATGTAGTCACTTACAATAAAAGATTCACACAGTTGTTTAGGTTTAATTTAGTGAAGAGGTTTATTTTAGTGCACTATGTAACTTTTGTGACAGATGGTCTGCTACATAGAATACTCCACAGTATGGCATTAATCATATATTTCTACACGGAAACATGCAGGTGATGTTGCTAAGCCAAGTAACAGGTCATATCTGTGGAGAAGCGACCCCGCTCCTGGTAAGACTGCACATTTTTTAGCCAATTTTGGTAAGAAATACACTTGTTATTGACCAAAAGAAAAGTAAGTTAAATGCCATATGTGGAACATTCCAAGCAAAGCAATAACATCTCCATGGCGACAAGCAGGTGGCAGAGGCAGACCCATCAGGAAACTTATATAAATGAAACTTTTAACATTGCTTCTGAGCTGAATAACGTATTTTATAGTCAAGGCAAATTCTTTATTGTGGGACACATAAAGGTTTTAATATATCATCTTAACTTTTTTATGAAAATTTGAATGCTTTCGTGACTAGTCCTTGAGATACCAACGATATAGCAGAATCCAATACACCTCAGTCAATACTAATCGTACTGCTAATTCTTTAAGTGCTTGTCAATAACTTTAAACCGCCCTTGATCTTATAGTGAAACACGGGTAACTGTCACTAAATTCAAAACCTACTGAACTTTCAAACATTCGTCCTAACACCAGACGCTGAAATTACATTCTCATTGTACATTCACACTGACACTAACTCGACTAACCCACTACTCTGTGATAAACTGGTTTGGATTGATTCACTTTGCAGACAGGTCATTGACACACTGGCCCGTATCGAGTGAGCCGCCTCACGTGCACGATATGACGGACATCCGGACATGTGACCAAAGAGAATGCCACAGCGTGCTCACTGATTTCACACCAGAAAATGGATTACAGCAAAAGCAAAGGATCAACAGAGTCTGGGCGATGAGTTATAAAAGCACAACTCACCAGGGTTAGACACTGGCATGGGATATGTCTGCACAAAATAGATATAAAGAGTTGTAAGAAGTTATTCACAGCTATTGCATTAAGAATTGTTCAAATAGATGCAAAATATAAATCAGTTACCCCTTGCAAATGCCAAAACATGCTTTATAGACGACTAAACCCTTATAACATAACATGACAACATCTCCAACTGTGTATAAATTTTAATCATACCTCAACATTCCATAAATCAGATTGACCTAAATATTTTTGTTCACTGACAAAATCTGGCAAGGGAATAGAAACCACATAGATTGCATGATGTCGAAAATATTTGGATTTTTATATTATGATATTAGCATCAGATTAAATGTTGTGAGATTACGGCTTGGCATCATGGCTTTGATCGCCTTTTGCTGTGTTTACCAGATAGTGCAAGTGGCAGATTACGTCAAGTCTAAATAGGGACTGACCACGAGAGAGAAAAAAAATGCTAAGAGGGATACAGCACGACGCTTTTAGTCTATGTATGCATGTGTGTATTGGAAGTAAATGAAAGCCTTGTGGAATACATGCCTCCCAGCCTGCCGCAAACCCGACTGTACAGGACAAACAGAAACGACGAGCTTCAAAGTAGTGAAATAACATAGCATTTAGGGGACGGATATAATTTGTGTTTCCTAATTAAGCTGTGATGCATCATAACGAAGATATATATCAAATAACGAGCCCCTTGTCAGCAGAGGAACGAAGCATGGAATTCATTTGCACTTCAAAACTTGCTGTATGAAACAATACAGCACAATGTCAAAGTAGAGATGTTAGCTAGGATAAGAGAAACAAACGGAGTAGCGTAAACCTGATTTTAGGAGTGGGTATTTTGGCAAGGGTAGTTATAGAAATGCGCCTCTATAGTGATGTATAGGAGTGTACATGGTAAAGTGGAGGAGGGGCTGATTATATAGAGTAAAGAAGGCATGCAGCCAGGGTTGTCTGAGTGCCTCTCTGGTATTTCACTAATTAAGTGACGTTTTGGTCTCAGGGTTGTTGCTACACGAGGGGCACAGGTTATAAACAACTCACTTAGAATTCATTATGTTGAAGCTGAGGGTGGTTAAGAGTAGAGATGGGGAAGGCGTGTTGTTTTGAATTAGAATGTACTGCAATGCTGCTGTGATACCAGAAATGTGTTTTAAAAATGTATTAGAACATTGTTACTGATAATACTTGTTGAGCATTTGACAGTTCTCTATTATTAAGTTAAAATGAGAGTTACACAAATTGGTTTAATTGTGTATGTGCTATTATATTAAAGGTGCACTATGTGACTTTTCTGGTGTATGTGTCTACCAACTGCCTGTCTCCATGGAAATGTTTGGGCTGTTATGACAAAACAGACTGGAAGAATATAATGTATTCATACAGATACCAAAAACTATTGTGTTCACAGAGTGAGCTAAAAACAGTAAGCCAGGAGCTTGGCAGTTCAGGTTTTCCTTTCACTGATTTGTGGGAGATGGTTTACCCACATTGCCCAATACAGCAAAAATATGTCACTGGTAGGGCATCTGGTGTAAAATGCCACAGTACCATAACTTTATTCTTTGTATGTGGCCCATATTACTGAAAATAGATGTGCAGTATTGCTTTCAACTGTACTCAATTACTATCCTGTACACGAAAACCCTTAGACAAATACTGCCTTGTTTTATCCACTGACTCATGGTCATCGCACAAAGGCCAAGTTGGCGCAGGGCTGAGGGGATGTGGGACGTCCTGTGGGGGAGGGGTGTGCTGTGTACCTCTCTGCTCAGGATTAAGAAGAGTTTGTTTTTCTCCGCCCCAGGACTTGGTTGTTTCATTACATACCACTGAAGACAGCACGCCTTCTAGCTATAGAATGACTCACAGTGACTATAGCTTTTGACTCAACATGACTCTGAATCAGGTTCATGTAAACGAGAAGAATGTAAAGAAAAAGTGCTGTGAAATTACTTTAAAAAATGAATATGAGTGCAAAAACTTAGAAAAGAAGTAAGAAAAGAGAATATTTTTCCCCACTGTTTTAACAACAATGGGGAAATTGCAGTGTTGTAATAATAAAGTAGAATAGGGGCAACAGCAGAATGACACAAAGATACAGAAGATGAAATTTTAAAATCAATGCCTGGAAATTAGCATGTCTAACTGAATATAACTAAATATAAACTGAATACAAACTTAAACAAATATATGGCATTATTATTTTATTAATGATTTTTCTTTCCTGGAGGCGCTATCAGACGTCGTAGCTTGAAAAGGGGATAAAGACGTCAGAGACAAAGCCGAGCCAGTAACAACCACATATGTGCAACACCTTAAACCACTACAACATTATATATTCAGTACAGATTCACATTGTATATTGACTGTTAGATTATATAGCAAATATGTATATGTAAGACTACACACAACACATATAACTAACTGCCACTGCTAATATGAGAAAAAAAACAACAACTATTACAACTTCTACTACTATGAAAACTTATTTTAGTAGGTGAGCTATGTAATTATTAGCAGTTCTACAGAATGATGTGTTTTACTACTACTGCTGAGTTTAGTATCGTACTGTGTAGTTTACTCCATCACTGCAGTGGCAGGTTATCTTACTCTGACATATCACTGCAGAAAAGACCCGTCTCTTTAATCCACTCAAACATGATTCCAAACACAACCTTAGAAAGTGGATTAGTGAACCAGGCTAGAGTCAAACGCAGCCTAACCATTTCTCAGACCAACAAACGATCAATATTTCATCTGAGAGTTTTTAGGAGCCTCATGAAAAGAACGTCTGACTTTTTTTTATCTTGCTCGGTTCCGAACAGAGTCAACAAACTATGCTTCCTTTTTACCATGTATATTTGTTCCGTATGAGCTTGGTCAAAAGAAAAGTTTATAAAAAAGTGAGATGGAATTATACAATGTGCACTTTGTAATTCATTCAGAGACATTGTTGGATGAGAACCTTGTGGAAATGACTATTCTCGAGGCTTCAACATCAGAGTGACAGATGGAACTAACAGGAGCAGTGCGTTACACAGTTTTAATGCATCACAACTCTTATACCATATAGCTAATTAGTAAATCTGACAACCTGTTTTCTGCCTTTTCGCTCTATCGTGGGCATTAGTTATATCTGTTTAGCTAAGGATGTAACAGTAACTGAAATGTTGGGGTATCATATCGTCAAAAGTCTCACAATAATATCATGGGGTGTTACAGTAAATCAAACATCCTTATTTTAAATGCATTGATAGACCCTGATCTTTTACTCCATTTCAGAGCAGATTACATCATCACACCTATGGCTTTTCAATGTATTTAAATGGAGAAAGCAGCAAATCTACAATGTTAGACTCACCAAAATATTCCATTCTTCCAAATACAGGGTGGCCCAAAAGTCACTAACACTTTTAGATCTTCAATAGCTCCTATAATTCTTAAGTTATACTCACCAAATGTTAGCAGTATTTAAACTGAACCTTCCGAGATTTTAGCAATATATACAGTTATAATTGTTCACTTACACTTGAACTTATCACTACTTGAACTAGGGAAAGTAAAAATTACCTAATTTTAAAGAATAATTTTTTAAGTCCACCATTTTTGGTTTCACACTGAATCGCCCGATCCAACACACTTTGCATAATATTTAAAGCATTTCTGGGCTCATGGCTCTTATTTGATCCTCGATATTAGGTTTTAAGTCGTTTATTGTCTGAGGTTTATTCACAAACATCTTTTCTTTAAGATAGACCCACAGGAAGAAATCGGGACTAGTCAGGTCTCGGGAGATCACATACTGCATCATCAAAGTACCACTGTACAATGAGAGTTTTTTCCTCTGTGCTATATTTGCTCATATTAATGTCGGAAGTGTAGTTCTAACTGCTCTGAAAAAACAAAATAAAAATATTTAGAAACAAAAGAGTTATGTTTTTTTTTCAACTGTCAGTGACTTTTGGGCCTGTATAGTATCATAAAAACCACTGTAATAATATTGTACCATGAGATTTAGATATCGTTACATCACTGTGCTACATATACACACACATGAAGTTAGTCCCACCAGGTCCAAACTTCAGCTTTACCCACGGCTAGACCGAACCATCTATGTGGTTAAACAGAAAAAATGCATTTCACCCAGTTAGTCTTTGGATACTCATTTATGTAGTATAAATTCCAAACACTGTTAATCTCTCATAGTTCTACATCGAGAAAAAAGCCTTTAACTACATATAAACAATAAATGAACCCTAACCCTATGACCCAAATAATTATGATAATCATTTAATCCATAATCAAGCAGCCCTAATACAAACTGTGCCTCTCTGCTTAAACACGAGTGAGCCTCTGCTGGTTGTAGTTGTAGTCTGGCCTAAATGGGCATGTCCTGGTGTGTTCTTATGTGTCTCTGTGCCAGTCTTTCAGCGGGTCAGGAGCACCGTGTCTCTGTCATCATCATTACACATCTCCAAAACAAACACTAAACGCTGTCAGCAGTCATTAAAGAAGAGTGTCAGGATGTATCACACTGTGGCTGTCAAAAACATACAGACACAAGTGTTTTGGAGACAGCAGACCTAAAAAATCAACATTTTTGAGGTTTTAACCATGTTATAGTTGTTTCCCTTCACCATTTACATTCTCAAAGTTGTATTTGGAATGATTCGTACGTATTTGAGCAATCTTCAATCGCTTATTTTCAAGACGCCATATATCATTCTCCCCAGTATATGCCCACATCTCTGTACTTCCAATTTATTTTCTTAATCGGTGATAAGCATAGGACTCAGCAGCGTCCGATAGTCATTTTGGTACAAATGAAAAACAAATCCGCTGCTCGCTAGTGTGATCCGCAGCAATCCATCGGAGGTGTGATGACGTTTACCCTCCCAATGGGCTCTAGTTTTCTAATTTATTTCCTTTATTAAGTCATTTTAGATCAATATTGAGACTTAAAATGTGCAAATTATAACATAATGATCCACAGGTGTCACAAATTATAACTATACAGCAGATAAAAGCATGTCTTCTTTGAGATTATAAAGCTATATTCACAAAAGTGTCAAAACTCATCTAATTAATTCAGGACATTAAATTCGTGTGCCAAACTTCCAGAGGTGTTTTACATATTCAACCCACTGGTTATTGAAATGTGTCCCAATTTTAAAAAGGTATGAGATCAAATGCCAACTGCTGTCTGTCAATTTATGTAACAGTGGTGTATTACAAACAATAACAGGTCAGAATGATCACCCTCCTTATCATCGTTGTTGCATACAATCAATTAAAAGCTAAAAAAGACGCTTTTGAGTTTAAACAAAGTCTTTTTTTTTCTTTCCTAAACCTAAAAGCGACATCTTAAAAAGTCTGTCTTATAGGCCGGTTTCTAAGGTCAGAGCGGAGTTTGGCAGCGACAATAATGCTAATAACAAGTCCCTGGTTTGAGGAAGATGAACATATTTAAAAATTAAATGCAGACAGCACGCAGCAGTCTCATTTTGATCCTAAGAGCAATATATCAGTCCAAGGGAAAAATAAATTCTACATTACGCTGCAAGAAAAAATGGGTACAGCACCTTTAATTTGTTACCAGGGCAGCTCCTCCGAAGGTAATCAAATACATTTATCTTATACCAGTCAGCTTACCAAGAAAAACAAGAGTATACATTCAACAGAGCGCCTTCTGTTTGCAGCTGCTCCTCTGGCCTGTCTCTGGGGCCCCCCTGTGGCCTTATGAATCAGTGAGTGCATTCAAAACAACCATTCAAATTCCTGCTTGAGCTCCAGTGCATTGAGCTTACATTCTTTATCTTACCTTGTAGCATTTCGGAGACTTAAATAGGCCATAGACAAACCACTCTGCCGATTCAAAGTGATGTAAATAAGAGGTTTCTCCATTCTCTTTATGGTGTATTGATTTTCAGTTCGATGGCTCGCTGTAGATAGAGGAGACAGAGGAAAAGGCAGACTCTTAAGAAGCAATGTTCTGGGAAGAAGTCAGTGTAAATATCATCTGAATGTCATCTGCATGGACAAATATGATAAAAATAAAATAGATGGTTCAATTATTTATACAGTTTTGCAATAAAGATGTCTGGATAAGTGCACACAACTGTAATTACACTGGGGAGCCTTAGTTTAGGGGTCAATATGTAGCACTACACTCCAACAACAAGAAATAAAGGGTTGCAATTTAAAACACATAACTTGGACAGATGTACAAGTTAAATGCAGTCTGTAAATAGTGCATTTCTGATAATATTTTATTATTTGGTTCCTTCCTGAGAGAACAGACTTTAAAGCAGCTCTCCATGGCCTAGCACCAAAGTACATCTCTGACATGTTAGTGCCATGAATCCCACGCTCTACTCCTCCTTCTGCTGCCCAGAGTCAGGACTAAACATGGTGAATCAGTGTTTCAGTTTAATGCGGCTAAATCCTGGAACAGTCGTCCTGAAGATGTGAGACAGCCGCTACTTTGACAAAACCCAGGCTCAAAACGGTTCTGTTTAGATGTGCATATGACTAAAAGGTTTTTATTCTGCACTTTTCTCTTTTAATGTTCATTTATGTGTTGATTTGTTTACTGTGATTTTAATGTTTTTTGTATTCTGTAAAGCATTTGAATTACTTGGGTACAAATTGTGCTATATATACTCGCCTTGCCTCACCATAATCTTTCTCTTTTTCTGATCTTACTACTCTCTGCTCAGTAAATCCCCTTAAAGATGTAATCACAAATGTGTTCACAGCTAATCAGATATTTTTCAACCTGAAATAAGCCGTCAGCCACTTCTGTTCAGCTGCACATGGAATGATTTGACCAAAATTTGCTACAACCTTTTTTTTAGTATTGACCTTTGAGAATGGAAAATGTCATTTGTAGAAGCTCCAAAGATTTGCAAGTCTGCGAGCTTGCCAATAAACTCCTGTCACAATTTCTAACTTGATTTCAGTCCTAATGAATAGACTTGATACCAATCTTTGATACTACAATGATCATGTAAAATCATTATTTAGAAAATAGACCGCCATTTTCAACACAAAATAATAGTACTTTCTTTGTTACTATTCTACTGTCTTACAATTGTTTTGGTAAAGCTCAAGATCGTTTTTAAAGTGTTCCAGACTTCCCACACCCCAGACATGTCCTCCAACTCCTCCAGTGGGACCCCAAGGCGTTCACAGGCCAGCCGAGAGACATAGTCCCTCCAGCGTGTCCTGGGTCTTCCCCGGGGCCTCCTCCCGGTGGGACATGCCCAGAACACCTCCCGAGGGAGGCGTTAAGGAGGCATCCTGAACAGACACTCGAGCCACCTCCGCTGACTCCTCTCAATGTGTAGGAGCAGCAGCTCTACTCCGAGCTCCTCCCGTGTGACCGAGCTCCTCACCCTATATCTAAAGATGCGCCCAGCCACCCTGCGGAGGAAAAAAAAAAAATTGGTCGCTTGTATCCGCGATCCTGTCTTTTTGGTCATTCCCCAGAGCTCATGGCCATAGGTGAGGGCCACATGTGCACCAAAATGACTACGCGATGCTGCCAAATCCTATGAGTATCACAGGTTAAGAAAATAAAACTGGAGAGCAAAGTGAGTAACTAAGTCGGGGTGAAAACGGCGAATGACTGGCAAAATGGCGTCTCGAAAAAAGAGATTAAAGACTACTGCAACATGCACGAATTACTCCAAATACAACTTCGGGTATGTAAATGATGAAAGAAACAACTATAATATGGTTACAAGCTCTCAAAAATCAACTTTGAAGAATAGATGTACTTTAAGTATCTTTAAGTAACTATTTTTGATACTTGATTTTTTTTCCTCCAACAAACTATGTTCATATTAGGACAATTTTAATCTGATATCTTAGGCCCATACATCAAGTCATACATTTACTTGATTTCAAAATATCCCAAGCAAACTTATCATCACAGTTACATCATATGCTGTTTATCACATTTAAATATGATAAAGGACGGTGGTCAGGAAATTCCCAAGCCATAACATCTTCAGAGTATGACTTCATCGGCGCCCAACAGACTCTATTAAAACCAATCATTAATTTCACGGCTAAACGTTTAATCGCGTCATCTTTATAACCTGTGTGTATAAAGGGATGATTGATTGGCCAAACCAGGCGTGCACATATCTCCACAGATCTTCATTAGAGGAGAATTCCCACTCCTAGATCTCTGCCTCAGCTCACTGCAAATGACTGGGGTGAGCACTCAGATGGGAAATTACATAGGGATTTGCATAAGCAGTTGGGGTGATCTTATTTGAGTCAGAGTTTATACATTATTATGAAAGTATGTTGCGATCAATGGTGGCATTATATTTATTTTTAAGTATTTGGGGGAATATGGAAAGTGTATACCTAAAACTTTTTCAATTTGTGTCCTACTATCTCTACTGAAACCTATATTTGTGCATGACCGGTCTAGAACGAACATATCTGCTTTGTTTAGACCAGTACTGCGTTTTATCACTATATAGACATTTGTATCATAATATAAATGCAATTATTGTGTTTCAAAGACAAAAAGGTCATATTTTTAACTTAACATTTCAGTGTACTCTAGCTTGAGCATTTGTCATTTTTAGCATTTACCAATAAGGATAAGGATAAGAAATAATAATATACATTCCAAAAAAATTCCATGGAATCCAATTTCTCTGATCCTATTTAAAGTTGGATGGGTGAAGCAGGTGTACCCAAAGTGGCTTCTCTCCATTGGCTCAAATGGTCCTCCATAATAATGAGCCGTGGCCTTTATAGCCCCTCTCAGCTATAACACCAGTCAACAGCCTGCGCTCTCACAGGAATAGAACCAGGAGAGGGTCATTGTCCATAGAAGTAAATGACCAAAGAGACTCAGTACTAGGCCCCTGAGAAAGTTATCTACTGTTACCAGCATAGATAAACTTATAAACTTGTTTTTAACTCATTTTGAAAACCTTCAAATTAGCGTTTTGTCTCCCAGTGTGGTGAAAAAGTATTGTGGTGCTAGTAATGTAATGCAGTGAATAGGAGCTACAAACTAATAACAAAATGCTAGTAGTAATTGTAGACAACAGCAGTAGTTGCAAGAGATGATATTGCTTTGCTTGGACTATATATGTTCCTCAGTATGGCATTAATCTGGACACTTTATTTTATTTTAAGCATATCTTTTTTAACTTCATGCAAGCCCTTATTTGTACTTATTTGTGTTTTTATGTTGCACTTTAAAGAAAGAAAGTTTCTAGTGCAATGGCAATAATGGCAAGTCTGATTCTGATTCTGAGACATGCAGGATGCGGGATGCCACCAGGTCAAGTTATATGTAAGGTCTCTGGAGAGGCGTCTGCTCAAAGTAAGATTTTTGTTAATTTTTTAAGTTAAACACCTAATTGAATAAATGCAAGATAGTTTAATGAGATACTCTGGAACATTCCAAGCAAAGCAATAATACTTTATATCCATGGAGATTAGCAAGAGTCAGACCCTATAATAGAAAAGTTGCATAGTGCACCTTTTTTCTGCTGAAACAGTTATAGGAGTGGGAAGCATAAATAAATAAATAAATAGATAGATAAATTAATAAATAAATAAAAATCCAGTATTCTTTTTTATATGCAAACATAGATTTTGAGTGACGTACATATACTTGATCCAGTCACAGTACTTCAGCCTGAGTACTCTTCTGGATTTTCCCACAACTGACAACTATCTATTTCAGCTTCTTATGGGAAAGTGAATAGAGCCTTTGGAGGTTAAGTGTTTCATAACCACTGACTGACATAACTATAAGATCTCGCTTTAGAACTGTCCATCAAAATGTAGTACCCCACTGACGCCGTGTTTCTCAGAGATACATATTCATCAAATGTGTCTTTTTTGGCGCTCGAGTTACCACATGGTTTTGATTGGACTTCAGTTTCAGGGGTGAGGTCAAAGGTCATCCAGGCCCACACCACTTCAGACTCACTTCATCCTCCAGACTCTTTAAATACATTTTGAGAAAGAATCTATCAAGAGCTGGACTGGGTGGGTGGGTGTTTTCCTGTGCACCCAGATGACATCTCCCGTCTGACCTAATGATGATGAGTTAGACATTTTCAAGATTACTTTATTTGTTGATGGTTTAAAACAATGTAAAAATTTGGACTTTGTATCTCTATTACATCGGCATCTCAATAGCGCATGTTAATAGTGACGGGCTCTACATTCGAGAACCACTTCAGATACCAGTGAGACTACATAGAAAGCCAGGTGTTCTTCAGTATATATGTATAGAACACATAAAAGACTATTGAGTGAAAAGTACTCCTTCAATTCTGTATACCAGTCCAGTGCTCCTCTTTGGGAGAAGTGGAAAAGGAAGAGGAGGTGGTGGAGGAGGACAGTGAACTCTTTGGTCCAAAAACCCTAGAGTCTGATCCTCATTAGGACGTAGAAAGAACTTCAAAGAGGAGAGAGGTCCGGTATCAGTCCGGAGCGCCCACAGTCCCTGGATATTCAAATCCGAGGCCCTATAGAGACGCACTTCTGAAGGAGAGTGGGGGGGGGGCTGGAACCAAGCACTCGTCGCCTCTCTGATTGGACACCGCTGTGGTCCAGGAGAAGAGGTTTTAGGCTAGAGTTCAGGCCAGGAAAACTTTATGCATATGCTATTGGGCAGAGAAAGTCGAGTTTTACACAACCTAACATGGATAGCAAAACGTGTTTATGTCTAGTACTGTGAAATACAGCCTTCTCTTTTGGTTTAGCTCTGGTTAAAATGACATAAATACTACGAACTGCCAAACCCTGTGTTACTACTGTGTCTACTAATGTTGTCAATATCTTACTTAGAGAAACAAATAGATTAGATGGAGAGAATACACGCATTTTAATTAAAGGTGGAGGTGCAGGAAGCGCCATCTGCTTGTCTCCAGGGACATGTTATTGCTTTGCACTGAAATGTCCACAGTATAGCATTAAAAAAATCTTATTATGAGCCTTCTAGTTGGCCACTTGCTTGTTTTATCTGCGAGATATGTTAAATGCCATACTGTGGATCATTCCAGGCAGAGCAATAACATCTCCATGGAGGCACATATGGAGTAAGAAAGGTTATGCAGCACTACACAGTTAAGCAGCTTGTGAATTGTGAGCAGAAAATACATACTCTAGTCATCCAAACCCATTCCAAAATCCCATTGCTGTCAACTGATGCTGAAAATGACTTAGTAACAACCACAACACAACATTAACTCTGCGTGCCCTAAACAAACCGGTGCCCTCTCTCCTCTCGTTCACCTTGTCTCGAGTGTGGCTTTGAAGTGCTATCAAGGTCAGCTCTGCCTCAGCCTCATAATCCTGCAGCTGCTCCTCAGACGTTTTCAGATCAGGTTAGGATGAACACTCACATGCTAATCTGAAAGGCATGGATGAAATATGCTCACATTATTATCCTGATGAGCTCATTTCACATAGACACAAATGTAGGGAAGAGTGTTGCTTTGGTTGTTACCTGTGTAAACGTGTTTAACTTAACAAAACATATAGGACATCTTCAAATCAAGCAGTCCATCTGATCTGCTATTTTTGTTACTAGCAAAATAAACCCTCAAAAAATCAATTCTGCGCTTTAAGGAGGGCGCCACTGAGCCATTTATTAATTCCATCCATCCATCCATTTTCTTCCGCTTATCCGGGGCCAGGTCGCGGGGGCAGCAGTCTAAGCAGGGACTCCCAGACTTCCCTCACCCCAGACACGTCCTCCAGCTCCTCCGGTAGGACCCCAAGGCGTTTATTTATTCATTTATTAATTGGTTACATATATTATTCTTTGAAGGTGGGCTATGTAACATTTCAGGCTGCTTGTTTCCATGGAGATGCTATTGTTTTGTCTTGTCTAACATTAACTTTCATGCAATCTTACTGTTGTCTCTCCACTGATCTGACCTGTAACTTGGCCTGGTTTCGTCTCCTGGCTGTTTCCTTGGAGATAAGTAATTATTTTTTCAGCATTCAGGCAAAGTAATAATGGGGGGTATCGGAAAGCTGTAATTTTCAGATCTTAAATGCAGGAGAATAAAAGTAAAAGCAATTCAAAGTTGATTTTACAAAGCTAATATTAAAATCCTATAGAAATATCATGGAGACACATGCGCTGCCTTATACATTATAAGAATAGGAGTGGGCCTACAGAACATTCCTATGGTGTGAGGAGTTTTAGCACCTCTCCTGTGTGAGAAATAAAGACAGTAGATAAGAGTTCAAACAGAGTGCAGCAGACACACTCAGCCTGATGTCATTTTTCAGACAGGTCCACAGATTCAGCTCAGCACAATGTCAGACTAAAAACAACAACAGGAGATGTGGACAGAGAAAGACCTGTCTGGCCTACGCAAAATGGGCCTTGTCAGAAAAACTCCTCCACTCATCATTTTGTTACACTTCAAATATAAAGAAATGGTTAAATGTGAACAACAGCTAAAATCATAGACTGTGTATATAAATGGATATAGCTAACCTGCTAGCAGCCGCGTTCCATGTAGGAAGTGAGCATGGGCGCTTCCGGCTCCATCAACTCTGGCTTCAATTCACTTAACATAAAAAAAAAAACTGTCACCCCTCTCTCTGTAACTGCTGCTACTCGTCATTTTGGTCTTAAAATGTTCGTATTAGCCCACTCCACATGATCCTGGTATTTTTATTTCGCTTTTGTGTCCGTAACTCAAGATATGAACATTAAAAAGAGACAAATCAGCTGCCTTCTTTTCCCAGGGTTACTCCTGGAGTTTTGATTTACAGCATTGCGTTGCTGCTCCCTGTTAAACCAGTGGTGCGGGTGGGAAGGGGCGTTACCTTCAACGGCTTCGCTCCAGACTGGCTCTTTGGTTGCTATGATACTCAAGGTCAGATTCCTAATATAAGTGGGATTCAAATTCTAGCCTGAATGAGCTTCGTTTGACTGGAGCCGAACGTCACAATCACTTAGTGCACTTCTTTATATTATGTATGGCTAAAATCAAGAAAAAACATTGGTAAGAAATCACAAAACATGCGAAATCTGCCGTGATCTAAAATATATCATTGCAGTTTTAACTAAAAAAATAAAACTTTTCCCCTCCCCCTCCCTCCCTCTCCATTGCAACTTTTATTCTACTATTTATTAATTATTTATTGCATTATTATTATTTTTTTTTGTTATTGCTGTAGGTGTTATTATTATTTTTTTTTATTGTTGTTATTATTATGCTGTCTCATGTAGGTTTTTTGTTTAGGGTTTTTTTTTTGCATTTTTTTTTTTTTTGCAGCTGGACTGTAGTTATTGTTTTATACAATAACATCTCTATGGAGACAAGCATGTGGTATCACCTCCACAAGAAAAGTTACATGGTTTACCTTTAAACTACTGGTTTCCCCTCACTCATTTTCCTCAGTCTTTCCAGCTTTAATGTATGTAGAACTGTGGATTAAAAAAAGAGAGATTAAAACAGTAGGGTGCATTGCAAAAAAGCTCTTAATTAAAACTCCTTTGTCTTCAGATTATAGTTTGGATGTAGACTTTTGCTGATGCGAGTATTCTGCTCAGACTCTCCATGGAGTGTTGTGGATTAACCCTAAATTAACCTCCACATACACAGTAATATGAGACACTCTACCAAAAGTGCTACTACGGTACATTCATTTCTGTGAGAATGATGCACATAGAGACATCCAAAGTATTTTGTAAAGCTGGGGTTTTATAATTAGGAGTTTTAGTATTTTTCCATCATTTGGGAATATAATGGGGGCATCTCAATATATTTTCTTCCCATAATCCTTTGCTATATGACCGCGCCCACTTCTCTGCTGGTTGCGGACTTCTCCATTCATCACCGTGACAGCAGTGGCCTGTGGTTTTTGACTTCAGCCGAGCCCGTTCCCAACAACAAGCTCCAAATTAGACAGAGAAGCTAAATGGTTGGAATGTTTTAGAGTTTGGAATGTTTTACAGTGTTATCCGCTAAGCATCAGGAAGATCTTAATATGGTCATAAATTATGTGCTTAGTGATATGTTCAGATCTGACTGTGAAGACATCTGTAGAATATAAAACAAATGCACTTTTACATTGTGTGCAGTATTACTTGTCACATACTGTTTGAATGTGAACTGCATAGTTAAAAAGTTCATTTAAACCTTAAGACGTAGATGTGATAGTATCTGAAGAAGGAAAAACAGGTCACGCCCAGGTCACGATAACTCATTTTGACTCACCATATATTCGTACAGAGATCCACTGACACAACAATAATACAAGACAATCCCAGTAAACCCATTTTAAATCAATAGTATCATTAAAAGGCTTGAGCTGCAACAAATAAATAACAGAATTAACTAACAGAATGACTATTGAACGATACGATGTAGTATTTATTGTGACAGCCCTAGTTACAGTCAGGGGAGATCATCACAGAGAAAAAATAAATGAAATGGTTATATTTATCCACTGATTTGTACTATAAAGTTATTTTCTATTTAACTTTGCAATTTTCATTAAAATGGCTGAATTTTACGTTTACCGTTTCTGAGAAGAGACGTGCGATGAGGCACCGCCCCTTAGTGCCTCACATGGAGGCCGGGTGAGGCACGCAGTTACCTGGCCTCATGGTAGGGGGCACTCGTGAGCCCAGGGATTCTTCTAAGAAATTGAACCGGGGCCAGATTTACTTGCCCACACTTGTTTTTCATGTGTGTTAGAGCCATGTTGAGACCGTTTGTATGTTTGCACTGCCAGCCACTGGGTGGCACTGTGCTTCCCGTCAGGTCTAGCTGGGTGTGCCCAGGTGTGGCTACTTAAGGACTAATTTAAGGATGTAACAGTGCTACAGAGTAGAGGCATACAGTTTTTGAACGTGGTTGTGGAAGTGCAGAAAAGGGAAATAAAAGGATTCTTCACTAAACACACGAGTATTGGGCTCTTTTACCACGCGTTCTAACACCTTTGGACTCTGTAAGTCAAGTAGCTGGTGGCACAGGGCCACTGGCCGCTACATCATGTTTGTAAATTTCATTGTGATCAGTGTTTCACCAGCCATGAACCTCACTGCACGTCGTTGTTACACACAGTGAAGAGCAATAATCAAAGCACAAACCACTGTAGTAATGTGAGATGTGCTGTATGGTTAATGCAGCCGAGTCCTAACTTGAAATGGTCCAATCACAGCCACTAATTTCTATCACGTGTCTCTCAAAAGCGGAAGACACCTCCTCTCGAACATTCCCGTATCATTCAGAACAAAATATATAACTTCTTTTAGCTGAGATAAGTAACAGTTCTTCGATTGTTGAGTCTGCAGAAATCACTTATTTTCACTTTGTACCAGTAAGCTGCCATGTTTCTTTTGATACAAACGGACCGATGCATTCTCTGATTGGTTAATCCACCTGTCAATCACATCTCTCAACAAATTACAGTTCCAGACCCACTCGTCTTTGCAAAGTTTTATCAAAGCTTGTGGTTTTGGTGGATGAAATAATGATTGGAATGATTTATGTATAAGTATAGTTTGATATTTTCCATGTTGTAATATTTGAGACATTATAATTACTTAAGTTTTCATCTAAACAAAGCCTATTCCATTGTTTGCTTTGACCCTTATCTCCAACACACAGGGCTTGTGCCATTGCCACAAAATAAGCTGACACACAATCCTTAAGTTTACACGCAGAGGTTAAAAGGGTCTATTACCGTGACAACAGCACACAGAGGCGTCCTTTATGAGCCCCGACCTGTGCTCTGACCTACGTCTCTGATTGATCTGTGGGCTCGTTCAAATCACTGAGAGAGAATAAAGACTGCTGTCAGCTCTGAGATCACGGCAGATTAGACTAAGAGAAGAGTCATTCCCAGACGCACACACATGTCCTCACGATGCCCTGTATGAGGAGACAGGATGAAGAAGAATGTCAAAGCCTCCTTAGATGACCTCAGTACAGCTTCAAAGAGTGGCCTCCTCACTCATCTGTGTTCAAATCGATTACAGGTTATGCCCCCATTTTCAGGCAAATGTTATTACAGGTTATTATAAATCTAAACAGTTAAACAGACAACACTAAGCTACATAATAGGATAGTCAATAGACCCAGTAGGTTCAGTATTATGGACTGCCAGATAGTATTAGGCCTGTCACAATAACACATTTTGAAGCACGATATATTGCCAAAGAAAAATATCACAATTCACGACAATATTGAAACTACTTTGTCACTGACACCATGACAATAAAGCAGGATAATCCCAGTAACTCATTTTTAAATGGACAGTATCATTTAAAGGTCTGATCTGTGACAAATAACTAGCAGAAGCCGTAAAACTGACTTATTCAAGCCTCTACAGCTTAAATCTTATCGTATTACAAATAAAATAACAAAAATCTCCCCATTACTGCACACGATAAATACAAAGAGCAAAAATATATTGCTCCAGCCTTCTTATATTCAACGATACGTGGGTATAGTCATTATTGTTCCAGGCCTAGACAGGGTTGCCACAATACTAACATTTGAAACTTGATTTTGATAATGATGACAATAAAAACACAACAGAATGGATTTTCAACACAAAATACTTGAACCATTCACGATTATTCTAACAGTGTTCAGGAAAGGTCACATTTTGTATTGTATGATGTCAAATGAGTATGTAGTTTTGATGGTAGTTTGTAGCAATTAGTATCTGAACTTCAATACGTTTGACAACTTTACTGCCAGATAGTTGTACTCCAAGTATCATTAGACCCATACTGTACATGCTGACACAAAAATAGGAGTAGTAGTTGTAGAAAATATTTGCCTTATGGTCATAATAACATTTATAGTAGTCATAGGTGTACTAGTACTTTGAACTGTAGTTGTAGTGATTGTAATAAAAGATCCCATTTACTCATAAGCTCTGTTTAAATGAGCTCCAGTGAATAAAGAAGCTTCTACCTTTTTCCCACACATCTGTGACACACATTTTGGAAAAGGACATGCAGTAGAGGAGGGAAGAGAGGGAGGATAATTCATTAGAGAAGGGGAAGTACTATGTGAGGTCATTCATAAAACAGTCGTGGGAACCTCACTGCTTTAAAACCACAACCTAAAGATACAGTGCAGTAATTACAACATCACTTTTATCTTTATTTTAATATTTTTTAAGAATATAAAGGAATAATCACTGTTTTGATTAGGGAGTCAGTGAATCAAAGGTAGATAGTAAATGAAGTATCAAATAGTAAAGGAGTATGGCTGGGTACTGTTAAGGTAATATTGGCACTGGAAAAAAGAAAAGGTACCAAAAAAAAGTCATAGAAAATATGCAGACAGTGACAACAGCTTGTAAAGGGAGCAGAACAGACATTTCTCTAGTACCAAAAGTATGCTTTGTATCAAGCCGCTAAGAGCACAGCAGATTTAAAGTCAAGGCTAATGCATTTATCTGAAGCTCTGGAACGACACTGAAGGACATGCACATACACACAGAGGTTACTATTTAAGTGAGGAGTCTTACAATAACAAGGCTTCAAGGTACATGGGGATATACTATTTATGTTTTTCAGAACTACAGCAGTATTAGCATTACATTTTTATTATTGTAATGTAGCTAGTCCATTACTTCTATCTGTGAGGCTAGCACAAAGGACACGATGCACAGAGGTTTAATGTTTTATTGATAAATGTATCAATTGATGATTGAATTGTTTCAAAATTTTTACTCACCCATGTTGTCTGTCCCAGGTGTTTCGGCCAAATGAGTCCCCGGGGAGCCGAGGCACCTTATGAAGGTTCCGGGACAGACAACTGGGTGAGGGAAAGGAGGGGTGTTCTACATTTTACCTTTGATCTAAATGGGTGTTCACTGTTTTAAATAATGAATTGAATTTAATATAGAGCTCCATTTTTAAATGGCTAATTTGATTGAATAAAGATGTACACTGTTTTGTCAGAGCTAACTTTTAATAGAATTATTGGGATGTTTGTACTTACCTGTACTGTAGAGTGAGCACAACCAATTAAAGAAGTCTCCTATAAAAGGAACAAGCCTCAGTCTGCAGAGAGGGGGCGCTGTATGTACAGGCTGTATGGAAATGCTGATGCTTTTAACATTTTTCTTGTTTTTTGTAAATATTTTTGGTGGTGAATAAATGCACTTGGGATCTGCACTGGACAACTGTCTCAGCTCTGCTCTGTTCCTCCGTAAACCACTGAAGTTGCTATCCGGGCCATTATTATTATTATTATTATTATTATTATTATTATTATTATTATTATTATTATTATTATTATTATTATTATTATTATTATTATTATTATTATTATTATTATTATTATTATTATTATTATTATTATTATTATTATGATGGCTGGGCAATAAGCCAAACACTTTTTTCCCCTCATCTCTTATTAAAAACAAATAAAAGGGCATCTGATGTTAATTTCCTGAACAGAAACAGTACAGATGTTTAATTACTTCCATTTAACACAATAGAACAGGCAAATCGTCTTCCTCCAAAGTCTGAACTCCAAGTCTGAGTCTGAACTGGCTGTAAACCTGTCCACTCCAGAGAATCAAACATTAATGATTAGAATTTACCGAACCTTGGGTCATGATTACAATATGCTTAACTGCACTTGTCACTTCTATACTACTACAACCTCTCATCAAACGACTAACACAAATACTCACCACACCTGCTATTTGTTACAAGTGTCCATAAACACCTGACCAAAAACCTGCTCATAATGACATACAGCACAGCCCAATGGTGATGCAGCTGAGTAAATTACAGGCATGTCTCAGAATAAAGTGAACAAGGTTACTCTTTTTCTGTACACAAAACACAACAGCAGTGATGTTGTGTCTAGGGACAACAGGACTAAGACATAACTTACATGTACTTATACACAAATACTCCAAGTGGCTGCACTCCACTAAATACTGTATCATGTACACTATATTACTGGATTTAACCGCAATTATTTATGTTAATAGAATTAGTGTTAATATATGTTTGTTTCCTGGCTCTGGGAAACAATGTGGTTACTCAATAGCAGCAAAGACATTTTCAAACCCAAACCAGGATAAATGAGTATAACATCAGGAAGGGCATCCAGGGTAAAATCTCAAATCTCAGCACACTACAGCCAATATTCCATTCTAACTCGCACTTAAAGTTATCATCACATATCTTGTTATACCTTCCCATTAGTCCGTAAAACTTACTGAGCGGAAAACTAAAGAGAGGTATGAGAGAAAATGCAGACCAGGCTAAATTGGACTTGCCAACAAAGACCCAAAATTTTGAAAGAATACGCCGCGGCACCAGAAATGGACAACCCAATTTCAACCTCAATTTCAGTCTCTTGATTATTGCTTCAGAAATAGATTGGGATTTGTCATTAGAATAGTTTAAAATCAGCTTCCTCATCAAGTGGCTCTTTGGTTGGAGAAAAAATGCTGACACGAAATATAAGAGTTTGTTGAAACCGAATAAAGCTAAATATTATGACGAGGGCGCAGCTGTTGTCTCTGTTGACAATAAGAAAGTGGGGGATTAAGAGGAGCAGTTAACAGGAGCAGAGATGGATAAAGTAACAATCACAAGCTACGTATATTCAGCCAATAGTATGTCACAGACTGAGGAGAACAATGACCTTTGATATTAATGTAGCACACACTGTAAAACGGGAAGATGGTTTAATATTTCATTTAATCAGCCTGAATCCAGGGTTGGATTTTGGAGATTGTAACGTCAAAAGCCGTTCTCTCACAGTGCAGTGTCACCCCTCAAAGTAGCACCTACATACACCAACATTTCAGTCTTGTATTGAACAAGTATTTTTTATCTAATTCCAAGTATGATTTATTAAAGTTTTAGCAAAATTACAATTTTTACACAATGTTTCAGTCAGATCTAGTTTACTCAAATGCTAAATAAGATATTAAAAATCCCCTTTGTACATTTTTAGTATCTTATATGACAAAAGAACAAACAAAAAAACAGCAAGAAAGTTAAACCAGGCTCTTTTCATGTTTCTGTTTAAAATGTCCCAAAAATTGTCAATATTGGCTGTTTTTTCACATAAAATATATTATTTTTATATGAAAAAATTGCATGATGGAAAACTTGCAATACAATTTTTCTTAAATTTATATATGTATATAAGTATATAAACTAGTGTCTGTGTAATCTCTCAGTCGTCCTGGTCTGATCCAGAGCAAAAGACGAAGTTTAAATCTGTCGACTGGACAAATCGTTGTAAGACAGATATAAGGCAGTGGCCACCAGCAAACTGAGCAGAACTGAAGAAGCGACTTGGATGAGCAGCAAAACGTCTTCACTCCTAAAACTTTCTGTCCAGTTGACAGAATTAAAATGCTTTTGCTATATATAAACTAGTATAAACTAATTCAGTTTCAAACTTATCTCTAAATTTAAGATTTTCTAATCAGACTACTATAACTACTATTCTCCAATATATTACCAGTCAGACTACAGGAAAAGGGTCAAAAGTAAAACTAAATCGCACACATAAAAATATGTATTTAAAAAAATAGAACAATTTGAAAACAGGCCTAGAAACTTCCCATTTTGTACAGACGAGGCAGTACCTTAACCCCATAGTCACCTGCCTGTGGACAGTAGTAGGAGCTGATTGGACGAGGCACTGAGTGGTTTGCTCAGTGCTATTCTGTCCATGAGAGCTTAACACGCAGCATCAGCACTTTTCACCTCTGACAGTGTACGCTACTGAGCCACAGAAGTACTGTGATAGGCTGTACACATATGAGAAATATAGTACAGAGGGGGTTGGGGGTTAAAAATATTTGACTTTACAAGTACTGACTTCGCATTAAATTAATCTTGTCCCATGCACATCCAAATCAAGAAACATGAATCATACAAAATTATCAAACGCTTCAGAACAAAAACATGCGACCTCAAAAGCATCACAGTGATGACGCACTAGTACACCACAAGTCGCTATAATGTCACCCAAAATGAACATTCAGTACTTTTAACTTAATAAACTTTTATATGACTAAAGGTAGTGACTGCCTGTGGCCAACACAGTATTGACTCAAAATCAAACCAATCAGAACTATTCAAAGTCCTGGGAGAACGTCCCCACGTCCCCAGTGGTACCAGCTCAACAGTGTGAGAAGGACTGTGACATCTGCTAAACATCCTGTGATCCTGGGTTTGTGGCACTCTGCACAGAAGGGGGTGCAGCTGCAAACTGGCACTTCTCCATTGCGTCGTTTCCTCATATGGTCTGTCACTCAAACTGTCACCATGGTGATGAGCTCAGCTTCTCTGGTCTGTGCTGTAGTTACACACTGCAGCAGAGCATGACAAAAGACACCACAACCTCTGCTCCCCTGGCTCACATCAGTCTGTATGTTAGTTTTACATAAAAATGCATCAATATAGAGAAAAAAAAATAGTTAAAGGGCAACTGCCACTTCATCTGAGTGCACCAGAGGGTGACCACATGCCCCACAGAAAATGCCACACATGGAACATGGAGCAAGTAGGCAAACTGTGATAATGATAATGACTGACATCTCAGCATCTCTGTGTCAAGAGCAATGAGCTCAGCTATTCCACAGGCACAAGTGGATAAGCTGCTCTGCACAGAGCACAGCAGAAATGATTCAGTGCAAACTATGAGTTTATGGAGTTTGTGGACAGTCTCCTCATGGATACAGCCGACTAAATGAACAGATTAAAATTTTGTTTGAAATGTTAAATCGTAACTGAATGAAAGTTGCAAATAAGAAGCAAACATCAAAGTCCAATGAAAATTAGAAAATAAATAGGTCCAGCAAGATTCAAATGCAATAAGCTGTATTTATGATTTTCTTACTGTGGAATTTGGGGTTTCCTTTGTGATCTTTTGCAGGAAGGTCCACGAACTGCACCCGGTGTCCGGACATGTCCTGGTGTTGAGCGGGTCAGAACAGAGTCTGCTGGAGCGTGCTGCGGTGAGGGATCTCTCAAAGTATCTTCCAACTTAGCTCAGTGACGCGCGTGTATTCCTGGTCGAGGCGCAGACTTAAACACGCGTACGGCGCGTGTGATGCCTTCACTGACCCTCCGTGTGTCATTGACTTTTCTAGTGCTCCTCCAGCTGCGCCAGTGCTGCAGTGAAGCTGTTACTGCGCGTCACATGCCCTCTGCCCTGCAGCCTTTGGGGTCAAACGAAGCGCAAATACAGTATGCCCACGGTATTTCCTCTGACTGCCTTCAAAACGACACAAAATAAACTTTTACTCGTGTCCACATGACTGCAAGGTGACGTCACCCCAATAAAGCCATAGCCACAGAAGAAACGCACCTGACAAATGAAAACCAAACTAAGTCTCCAGGAATACAAGGCTGCGGGCCGCCTGTGCGCACAGTGGGATCCACATTATGTGAAAGCCTCAGTGCAAAACAATTTCACAAGCCTTAGTAACATTTCTACGCTGAACAGGCGGCCAGACGCTCTTGACATTTTGACGCATACTGCAGCGCCCTCTAGTGCACAGCATCAGTTTTGGACTCTAGAGCTCAAATATCTCAAATAAATACAAAAATAGGAAGTCTTGAGTGAAACATAGCTGTATTCATGTGTGTTACCTGATGGTGTAAAGAACCAACCGAGAAGAGACAAAACAGAGCATGCCCACAAATCCAGCCAAATCAAGACTGAACCGAAGTTATTCATGCATCCAGACTGAAGTGCAAACCACTCTGCTAGTGAGGGTGTAGCAGGCCTTTTGGTTAAAAAGGACACCTGTGCATCTTAGTTCATTATTTCATATGCTACAAAATATTGATCACCATCCTGTAGAGAGAATAATTATAACACCATAAAGGACTGAGCACCAGGACATGGAATCCCAAAGTCTACAGCACATAATGACCTAGCATCACCAGTGTTCAGACAGGTCATTTAAAGTCGTCTGTACAGAACAACAAATAAAGCCAACCCAGCATGTGTGCAGCTCAGTGATGAGGAATTCACAAAGTATACCTTATCAAAACTTTTATTTTGAAGCATTCATCCAAACTTTTATTTCAAAGCATTCACCCAAAATATTCAAATAAATGAAGCAAAGACATCTGTGCAAAAGAGAACAGTTGTGGCACAAAAAATCAAATGCAAAGTGGCATATAACTTTTGAAAGGGCCTACACAGTGTAGACAGAATGGCATTTTGGTCTGCAAACATGAGACAAATAAATACTGCATAATAAATGGTGGATCTCAGCTCACCATAACAAACTACAGGAACACAATCACCCCATCAAACACAGGCCACTATTCTGGCCATGTTTTTGAGTAAAAAACATAGTGCACTGCACATCCTTTTCCTCTGTATAGAAATCTTATAAAAAAGATAAAATAACTTATTGGAACTTAATCAGTGGTTCTGCTCTCAACAGCCAATGTTCACTTCCCACTGTCCCCATTCTGTTCAATGTACATTTTGGACAGGGACACGGCCATGGACTTGGCCAGCTCCTCATCTCGTTTTCGTTGCATCTGTGAGTGGCGGCACCATTCCTCATACTCTGGATTTGGAACACACTTGTCCAGGAGAGCATCATAGTGGCCATTACTGAGCCAACTCAGCCAGATCTCCGGTTTATCAGCGTCCTCCTCACCAAGGTAGTGCAGCATAGTGGAAACTGTGGGGCTCTCCAGGCTGCCCCCAGTGGTCAGCTGGATGTTCACATTCAGCATTTGACTCATGGCAAGAAGTTCTGGGTATCCAGCCCAGGCTCCGTCCTGTGCAGCGTTGATAAGAAACTCGCACACATCTCCCTCTATGATGGGGTTAAACTCATCCAGGTGGTCTGCGATGTGGTGCACGGTCTGCTCCCTCAGCTCCCTGTGCCTGGCCTGGTCTCCATACACGGCCTTACACACAGCTCTGTACAGACAGTTGCCATCTGGGATTATGTGGTACCTAAACTTGTGGCGCTCTTCCAGGTACTTGTTCTGTGTCTCCACCTCTGCCAGGTACCGCTGGACCTTAGTGTTGATGTCCCCTTTCTGTGAGGGGGCTTCCTGTAGCACACTCAGCTCAAACTGCCCTCTGTTTCCCCCTGCCTGGCTCTGCTCTGCAGTGACCTCCTGTGTCAGGACTTCCTCAGGTTGTTCTGGCTCAGAGGTCCTCAGCTCGTCTTCATGTGTGGAAACCCATCCATTGCTCCTGAGGGGAGCTTTCGCCTCACTGTCAGTTGGCCTACATATCTTCTGTTCTTCTGTTATGGGTTGACACATATTGGAGTTAAAAAGTGCATTTCTGTTGAGCTGGTCTGACTCGAATCCGTTTCTCAGATGATCTATGAGGTCTTCAAACACGTCAGAGTCTCTGTATGTGCTGCCATTGTGCTCAACAAGACTGGGAGACTGGGACTTGGCTTTCGATTCCCTCACAATGTGAACCGGCACAGACCTCTCCACTCCATCAGCTCTGCGGATTAAGATCTCCGCAGTAGATGTGTAGAAAAAAGGCCTCATGGATGAAGCTTCATAACACGAAAAGGCAGGCATGTTGGCGGAAGACGCGCCCTCCTGTAGCTGCTCTCCGTTGGTCGTTGAACTTGAGTCCGGTTGAGAGCTTTGTCCACTGGAGCCAAAGGAAGTACAAGTATTCCCAATCTGACGTTCAGGCGCTGTCCTTAAAGTTATTGTAACTTTACGAGTTGACTTGGGATAGTGTGTGAGCACACTGTTGTACAACTGCATTTTGTCGGACTCCTTTATAGCGAACGCCTCTGCTGGGCTGTTACGGAACGATGACAACAACATCTAAAAATACGCAGCGTGTCACTGACAACAGTGAAGTTGTGGGAACGTCTCCATGGCCCAGGGTCCTCACCGCTGACCCGCGCGAGCACACCGTCCACTTTGGCTTTCTTGCGTCATTTGGAGTCTGGGTGCCTCCCTAAATTTAGACTTTGGACGGTAACAGGACTCGCTCCACTGCTGTGAAGGCGCACAAACTCACCACCGCAGCTTCCGCCACAATGTTAACAAAATAAGATGGTGCGCTCCAGAAACGTCTTCATTATGAACTATGGGCTAAGAGAGGCTGTCCAACTGATCAACAGTGTGTGCAAACAAAAGAGACAAACAAAAGAGGCAGAAGAATACAATAGGTTACGGCCTATTAGTTGAAATCATAACTTTTTTCTACAATTCGACTGAAAATATTATTAAAATATTTAACACTGTAAAGCCCGAACTCTAAACTTGGGGGTAAGAAGGTTCTAGTTTGTTAAGTTAATAAGACTTCATCGATCAGGGTTAACATGAGTCTGATTATCCGTGTTATGAGCCTTGTGAGGGGCTGTATTATCTGTGTGAGCCTGTGTGGTTATGTCTGATGACACTTATGTTTGTGATGCTTTAGTGACTATTAGATATGAGCTCACTGCAGGCAGCTGTGACACACATCCCTCTGGATTATGATAAACAAGGTAAATGTACATAGATGCACTGTTACTGGCTCTGAATTTAATTCACATAGATGATGGTCCAGTGTGAAGCGCGTGTATAAAATTAAGATTCACAGTCCATACAAAAGTTGTTGTGTGGATTCTAATTTCTCCTGGACGCGTCATATATGAGCCTACAGTCTTGTATTGTATTCAAATAGCATTTAGTGGCTCTGTCGACGTAGGCTCATGCACGTACTCCAGAAACCAGCAGAGGGAGCCCAAGCGCAGTGTGGGCAAACCTCCATGAGCCACACGGGGGCGCCATTTAGCCACACACAGAGGTTTATGCGCCGTGTGGAACAAATGGATGCACAGAGAAGGCGTCACAGCAGCTGTCGCAGGGCTGTGCGCTGCATACTAATCAACACACTGACCGTTTCTCTTCACGGGACTTTTGTCTGTAGTAACGTGCGCTGGTGCACTGCCTCCAACTGTCGCGAGATCATCAACATGCTCCCAACGCCTTTTACGCATGTTTGCGTTTATTTGAAGTTATGGGGGATTTTGTTTGTCTAGTCAATTAACTGAATAATATAGCTGAGTAAAAGACACCATTAGCACGATCTGTAGATTCAGAGACATTAGTATGTGCTCAAAGCAAAGTCAAAGAAAACAACACAAACTAAAATGTCCATTATTCATAATCATAGAATAAAATGGGCTACGAAACCGAATCAAATAAAAAATATCATGAAGAATCATTGTAATCTCTGAGAAAGCGCTGAAAGTTGTTGTAAAGTGGGTTGATGAAGTTGTTGTAGCCTGTAGCACTGCTCACACTGTTGTTTTTGTCCGCAGACGTCGGGCAGCCTGTAGTTTGTTTTGGACTGCGCGCCAAACTGGACAGTCCAGTGCGCGCCCATGTGTCATAAACATGTTCCGAGGCTCGGCTCTGTGTCGGGGAGGTCGGGATGGTTTAAATGTCGTATCTCACTGTATCCACGCGAGCGCCTGGGCCACGCTCATGTCAGATTTGTCCTGTGCCCTCGCTCCTCCGCTCCTCCGCGCTGGTGGGAGGATCTCTGTGCGTTGAGTCACGCAGCTGTCAAAGATAGCTGTCACCCAGTTTCAGGATCAAACACAGTCAATGAGAAAAGGGCTGTGAGCCGAGGAGGAGACACAGCACAGGGCTCAGGTAACCCCCTCACAGTCCAGCGACACACAGAACAGCCCAGGACACACAAAAACACACTTTGGATGAACAAGGATTGTGGAATATTCGGATACACTTTGGGGATATCTGGGAGAAAGAAGAAAAACACTGCACTACTACACAAGACGCGTTTGGCCGAGCCCTGACGCTCCAAAGTGAGCATTTTTGTACGGATATGAAGTCGAAAAAAGGTAAGAGAGCGATTTTCACCTTACATTTAGCCATGGTTGTGTTTTTTTTAACCGAAATAACGGCTAAGAAAGCTGTTCCCCACATATCCAAGCCATGCAGTCTATTGTTTCCTTTCCAGACATGACAGGGGGCTTTCTGCCATGTGCTGGCGCGGGCTCAAACATGGACAAAAAACACTTTAAAATCGCTTTAGATTTCGTTTTCAGATGGTTTAAATCTACGTTTGGCTCATTTCTTTTTAGTTATGGTTGTCAATCAAAAGCTTTGTGGTTATCACTTCATTTTGCGAACTTTGATGTCGCCAAATGTCTAAATTCTCTCCAAAACGCGCAGTATTGTTTGTAAAAGGCTGTTTTGCGTGAAGCGTGCCATTTGTCTCGAGTTGGTAACTGTTGATACAAGTTCCGTTTGGAGAATAGTCCTGGAAGAGGCGCAGAGGTTGGTTTTTTGACATAATTGTGGCCTTACATTTTCGTATATATCTTGGTTTATTGTCTGAAAACACTTTGCGCGTTGTTTAATAGCGTCGAAATGCATATCTAGGCTAATGTTCATCCTGACCTCATTGTGGGAAGTTGCTGTTTGCCTTGTTACATTCACGGACCTCGTGCTACTCGGCGCACACAATAGATCGCTCCTTACAAGTTGTTCAAACTGGGGAAAACGTGCCATTTGACGCGTAAAGTGTCTTTTCTCGGCTACACAGTTGATGGTGGACGTTTTGGAGTGTTTTTAGAACAAGGCCATGTCAGAATTTGCCTGTAGAAACTTTTGATTCTCATACAAAGAAGCACGCAGCCCTGGATTCTTTTGTTTAGTCTGGAGACGCTGATTTGCAACAGGTCTCCCCTCCCCCTTTCCCCTCTTCAGCCTACGTAATTACCTCATCCTGTGGGCTGCTCACACTTAACAACTTTCGTGCTCATTTCCCACCACTGTTCATCTGATCTGAATTCTACAAACTGAATCACGGTGCATTTAACTGCTTCATCCATTACTCATATTCTCAGTAGTATCTGTTTACCTCATGTGTATGATTCTCAGTTGCATGACAGTGTAAATCACTTAAGGTAAATCAAAGACCAATGCCTCTGTGATCTTGATTAACTTTGATTAGACATGCCTAACTTAAAAAAAAGAGCCAGCTAGTCTGTAATCTTTGCAAACACACTGTTGCCTCTCTTCAAAACCTCCCCTTGTGAGTGCTGCTTCTTTTGTGGTCAGCTCAGTGTGCTTAACTTATTCAAGCATGCAAGGTGTGCTGTGCTCAAGACTTGGCCTGTATTTGTCTAGGCAGGTTTTATAACTGACACAGCATCAGACTAGCCTTTGTAATGCTCCCTGCTGTCCACGTCCCTTCCTCTCCAACCCCCTACCCTCTTGTTCTCCTTATATGAATCACATGGCTGGGCTTGACAGCTTGTTTCTGACACATCAGCTGCCTCTTAGATAGATAGTGTTTGGTAAACGGCACTGACAACAGAACATATGTCATAAAAGAGAATTTATTTTCCATTGTGTTTTTGCTCATGTGCTGTTTTCGCTTCTGCAGGCCTGATGATGTTGTCAGGGAGTGAGACCGATGATGAAGACAGCGTGGATACTCCTCTGGATCTGTCATCCAGCGGCAGCAGTGGCAAAAGGAAACGCAGAGGTAATCTGCCTAAGGAGTCCGTGCAGATCCTCCGAGACTGGCTGTACGAACATCGCTACAACGCTTACCCCTCTGAGCAGGAGAAAGCCCTCCTGTCCAAGCAGACCCAGCTGTCCACTCTACAGGTAAGATCCACACTTGTGCACATAGAGTTTCTGTCCGAGGGAAAAGGGCACGCAGCTTGAGTCATTTCCTGTCTTCTTCACAAGCACAACATACACATAAACAGTGTTGAAGGTTGTCCAAAGCAGCGCGCTGTTGCAACATTAAAGTGTATGAGACACCATGAGTAAACTAGTGCTGAGGGCTCGGCTCAGGCGCAGGAATTTCCCTCCCTCCAGCCCCTTTCCATCCCAGCTGTCTGGGAACAATGCGGAGTCATTTACATAGAGCTTGAGCCAGTTACAACTAGCCTGCAGGAGGGAGGGAGAGAAGACTCAGCCTCATTACTTTGCTGACAAAGGAGATTACTTTTTTTATTTTAAAGATTTAAACACTATTAGGCACTTTGAAATTAAAGTTAATATGTAGCTAATTAGCTCATAAGCTTTGAACTAAAGATTTATAAACAGTTAATGATAGTGTTATATTGCTCTGGTGTAGTCTGAACCATTGTTTGATAGGTGGCTTTTATTTTACATTTCTCTATTGAAAGCCCATGCAGGTGCAGGTTGCACCTGGAGATAAGTCTACCAGCAGACGGTGTTAACCGCAGTCAAAAGCAGAACAATGATGAGTGCATGTGTTTTTCTTTTGCAGGTGTGTAACTGGTTCATTAACGCACGGCGGCGACTTCTCCCTGAGATGCTGCGGAAAGATGGAAAAGACCCTAACCAGTTCACAATATCCAGAAAAGGGAGCAAAGGAGGTGATGGCTTTTCTGACAATTCCCAGTCTCCCAAACACAGCAGTCCGGCTGCTTCTACAGAGGAAAGCTTCGACAAGAGAGCACTGCACCCTTCCAACTTTGAACTGGCTGTGCCTAGTGTCCTGAGGAAGGCCATTTCACCAGTGTCATCTTCCCCCACCTCCACACCCCCCTCTCCGGTGCTCCTGCCCACCCGGCCATCTGTCATCTGTCACACCACTGTCACAGGCGCGCTGCAGTCCAGCCCAACAGCCTCCAGCCCCCCAGCTCTCAGCCCCCCTGTGGCAGTTATGAACTGTGAGCGTGCTGCCGAGCTGCTGCAGTCTGTGCAGGCCCAGGCACTGCTCCGGTACCGTGACGACGGGTCTGTCCCACCAACCACCACCATCCTTAGTAGCACCAGCATGGAGGGCAACCTGAGCCCCCGCAGCGGGCTCTTCAACACCCCTCCCCCCACACCCCCAGACCTCACACAGGACTTCAGCGGCTTCCAGCTCCTGGTGGATGTGGCCCTGAAACGGGCTGCTGAGATGGAATTGCAGGCCAAGCAGCTGGTTTCTTAAAGGGACAGAGACACAGGACTGACTTTGTCAACTGTAGAACTCTTTGGAGTTCACTGACTTTTCTGCACGTACCAGAACAAAACCACATGAAAGCCTGATCATTTCTATTTTTGGTAAACCAATCAAAGTGAGAATGTTTTTTATTGAAAAAAAAACTGTATCAAGGTGCCTTGGCTGTAAGTAGTTTGTTCATTTCATAGACATTTGTATGTATCAACATGTGTATCTTATTTGCACAGGGACCAAAAATGTTCTGAGAAAATGCTGCCTGTCTGGAGTCTTTCCATTATACTGTATGTTATTTTACAGAGCAGAGCGGAGCTAGTCTCAGCCCTTATCCACAGTGAGACCAACAGGGATTGGTTGTTCCACGTGTTTACCGTTACATTTCAGAGACTGGTTCATGATTGGTCTGCCTCGTACATTTGCACACTACGGCAGAAGAAGGTCATCTCAGTGTCTTAAACATACTTTGCTCCTGGCATCTATGACAAAGTTATTCACTACTGTAGAAGATGTTATGTGTTTCATGAGTATAAGTATAGTTTTGATTTTGTACTTTACTTTTAGCTGTTTTAAAAAGAAAAAAACTCTATACTTTTTTTACTCTTTTCCCGTTGGGGGTATATTTCAGATGACCAATGTAGCAGGTTCTTAGCGTGAGCCTTCATGCCATCAACTCAGCGAAAACAAAATGGCCAGTGGACAATAACACTTAACACTACAGATGTCTTTCCTGACGGAGACAGCATTTTGAAATCACCAAAAAGCAATTATCTGTATTATAGGACCATGTGTATAGTCAATGTGACACAAAGCCCAATGATGTGATTTCATTTCATACTGTGCAATGTTTGTGGCAAATTGGGGTCACATGGGATTCAATAAAGTTTTGTTTTTTCTACATTTTTGTACTTTATTTGATATCTCTCCTCGTAAATTTAAAACTATTATACTATTGAAAATATGATCAGCAAAAGGAAGATCACTGTATTTTCTTTATAAACTTAAGCTAAAAAGATTGAACAAATGAAATAGGTCCATCTTACTTTTTACATTGCATAGGAACAAATTGTACAACAAAATATGTGTTTATTATACTGCACGAGCATAGTTACTTTCACTTTTATAACTGAAAAACCACATGACTTCCTATATTTTGTTAGTATAGGCCCAAACTTAAAAAGTACAAATTATATGAGACAGTACTGGAAATAGTATGGCACCCAAGTCTTTCCGCAGGCATAGAGACATTCCTGTGTGCATGTGGTTTACAACGGCTCCTCCCAATTAACATAATCCTGCATACATTAACAGGCAAATGGCAGACGTCAACAGTTTCTTGCCAGCAGCTTTTATACGTCTCAATAGACTTAACACAGGCAGCTTACAACTCAGTATCCCAGCTCATCTGAGGTGGGACTAACATCTGTCTCCATCTACATTTTAAGAAGTGCAAACTTACAAATGAATCCTACTGTGTCAAGTTTGTTGTCAACATGTATTGAGCAACGATTTGATTATGATTAATTAAGTAGAAATACTGGTGTGCCTAATATTGTGGCCACTGACAGTATAACGTACCTAGATCATTATTGCATTACATCATTAGTTGCACTGTAAGCTCTGTTAGCCTAAAATGGCTTAGTAACAGAAACAGGTCCAGTGATTTCCTTTTCAAAACCTCAGAACTGTCTTGAGGCACTGCACCATAGCAAGCAGCAGATTTTCATATATGATTCATTTATTGTTGAAAAATGATTACTTGATATTTTTGAACCCCACACGTATGACCCAGAGTCTGACTATTTTGAATCATCACGAAGAAAGGAAAGGGAAATGTGTGGGGATATAAGGTAGGTGAAATAAGAATCAAACGCAAGACAATACAGGATGACTCAGAATCAAAATATAACTTTGAGTCAACGAATCTTGAGAGAACTATTTTATAACACTGGTTAAAAACTTGTCCAACCCCTTTAAGCCACCACATTGCATCGTTTGGTTCCTGGCTTGCCCACCGTTTGGCCCTTGTTACTTGTCATTCAGTCATCTGCAGCATGTAACGACCAATGAGTTAGAGGGTAGAACCAGGCTCCTCCGGGCACATAGTGGGGAGCTGTGGCCCACCATGGTAGAGCAATCTGGGCCTTAGAAAGAGACCAACCCCCTCCCCTATAGTTAACCCTGGTCAGTGAGGTCAGCATGCCTGCCTTCACTATGACTGATGAGTGGATGACGAATCACCAGCAGATCTCTGTGTACAGGAGAACGGAGGCTGAGCCAGGCCCAAAAGTGCTGTCTAATTATGGGGACCCAGCCCTGCGGAAGGAACATGCCCCAAAAGCACACAGCGCGCCGGCCTTGTAATCTGCTTAATTATATTCCAATTGGAAACACATGCTTAAGAAACAAACACAACACATTTATGGCAATGATATTTTTAATGCTGATAAGAGCTCATACACGTGCCATAACATCAACAGTGTAATAACGTTACTTACAAAAAATGTATATCGGCTTCACATGTTAATTCATTGGGCTTTTAGTTTACATTTAAATAAGGAAACATTCATTTATATACAAATATTCATCTCTTTGTAATACTACATCACAAGCTTATAATAGCCAGGGCTGCCCAAGTGTCATTTGCCTTTGCACAACCCAGCATTCTGGTGTCCAGCTCCCTGCTAATACCAGGAGCTATTGATATGTTAATATAATAAACATGAATAATAAATTATCTTATTCAACAGACATTATTTCATTACAATTTTGTAAAGTGTAAAATACTAAAATATTAATCTAGATAAATGGCATTTCTGTTTGTACTTCAGTTATGCACTCTCCCTAAAATAATCAAAATAGGACAGTGAGATTATTTTGAATTCTTTCACATTGAGTAAAAACATGTGGTAGGCTTTGGAAAGGGACCAACGTCAAGGATACAGTGTATCATTAAGCTATCAGATGGCACAAAACTTCAACTGGCTCTAGATTGTCTCCATATTTAAGCAGCCGACACAAATACCTTGTAACATATAGAGTTTCTCTGTGGATACTAGTGTACTGTACATCCCTTTATTCTGAAAATATGGCCTATTTTTATGACTGGGGTTATATACAGGTAGAGGCAACGCCATTGGTCACACACGATCACATGACTTCTCTCTCACTCACACATACACAAACAAACACACTTCTTCCCCTGAGACTGCTGTTGTGCTCGACTATCATATTATAAATTAAGGCTGATCACTGGAACAGAAAGGACAAAAAGGTGCCAGTTATGCAAACAAAAATAACCTAACATAAGCACAGTATAAGGGCCTTGTTGTCAGTGCATATTAATAATAATCATAACCGCAATGTCAATAAACAGTCATTGTTTTCCTACCCATTAAATTAAATGCAAAAATCAAAAACCTAATATTTGATGAAGAGTGAATTGCTTCATTTGGAGGCAGAGATAGTGCACACACAGTGAGGAGAATATAGTTCCTTAGTCATAATACCACCTGGAAATCTTGCTAGTTAACATAAAACAAATTAATTTATAAGATAGACTTATTGTATTGTAGCTAATAGATTTGAAGATAAAATGACAAATGAGGAGTGTCAATAAGGGAAAAATATAAGAGTAAGCATTCCATGATGTCAGTTGTGTCCTGTACAAATAAGTTGCTCAGTTATAAAGTAGTGTATTGTTTTCAGTGTAGATACAGCTACCGTGTTGAAACGACTAGGCCTATTAAGACCCCAGGAGAATGGGAAGCACTCTGGAAATGAACACGTCAAACACATGCACTCTTCTCTAGGCTGCACTCACACAGATTGGCTTTGTGGAGGTTTCAAACAGAGATTCTTTAAGCAAACAGCTCTCCAGACTCTACTGCAGGCTTATGAACCACTCACCTGGAGGAGCAGAGCATGACCTCTGGCCTTCTCCTACAAGCCTGTCTCACTAAGGCTCCGTTTTGAACAGAAAGACATCTGTTTCAGAATTCACGTGGTAATAATTGTTGTTAAATTCCTGCTCAATGTCGGACTGTGAATTTCAGTGCCAATACCTGCTTAATTTTGCAGTAGTCATTTAGTAGTTACTTTAGTAGTAGTAAATTTTCCCAAACCTTTATAAATAGAAAATAGATACAATATTAAATGCAGAGGACCATCTGTGTGCATGTGTTCCCCATGTAGCCTGTGCATGTTACATGTACCATATACACACACACACACGTGTGCTCCCTCTGTCTCCATCCAAGCCTCAGAAACAACATGTGTCACACTGTGCTACAAGTCGCTTGGGAATATGAAGTCACTTAAAAGGGCCTAAAGGATACTTCTTTGGGTGTGTGGGGTATCCAAAGACAGTAGGGATTGCTACATCAATGCTGGGAAATAAATACCTAAATGTATAATTATATAAAAGAATATAGTACATAGAGCAAATGTACATAATTGTTCTAATGACTTTGATGGTTAAAGAATCCACAGTGTCTGTAAAACTATGACAGTGCTACTGAGCATGTGAGTATAGTGGATACATGGTTGTGTCTCATAGTCTGGTCTGAGCCTCGGGGATATAGATCTCAATACTGTCTGCACTCTCAGTGGCTGAGCTCTGCCGGACTGAGGCGGCTCGTTTGGCAGCAAGCAGGCGTTTGCGAGCCTCCAGGCGCTGGCGCTCAGAGCTCTCCAGAGAGCGATCCCTAGCCAGGGAAGGGTGGCCCTTCAGGGGCTTCTTTGGCACAGGAGGGGGCATCCTTCTCTCCTGGACAGGAATCATAAAGAGCCTTAATGACACACCACTAAGTCCGTAATGGCAAGCTGCATAAACACAGTGAGGAGTGACACAAATGCAGCCGCTGTGCATGAGGGTTAGAGTGCTTTAGTGGTCGCTGGCGGTAAATCAGAGCATGCATTCTGAATGACCATATGTGGCAGCCATTTGTGTGGGGTAAGCGAGCACGTGGAGGCCATTGGTGAGTGACCACTGGAGATGGACAGGCCTCTTTGGTGCATGGCAGGTACAGAAGCGTCTCATAAGCAGCTCACTGTCAGACAGACAGAACACACAGATACATGGTGACGTCAACAGGCAACAACAACAACATTAGCACATGCTAACAAAGATTAGCATCTTTAATATACAATCATGAGAGCTGAAAGCATGCAGATTAGTAAGGCATTCCAAAAGCAAAGCCAGATGAAAACAGCTCATAATCAAAAAACGGCCATGTGTGTCTGCACCTGGACTTCCGGGGGGCTCAGAGGTTTCCAGTGGTTGGCTTTTAGCTGGTGGAGCTCATCAAACTTCAGGCTAATATTCTCAATAGAGAGCTGGAGCATGTCCCAGAAACCGGCCAAGTCCTGGGAGATGGGCCGCGGGTTTGCATTGGGATTCTATTGTACACACATGTACATGGACACACACAAGACAGCACACAATGATAAGAACTATGTTCCTGTTGCATGAAATCAAAGCATTGTAACCACTACTGAGCAGAAAAACAAAGAAGCAATGGAGAATTAGTGAGTTGGTTGATGTTGTCACAGTAACTTCAAATAATATAAAGTAATGTCGCAGCAAATCTTTCTCAGGTCTAATCAGCCATGTTCTAGTGATACATTTATTAAAACAAATAAAAACAAATCAAGTATTTTATCTCACTTACTACCTTCATCACAAAAATTGCAGAAAACATATTTCAATAGGTTGTGGTATACTGTCATAGTATTTAGAATATGTGACCCACAATCATTACTACGGCTTAAGACATTCCACTCTGTCTGTACTGGATCTATATAATGCAGCTAACACAGTTAACAATAAACAATAGAGCGGTATTAGCTGGTGCGTCCACAGAGCTCTCCTGCCTGTGTGTGAGACAGTAGTGCAGATACAGTCTACCCTGGGTGCATAGTAAATGAGCGGCGGGCCTCTGTCAGGATGATTTGTGCAGGATGATGTCAGTGTGAGGGGGGAGGGAGGGGGGGTCCACCGAGGAGGAGGAGAGAGTGGAGTGGGGTGGGGGGGGCACATGCAGAGGATGAGGTGACACATACCAGATTCTCTTCACACAGCTCCCGGAACTGCTGGAACTTCTGGGACATCAGCAGCTGGGCACTCCCCACTGCACTGCGGATCTTCCCCAGGACTGCAGACAGACACATGCATGATACACATGCACGCACACACACACACACACACACACACAAACAAACAACATTCACAATGAGGTTAGTCACAGCACCGCATCGAGCAGACGTGTTCAACCAATCAGACAGCGGCTGCAGAAGAAATGAAACAGTGTACTATTACTATCTCTAAACCAAGCATAATAACAATTAGGGATAAAAATATGGACTCCTCACAGAAATATACATTTCCTGGAGATCCCAGTGATCCCAATGATGATATCCATATTCATATTGAAGCAAATTATCAGAAACTTACACTGTAAGTTATTTTATTTTTGCTTTTAATCAACAGTTTTTTGCAGTATTTTTTATGTTTGTATTTATAACAAACCTGTGACATTTTTCATTTCAATAATTTTGATTTGCCTAATTGCAATGGAGATGGAGGACTACTCCCACAAAAATATCTCCCACTTCTGACATATTAATTATTGACAAAACAGTGTAATAATAAGAACGCTGCAGTTTAGAACGTGATTGACCCACAGATCCTTAGGAGAGCACCTGTCAGCACATCCTTTGCTCTATGTGAGGAGAATGGGATGAGAAGGGGAGGGGTGTGGAGGGTAATGAATCTACAGACACACGGTCCCGCAGCCCTTCAGGATGTGAGCGTGTTTGGCACTGTAGCGTGAGATCTGTGAGGACGTAACCTTGAGACGCTGGCCCTGCACTGAGCAGTTTGTGAAAGCATCTTTTGTCTCAGCTCAAAACAGATTCACTACAGTAGGGTTTCGGTTATGAATCAAATCGTCTGACCAACTGACAGATGAGGTTTAAATAACGTGTAAACACAGACCGAGGTCGTAGTCAAAATGTGGACTTATTCAAGATGAAATGTTAAACTGGCAATTTTTGTTACCATATTGCTGGATAATGTTACAGCATTTATGGGTTTCAGTTTCCTGTTAAATGGTGCCATTATGAGGATGGGTGACCATTCAAAAAAATATTGAATTATAAATGGACAGGAAACGAGTGGATTTTGAAAATGCCATGTAAAAAGTGGGAAAACTAGCTCTTGTTCACTATCTGAGAGATGACATCACATTTTTAAATCTGAAAAAGCAACAATTGGAGTTACTCAAAGAAAAAATACCACTACAACTGCTACTGCCTAGTACTACTACAACTACTTGATGACCACTTTCCCACAGGGGTCAAAATACTTTCTTACCGGGTGACTATCGTTAAATTTCCCTAAACTAATCACACTATAAGTTAAATGTGTCCATAGTAGTGAGTCTTGTCTTGCTGTGCCGTGCTTATGAATGAATATATTTGAACATGTGTATGCTATTCACAGCTGTGGGTTTAAACTGGCACCAGATCAAATGGCTGCCTTGAAGGAGTGTTTGTGCGCATTACAGCATGTGTCTAGAGGACAGATGTGTGGCTGGGCTCGGCTCTGCCTTATTGATAAGTATGCTCGGTATGTCTGTGGAGGCCAGAGGGTCCGGAGCAGAAACAAGCAGCTATTGTAGTCATGTACCCAGAATATCGTCCAAAAGACACTGAGAACTGATATGAACAGGCTCTGACCTTTTTAACCAGAGATTTAGGCACATGGTCACAGAGTACCCGGATGAGAGACAGAACCTACTTGGGTTGTTAAAACTGCTCATTAAAATTGGTTACTTGCTCTGTCATGGTATAACATCATACTAATCCCCAGGGAGTATTTTGTTTTCATTGTGAATAGATACAAATATTCTGGTGGTCTCTATGGAGATTCCTGATTCCACAGTGTGGCATTAAATATATATAGTATCAAACTTTTATTGTTTTTATTTCTTTGTTCTGCGTGAGCGGAGCCTCCTCTCCACTAGACCTGATTGCGTCACCTGCTTATCTAAACATGTTTAATGCCATACAGTGGAACATTGTATGAAAAGCATAAACATCTCCATAGAGACGAGCAGAAACGTTACATAGTGCACCCTTAACTCAAACATAATGTAAACGCAAAATAAATTAAAAAAGGAGGAACAGGCCTTTGTATAGGCACATCCTGGCATTTGTATGACTCACTCTCATCAGGAAGCTCATTCTCCGTCTCATCCTGCTCCATCTGCCTGCACCAACCCTCCATGCGCTCCGTCTCTGCCTGGAGCAGCTTCAGGAACCAGCGCCCGTCTCTGGGGCACACGGACCTGCTCACCGCCTCCAGCTCTTGCCCTTCTGGCTCCACCACACTGTCCATCCAGGGGTCGGGAGGGGGCAGGATGGAGGGGTCGAAGCCCACGTCTCCCCGTAGTCGTCGGCAGTACATGCATGGTAGTGGTTGCCTGAGCCCTGGATGCTAACAGTAGAGGTGGCGGCGTCGCGGGAGTGTTGGCGGGGCATGGTAGCACAGTGGCGTGGCAGGGGTACGTCCGGACTGTCCGCGGGGTCGTCCAGGTCGGCCTGCACCGCGGTGGTCACGCTGTTGGACCGTGTCATGCGTCGGTAACTGTGGAGACAAATACAGTAAAGGAAGTGTATTTGGTCTTTTATTAGGGGCTGTGGGTGACTGAGCAGTTATGGGCCTTACTCACTCGGGATAATGACTAGTCACAGGGTACACACTAAATTCAATTATAACAGGCAATTATATTCATGGATTTCAGGCAAATTATTCCTGTCTGATTTGAAGGATTTTGTGAGGACTTTTTTCTATTCACTGGATATAATATTTTGATTTGAATTGCTATAACAACGGAGGAGCGTTGCCATACCACATACTTCAAATCTTGAAGGAATCCTTTGCCTGAAACCCATAAACAGGTGAAATTATTCTCATGCTGTGTCCAAGCACATTCCCATCTGGATCAATAAGGCTTGTCTAAATCTAAAAGAAATACCTCTTGGAAGTGGTAGCAGTAGTGGTAGTAGTAGTAGTTGTAGTAGTAATAGTAGTAGTAGAAGTAGCGGTAGTAGTAAAGCATACAAATTGCACAAACTGAGGCTGTTGTGGGCTAGCACAAGAATTCAACCTCCAAACTAACAGTAAATATTATTCATTTCATTTTCATTTCAGAAGTAAAATCATTAGTGTTGTGCATTAGCAGTGTGTGTGTGTCTCTTAATCTGCCCTGGACAAGCTCCCGGTATAAAAAGCCTCACAGATCCCCTCACAGATAAAGATGAATGCTTTTCCGACTGGGGTTGTTGTTGTGCGTTTTGTCACCTGGTTCATTCAGGAGCAGTGGAGTGGACCATCATCTGCCTCACACGTTTGTTATTACCCCGCATACACACAAAACGCTACACCTGCAGGCTATAAAGGGGCGTGGCCTGTTTGTGCTCTGTCCCACTGCCTGTGCCAAGTCCCTCCACACTGTTCAGAGCGGCAGAGCCAGACATTTGGCCATGTTTGAGGGAGCTCCCAGCACCCAAGTAATGAATGGGTCCTGGTGTGTGTGTGTGTGTGTGTGTGTGTGTGTGTGTGTGTGTGTGTGTGTGTGTGTGTGTGTGTGTGTGTGTGTGTGTGTGTAATCTGTGTGTGTGTGTGTGTGTGTTGTGTGTGTGTGTGTGTGTGTGTGTGTGTGTGTTTGTGTGTGGTAACACATGCAAAACTGTGTTAGATGAGTGTTTTAAAATATGTCTACAGGATGTTTTTGTAAAGTGCTTAGGCTTGTCTAAAGAAAGTGCTTAGGCTTGGATTTAACTGCAACCACAACATAAGAAATATTTTTTTGTTGACTAACGATGACTAAAGGAAAGGGAAAGTACATAAAACAAAGATTGACAACACTTATCTTGGCCTTCCAAAGTGACAGAAACAATCGCAGCACACTAGTTTCAGGTTTACTCCTACTTTAGTTAACTCCAGATGCCTACACAATATGAAAGCTGTCAGTCCCCTCCTCCTGCCTCCCCTTGTCCATCTCTGTGCTGTATAAAGAGCCTGAGTGAGAACAAGGGATTGTCCTGGACAGATCAAACATACTGTGGGCTTTGTGTGTACATACTAGCAGCCGCTAAGTGTTTGAGTGTGTGTGAAGAGCAGTTAAAGAGTAACTCCTCCGCGCAGGTGTTCACTTGTAATGACCTCAGCGTGCTTTTGAGCAGCGGGCTCACTGCTTCCTGCAGAGGCAGAGGCGGGCAAGGCCAAACAGAGCCAGACAGACAGGCGGACAAATCAAAGCACCAAGAACAAGAAGAGGCATTACCATAAGAAAGCATTAGAGGAGAGGCATGTAGAGGGCATGTTCACAGACAAGTACATGGTACATTATATACTACATACAGTACATGTAACATACATGAGGAGCATAAACCACAGCAGATCAGATTAACATTCTTTGGGCTCATAGAGATCAGCACAGGCTGCTGACAGTTATCCAGTTCATCCCAAAATAAGCAACACTAAATATTTTATAATCTAACATTACTTTTAATGTATAAAATGTTCACAATTATTATGAAAATACATACAAATTACAAAAGTATCTCACTCTTCATACTGAGTCTCTGAAACTAACAAAAACTCTACAGACTACAAGAACATTTTGTCCCTTTAAATGACTTTTAAGCTGGCCGTACAGATGGTTAAGCCACTTGAGCATGCCAACTTTTGCTTGTGACTACAAAGCCATATGGTGACCACAAGCCAACTCCATCCCATCCAGAATATGGAAACTATGATTTAGCCCACTGTGTTCAGCTGCAGCATGCATACAGTACGGTACAGCTGGAGCTTTTAAGTGAGGTTATGTCCACTCAGTGCTATGTACAGTATAAACAAGTCTTTTTTTCTCTTTTACTTTTGCTCATAAAATTACCGGGGTTAGGAGGAGATGGGGAGGTGGGGGTTCAAATGGACTGAGGTCGTAAGTGTTAGGCACTCTCACTGTCTGGGAATCTGACGCTACGACCTCCCGCGTACATGGACTCACACTAATAGGTAAACAATCAAATCAAGCAGCAAAACAAATGTCTATTGAATTTCCAAATATTAACCCGAGTCTGAACGAAGCTACAGTGTTTTGTATGTGACCATCCTTAGTTAACTAATAGGTGTCTTCATGGGTTAATATTTGGCTTGGCAACACATGGAATGTAGCTTGGTCAGTCAGCTGAGACCTCCTCCTGCAGAAAGCCCCTAATATTCCCTGGGCAAACTCTGTGTCAAAGGCTGTAGAGGTGAGCTATTCATTGTTAAGATAATGTCTGAGCTGTTGTTGATGGCATAAAGGGCATTACAACAGGTTAGATAACTAATTTTACTAAAATGTGGTCAATATAATTCTGTTGAAGATTTTCCATAGTTTGACAATTTTGTTAAAGTCAATATTTCCTTTTTTCCCCAAACATTCTGGTTGAACATGGACAGCAGATGTGACATATATAGAGGTATTTCCATAACTGTTACCTAGGATCAATATTGTAAACACTATTATTTTCTATTCTATTCAAAAATGTTATCTTTTTTTATCTGTTTATTTTAGTTTTTACTTATCTTCACAAACTGACAGCTAAAACTAGTGTGAAACTCTGATAAATATTTAACACAGATACTATCACCAAAACTATGAAAACTTGTCATATGCACTTAGCCTAGCAGTTTTCTAGTTGTAAACATAAATAAATAAAAAGTAGTCTTCCAAATATAGTTATAAGGTTACGTTTCGTCACATTATTCTCTAAACATTAGCCCTAAAAATGTCTAAGTTTTTTTGGATAAAACAGTTTGTATTTTTGAATTCCAGATGCCTTGACTGCAGCAGTTCTGAATTTGCCCACTTCCTTCATTAAACAGAAGGCCAGTGTTTTGACAGTCTGAGGGAAAGCAGACAAAAGGGGCCATAAATGCCTCTGTGTCCCAACAGCGCTCCTGATAACACTGCCTAATGCACTGAGCCAATCAAACCACATGGAACAAGCTGGATCTCCTCAAACTAGGAACACGGTACTGGGAATTTTGAACCAACCACTCACTCAATAGCACTCCTCTGTCTCCTGGTCTGGTATCCTCCCCTCCCACACAGAGGCTGAATCACAATGACTGGAGCAACAGATGGCTGTCAACTTGCCCTCCGCCTGTGTTCAGCCAAAGGACCACATCTTCTGGCCCAGCTGTCACCAGGGGCCCCCATAGCTAAAGGGGCTCTGACGCCACCCCTGCGCTGGACTGTGCATGGGGCAGCTGCTGCAATCATCCAAGTACAAGCATATAAAGAAAGAGCGATACTACTACTACTCCCTCTCTCTAGTTACATCTATATGATCTTTCTGATTCATCTGCCTGTACTTATCCTGTTTCACCTTTAGAGTCTACCACCCAGCTTCCTATTATCTTTTTTCTATTGTGTGGCATTTCTGTCTTTCACATGTGAACAGCAGTTGAGGTGTGTGGCTCTGAATCATCTTTACAAAAAGGGATAGTAATAGGCAAGTGACAAGAGGCTTCTGCACAGGAAATAGATAAAGTACTAAATGTGTGTTTATGTACTTTATTTCATTCTATTTTATTTTATGGTACATGATCCTAATCCTAAGTATTATCGTTTCTTGGTAATGATATAGAACCAAGGCTGCAAATGCATTTCTATTCTCTATTTCTAGTTACTCCTACTAATACTTTACCTTAAGCATATTGTATATTGATATTATATAAATGCCATGTGTTACTTTGTGTTGCGTTCATTTCAGCAAAAAATAATCATCCCACTTCGACCTGTATGTCCATTCTGTTATTTGGTCTTGCTCTATGTATAATAAACCTCATTATTTACATGCTACTGTCAAACCATGCCAATCCCAGCCTTTTAATCTAGTCTCTAAATAAGGTTAGCACCACCTTCTATTTACCTAAAACACTGTCATTTCAATTACAGTCACTCACTCAGACCCAATCTTCAACATTTGAGCTTTGCTACCTCTAAATTGTTCATAATTCCCATATAATTTATAATACAGAATAAGGCAGCCCTTTTAAAACATTTTGCTGTCTCATGCTATTCTACTAAAATGGGTCACAGGTGCATCGAGGAAAGAAAGTAGTACACGGTAACTATTTTGTACAATGGATACAATTTAAATTTACCATCTCTCATCCTCCACTTGAATTCCTATTGACTGGAATTTGGACTGCTCCTGCTCCTCCACAGTCTGGCCTTCTTCCTCAGGATCCACCTAAAAACAAAAAAAAATATCACTTGTTTTTCTGATTTACTTGACATACTTTTTAATTCATGACATTTTAATAAAAAAAAAGAAAATACATAGCTTATATACAAAGACTTAAAGGTTCACCAAGTATTTTTTCCATTAAATTTTATTGTATGGCCTGAAATGTTCCACCATATGGTATTAAACTTATCTGCCTCGGATTTATTCAGATAGCAGGGTATATACAGCTAAAATACCTTAAATACACGCACTCTTGTGTGCGGGGTTGCCTCTCCACAGATCTGACCCTGTAACTTGACCTGGCAGGAACATCTGCTTGTCTTCATTAACAAACCAATAACATCTCCATGGAGACAAACAGGTGGTCAACCCTCCACCAGGAAAGTTACATAGTGCACCGATAATGATTGTTTAAATAAAATTTGTGACAGATTTTTAGTAACATACACTAGGTTTATATTTTGCTAATCATTTTTCTTCCCTCATCTGCCTCACTCACCTGTATCCCTATGGAGAGGCACTTCCGGAGAGCCTCCCTTTGCGCCTTGGTTTCCGCGGTGACGGAGGTGGTGGCTGTGGCAGTGATGGTGATGCTGTTGGTCACGTGTTGGCTAGCCGGGCCGTGCACCTGTGCATTAGCAGCTTCTATGGCTGCGGTGAGCGCCTTCATGCTGTCAATGCTCTCCGTGGAGTTGGAGAGGCCAGGCTGGGAGCTGATGCCCGCTCTGGTGCCCCCCGAGCCTCCGTCCATGTAGGCGTCCTGGGCCGACTCGGTGCTGCTCTGGGCCGTGATGGAGATGAAGGGTTTCGATGGGGTGGTCCGCGGGGGGACTGGGGGAGGCGTCTTCTTGTATGTGGTGATGCATGACGACACTGGAAAAAGGGGGACAAGAGGATGTTATGTAAAGATCTTCTACACCTGCTGATAGTGCAAATGAGAATATTGTAAATGTTAAAACCTATATAACATATAAAAGGTGCACTTTATATTTTTTCAGTTAACGGTCCACCACTTTTGGAACATTCTGGGCTACATAGTTATACAGTGCACCTTTAAAATAAATCGATAAATAAATCTTCTTTTGTGTTTTCTTTAGTAGGCTCCCCATGACCAACCATTTAGAGTGCATACAGTACACTGATATGGATTTCCTTTGGCTCAAGTGTGCCTTCTGGTACATCCTGCTATGCTTGAAAATAATAAAAAACATAAATACTAAGGCTACAATTGCTAGAGGGACCTCTTATGGCTGGAATACTGTTGATGATTATAATATGTTATGACAATAACTATAAACCATATTTACTGCAATGCAAATGTGCATAGATAGTAAGAAGTTTGGAATGTGGCCTGTGTGGAAAAAAGCTGGCTAAGTCTTCCTAAAGTAACATAACATTGCCTAGCTTGTAGGACATCTGCAAGGGAAACAAAGTGGCCTGTAGATTAGAGCCAAATTTAAAGAATCAAAGCCTTGTCTGGTAATAAGATTAGTGTGTCAGCCACTTGACCCATTGATCTAGATATTTAAAGCTTTTCTGTACTACGCAACTACTGTACACATGCTGAACAATTTCCTTTCTGTAAAAAATAGTCCAAACCCCCTGCATTTGTTAGGATCATCAAAAAAAAAAAATGAAAAAAGTTGCAGATTAATTACATTTTGGCCCTGAAAAGTAGCTCTTTGCATGCCTGCAAGTAGTTTATAATGAACAATTCAACAGACTACTGGCCAGGCTAAACATAGCAACAAAAACAACTAGCTCTTAACTACATTACGCCTTGGAATCTTCTTCCTGGCTGGTGGTGGCGTCAAAACTAGGTCGCTTTGAGTGCACTGCAGAAAAAAAGTAGGGCAGCGGGTTTCCTGGATCCCTTTAATCCCGGAAAAAGACAAACATCCTACCGCTGTCAGGATGCCTGCTCTGTGTGTGGCACTGGTAGACAAATGTAATGTTACCACACCCATTCAGAGCAACCATGTCTAAAACTGTTATACTGGGGTTTTGTTTACTTTGTATGTGACAGCTCTATACACACTCAAGGCAAACTGAGGTCTGACTTCATACTGTCGGAGTCATCCACGGTGAATCTACTCTGCGCACCTCCCTCTTTCTCCCCCCGCCCCCCTCTGAGGCTATTGGAGGATGATGATAGGCGAGATTCTCCGTCAGGTTTTGACAAGATGGAAAGTTCAGAGGCAGGATGACTTATATGTCTAAGAGATGAGATCACAGTGTTTAACGATGGTAAGAAGAGCCACATGAAAGGCTGAGAAAAAATGGTGGAGTGCTTCCTGCAACTGCAATAGTCATTATAAAATACTGTAAATCAAGGGAACTGTGCCAAATTAAAGCAACGAGCCTGAAATTCACTTTTTAAAATATAAGCCGTATGGATCTATGGATTTTCAGAATGTTCGAAAGATACCAACCGTCTCAAGTTTGGATGTTGCAAAGTACAGTGTTTATTTATATATTTATCTATCTAAAACATTTTATTGACGCTGCAAGTCCTGGTAGAGATGGAGTATATGATTCCTATCCAGCTTGATAGTTTTATTACAATGCTTGTAGATTTATATAGCATTAAAAGTAGTTTAAGTTACCTAAAGCTTACATAATTCTAACTTTATTGTGATTGGTCAAATAGCCTGTCAATCACCCAGTGCAAGACAGAGGATGCCCAATAGGAGGAGTGGGTGGGGAAAAGTAGACAACAAACAATGATATCACAATTATGGTCATATCACTCAGCCCATTACTGGTAAATAGAGAAATGATGCATCAGAATTTACACTGCACACTAGGGGGCAGATGATTTGCTGTTATAACCTCTAAACAGAAACGTTAAAATGAAAAAAAAAAAGGGCCCTAAAAGGTTACAGAGTACAGAGCCAGAGGAACACACACACATTAAAGAGTGGGAGAGAGGGCGAGGTCCTGGCCTATCAGTCGTGGAGGTTCAAAGGATCCAATGTCAGCCCTTTCAAGGCTTCTATCCCCCGAAGTCATCTAAAAGTCACCAAGTGTGTATGTGCACCACAACCAGAGACTGTGTGTGTCTGTGTGCGCACTCCCCCAAGTCCCAGAACACAGGGTTTTCATCCGTTCAATAACGCTACATATGAAATGAGAGACGCCAAGCCGAGTCCCACCTAGCTGTCATTGAGAAGTACTGCGGAATGAATGCTGAGACAGGTTAAGTAAACACATCAGGAGTCCGAACATGCCTATACGCACTCACAGGCACACACAGGCAGGCAAAGGGTCACGCAAATAACATTGACACAAGCCAGCGCCATGATCCCACCTCTCCACATCAATGCACACCACAGACTTCCTGCCACTGATATGTGCTGCATCAATCAGGCAGCTGCTGACAGTCACCCAGCCCATCTCACTCTCATTGTTTGCCATCACCGGATTTAACATTTTAACAATTGTATCTGACTCATTTCAGAGGGACTGGAATATGTGTTTCTTTGTATCCATAGAGAAGTAATAAAAGCAGGAGCTCACATGGCAGCGTGAGACACCTCAGACCTCCCACACACAGACAGTCAAGGACGCAGTGTTTGACAGAAGCAAGAATGTGACGCAGATTCATCTTCAGCCTGTTCAGGAGCAATGAGAGGAGCTGTTCAGTACGACCACACTGAAGACAGGCCTAAGTAATCACCAAGCACAAAGTTATAACAGAGTTTGTACCACCAGACCGAGACAGAAGTATGTTTCTATATGGAGGTATGTAGGAAAATTCTGTGAATGTGAATAATAAAAGTGTGGTGGCCAAATCCCCCTTTTGACAAACCCTAGAGCCCCATGCTGACAGGTTGGTGTGAATAGCCGTTCCTCTGACTGAGCACTCCCCCGACCTCTGGGGCTGATAAAATCAAAGAAAGGCCTGTGCCCTCCCCCAAGACAGACTCATTCATTTCTTCAGCCTTTCAAACCAAAACAGACCTGCTGCTCCCTACAGCCCTGCTCAATGTGTGTTCTATTTGTGAGTGAGCCTGCATAGGTGTATTCTGTTTCCTTTATTTAATCACATGTCCATATCCTAGACAGACTGAAGGCAGGCAGCTGCCTTCTAATCTCAGATCTGTGTGTCTGTGCGATAGGCCACTTCAAAGAGCAGACGCTCGGACTTAGAGAGGGCCAGCGGGCTCCCCCGCGTGGGGGCCAAGGGCACATCCAGCAGTGTCCAAACAAACCTGAGCACAGAGGGGAGGGGCATGGAGCTCTGACAGCTGAGCCCAGTGCTGTGTTTGGGATGAGGCTGAGCCAAAGGAGAGGGAGCACAGAGTAGCCCCGTCTGCCCGCTCACTCACACACACACAGTTGGAGTCCTTTGTGATACTGTCACCATGACAACGCACAAAAACACAAAGTTTGTGCAGGCTTGGCGCTTCACCAGCAGAGAGCTTCTGTTGGCCATTTGTTTACCTTGAAAAGAGTACAGTGCAGCTGCACACCAGCACACAATAAGGCCCAAACATCCGGATACAAGTGTGGATGACAATTACACAGCACACACAGTAAATGAATATGTGATGTCTCTTCCCCTGAAGCGCTGCCATTGTGTGGATGAACACTAAACTCTCCAAACCAGTTTGCCTGCACTACTGTTGTCACCTTTTTTCTGGGGCAGTGCCATGAGATGACAATAAAGTGAAACGTTCACACCGTGTGACGTTACACTGCTCTTGAGAAAACAATGCACATAAACAGGGAACATCCCAAACGACTCAACGTGACAGTCAAACAACAAGCACAAGTGAACCACTGTTGACTTTGGGGAAAATAACACTATCTCCACTGGCCATAATAAAGACACTGATACTGACACAGTCACCATTCACTTGTTTTAGCCACAACAAGCTGTGTTCATATCATATACAATAGTGCTTTGAATGTTCAGAGTGCTCTGAGTCACCTGAAGTCTCAAACAGAGCCCCATGTCTGTCTGCAGCTCTTAGCCAGCAGAGGTCAGGGGTCAGCCCAGGGGGTTTCTGCTCTCCAGATGCCTGGACTCCTCAGACACAATAGCTCCTGTGTGTGTGAAGGACGGAGGCTAGTTAGTGCCCTTTAAAAGGGTGTATATATAGCCTGTGTGAGAGAGTTGGCTCAGTACGCTAATATAATTATAAAAACCTGTCACCAGAATTTGGGCAGAAAATAGTGAAATGTGTCCTTAGACGAACACACTCAGCAGAGCAGAGCATGGCCTCTTTGACAGAAAGCATGTCAACATAGGGTGAGTGCACTCATGGGCCTGTGTCTCCTGAATCACTAGATAAGAGACTGTTTACAACTGTCAGCCGCTGCTTAATCTGGCAGGCAGCTGCTCCCTGTTAGGCAATACATTCACTTCACTTAACCCACTTTCCTGTTACAAGTTCAAATAGACAGCCTGGTTACCTGCATTCCACTTTTATGGCGTGACGCTCCACTCGTTCTGTCAATCAGTGACAGACATGGAGAGGCATGCATGAGTCTGAACCAACACAGTCTGGGACACTTTCCTTTGTTGGAAAATCATCAGGTGCTCTGCTGCGCAAAGATTTGTTGTTTGAGGGAAACCAAGAGATAGCCTGTATGTTCATACATAATACTAGAACTGTCTGACCTGCAAACACACAGAGGGGATAATAACACATCGCAGCAGCCAGTCTAATCTTCTAAAAACTTATACATGGGGCTCATTCATTAGAGCTGCCTTGGTGGGCTGCAGGCCGCATCTATTGTTCTCCTGTGCTTTTTGGCAGAGCTTTCCTCTGACAGGTCCACCACCACCAGAGAAGACTCATCACTCTTTTGTTTGTGCCAAAGTGGTTGCCTGCGGGGGTTAAAACAGAGCACTGTCACCCGACACAAGCACAGGAAAAACAGAGGGAGGAGATAGTGAGGAATAGAGCTGGGCAGATGAGTGAGGAGCAGTTTGCCTGACTCTTTCCTTCAGTTCCTGTACATTCCTGCTGCTTTGTGGGGCATAAACCTGAGCATTAGCACTAACGCTAAAGCTAACACGCCCACACATCTCACGCATGCTTTCACTGCACTCATTTCCCACAACATTGCTTAGCGGCTGATTGCTGCTGTAGGAGCAGACTGGCCCTGTGAGTGAGTGACACATCGCATGTGTCAACCCTGACAACATGGGCCATGGAACAGGCCCTAGCATACCAGAACACACAATCACAGCACACCACTCTTATTACATTCAACTGTCACTCTGATTCACTGGTGACTACCACAATATTTAATGACCTAAGACAGCATTATGGCATTATGAATTGCAAAATGACCACCTAGACCAATGCTTATTCAGTATAAATATCCACAGTAACAGCACAGCATTGTTGCCACTGCACTATCTCCACTTGCCTCTATGCTCTCCCACAGTTGTTTCCTGATAAAACAGGACACACTGTCACAGAACTTTTTGTTACTGAGGTCAAAACTGAGTGCACAAGAGAAATACTCTGACCACAACTATTAACAATGACAGGACATTTCTCCAAAACATAGCCCACCAATAAAACCAACACACAATACCCCAGTGACGTCTCGGCATGAGGGATCACTGCATGCTGCTATTTACATATAAAAGCAACAGAATGTCGTCAAGAGTTCACCACCCTGCTCCTTAAATGCCACTGCCTCCAAAAATATGTGATGAAGTGATGTGACACTAAAAAATAGAATTAGCTTGCACTTTTTACAAGCACTTTGGTTAAACTTCCAGGAATGTCTTAAAACACTGAGCTTGAGTGCTTCTCAGTTCGAGTTTTCCCCCCTCCTTCCTCACATTCCTTCCCCATTTTGCCTGTTTGACGTTCTTTGTCCTGACCACTCGCACATGGAGGGAAAAGGAGACACTGGCAGGGCTTAAACCAGAGCTGCTTAAGACATCTGTGCCTTGAAAACCCAAACGTCAGGCCTATTCTGTTCTACCCTACACCGGCGAGGAGAGAGGGGGCGGTAAAAGTTAAGGCAAAAACAGAGGCAAATGAGAAAGAGAGACATAAATGTAGGAGGGTCCAGGAGTGGGTTTTGGGGGGATTTGGAACAAGAACTGGGCTACACTGACGTACACTGTCTTTTGTGGTTTCAAGTCCTGACCCCATGACCCTATACATCCTGTTGGCGGAGGAGGCGGGGGAAAGATGAGATGGCAGCTAGCTATAGGCACTGTGTAAGCATTTGCGTATGGCCCACTCAATGCAAAACACACATGGAACAGAGCACAAAAATGGTTAGCTAAAATTTACAAAATGACTAGTGGAAATTGGAAAGTCTCACTGCTAGGATAGATACATTGACAAGTTTATTTGTACTATAGCTTTAAATCCGATGCCCTGTCTGTGGTTAAACTCTCCATCAAACAAACCAACATTTTGTCATTACTTTTACAAATTACTGGAATTTTATGCATGTTGAGGTATATTAGTTTTGGGGTGTTTGTCCCAGTTAACCACAAAAGTTGTTAAGAATGTTGATATATAGTAGTAAATGTAGCATTGTAGTAGTAATAGTAGTATCTGCTACTTTTTGTGCTACAAAACTTGCTACAAGCTGCTTTTTTGGACAACCCCACCATAAAATTGTGCCACAAAAGTGCGTTCCTCAGGTGTGACTTTTTGCACCACTCTTCTTCCCATGTGTTTACATCCACTCAGGACAGATTCTTAACAGGAGGAGGAACAATAGGCTCTGCAGCATTCCCACTCTCCTGCAGAGCTCTCGTTTGTCTCCAGCATTCCTTTCCCCATTCATCTCTTTCTCTCGCACCCCTCCTGGACATAGAGAAAAACTCCTGCTACTCTTTAACAGGGGGAGGGGTCGGTCGCCAAAGCCTTCTGAGTGGAATCAGTCCTCTTGAACACAATCCTCCTCCTCCCTTTGCCTTCCGTTTTACTTGGTTAGTGAAGCAGCAACGCTCAAAGAAAAGAGGTTAGAAAGAGGAGATGCATTCTTTCTCTGGTGCTTGCTGTCTCTCAGTGTGGACTAGGGGGTGAGTTGTGGCTTATTTTTAATGACTGGTTTAAAAAAGTGGGAGGGGAGGTCTGGTCCCGGGCATGCACACACACACATACAGTCTGGAGCGCGCACACACACACACATTAGAGCAGCAGGGACTTTCACAGAGAAAGAAGTCTTTAATTTGCAACGGGGCCTGGCCTCCCACACTGTACAGCCCAAACCACCCACTTACAGCTATGCACCATTCCAAAGTTGAAGGAAAAGTTACTCCCCCGTGTGCAGTGAAAGCAACCTGTCAAAATCTTACATTTCCATTCCAAGAATGCACATCATAAACTCAAATTTCCGGACTTATTTTCCAATCTGGGAAAACTGTCCTTAAAACTCCTTTCATGTTTTTCATTCCCCCCAGGCTTTGCTTTACGGCCCAGCCCTGCCCAGCATCAGCATGCAGGAGCCGCCAGGATCATCTATAGTCAACAGTGAGGAAATCCTTTAGGGGATTTTCTTCTGTTCGCTCTCTCTAGTGCCAAAACACAATGAGGAAGCAGACAAGTGGGACAGTCTATCTGACAGAGCTGCCCACTGTCCACCCACACTGTAACAGGGCATCAGTTTGAACATATCCAGAGAAGATCATCTATGAAAAGCCTGGGTGTTTTGCTGCGGAGGTACATGCAGTGGAGACAGCAGGGGAGTAGTGCCGCAGCCATTCTTTGTGTTTGCTGTGTTCCTGTCAGCTCCTCCCTAAGCCCTTCTAAAATTTCCCCCTCTCTTGTCTCCTCAATGACATTCTGATGCCTCGGCTTCCTGTGTCAAAAGATTTCCAAATGTTTCTCCTTCCTCCATAAATGGCCATAATCAAAGCAGCCCCCAAGATCAAGCTGGGACCAATTTAGTCATGGGTAAACATACAGTAAACACATAGCAACCGCTGACTAGAGCCTTAAATCCTACGCATAGATCCTATTGACTGTTATTGTGGATTAGAGCATGCACGGGCAGGAAATCTCAGCTAATTCAAGCCTCAATTCAAATGCACGGTAAATACAGGTGATTGATACCATTCCGTAACAATTAGGCTACAGTAAAAATATTAAACGTGTGCCTGCAGGTGGGGTGATGCGCACAATTTGAGCGAGTGAACACGTTGGATGTTTAGCACGGCGCCTTATATAATTAGTTTGATGAGACAGTAGGCGTTTGTGCATCAGCATGTTTCCAAAGATGCTGCTGGGGTTATGATGACACCTAGTGAAAGTTTTGAGAATGCAGCCATTTTTAACAATTCTTGCATTGCTTGCATCTTACTGACAAAAGTGATTCATGTTCTTGCCAGTTCGTGACACTCAAAGTTAATTCGCAAGATAGGGTGAAGTGCGTAAGACCCAAGAGGCTTCATAAAACGTGTAACAGTCGCATGAACCCAATCTTTTTCTCATTTAATGTCAAACAGCTTTCATGTAAAACAAAATGCTGATTCTATTTTTTCAGTGCAAGTGGATAGCGACAGTACAAGTTCCCACTGGCTTGCATTCTCAGACAGTTGTGACAGAATGAAGTAATTACGGGCTGACGCACACACGGACGCACGCAGGCACACACACGCACACAACAACGTGGCTTGAATTTATCTCTTACAGGAAGAGAGGGGATCGCCAAATCACAGTTTACCCGCATGCACACACAACTGTAGACCCCACACAACTGAAACATCACATCTGACAGCTCTATGCGCAATCGGTGGCGGTGCGCACACACAAGCCCGCATGCTCCGAGCGCTGGATAGAGGCGCAGCTTTCCTTCCTCACGCATGTATAGTGTGTCACCGCATGCCTAGACCCAGCCCTTCGCTTCCTGTCAAACACTACCCCCACCCCATTCCCCTGCACCATCAAAGTAGCGGGACAAAATTACACAGGTGTGCGCAAAAAGAGATGGACGACCGAGGTGCACCATGCGGCTTTCTGGAGGGGGCCCGTCACCTGCTTGTGTCCATGTGGATGTTATTACTTTGACATTCACCTAATATAGACAACTTTAATGCCATATTGTGGAACATTCAAGGCACAGCAATAAAAAAAATGGAGACAAGCATGATGGCTGACCCTGTATTAGGAAAGTTACTAAGTGCACCTTTAAATTACATCCTCGCTTTGAATAATAACTCCTGCTTTAGCCCGTAGCTTTGATCCAATGACACACAGGTGTAGTTCGCATGCACGGGCCGACATAGAGCTTTATGTCCCCCCTGTAATTAAAGCAAGGGCGGGATACAGAAGAGAGGTGTGTGCGTGTGCGTGCGTGCCTAGTAGACAAAGCGCAGAGACGCATTCCGGCACTGCGTCTTCAAAGGGTATCATTTGATCCGCTCGTTTACATCAAGCACGAATGTCAGTCAGCACTGCAGGCTACAATATCTCACACACAGAGACAGAATACATCCTGTCTCTCTTTCACTGCGCTCTCAACACAAGCCCTAAAAATGCCTGGCAGTAATCAGCAGGATAAATTTAGAGCGTTGCCCCAAATCCTGGACCTACTGCTGAGGTTGAGACATATGAAAGCAATTAAGGCATAACGGGTTGGCGTATGGCTCCATCTAGTGGTTTAAAATGAGAAGTGCAGCAACTTAGTTAAATAACAGTATAAGTAGAAAAATCTGTATGTGAACTTATGGATAAATTACGCACATAACAGCTGGCATTACAAATGTCATGAAAGCCTATTGGAACTATAAGCTAGAAAAAACACGTTTATTGAGCTCTGGACTAATCTCAACACCAAATTCTAAAGACAATGATGTGATAAACACAAGCAATTATATGTTTTTTAAAAAGTAATTATTCTCTATTCATACATCTTTGACCAACATTTCATTTACTGATTGGGACCTATAAAGTTGCTTTGTTTGTCATCACATCTTGTTCCAAAATTAACTAGGGACAGTCCATAACTTAAGCATATGTGAGTGTGTCATCAGAGAAGCTCTAATAGAATAACTATCTGGTCCTGAGGGAGACCAAAAGGGGCAGCTCACGTAGCACCAGTGAGTAATAAACCTATTCATGCATTGTAAGGACAACTGGAACCACTGTAAAATATACACATTTATACATGAATCTAGAAAGTATTTATCTTGTACTGCTTGCATTACTTTGTACTCCTTATGCTGACCTTGCCTGTTGGGAACTGCCATTTTGCAAAAACCTTTTATCGCTCTATCAGCTTTAATGTCAATATATTGAAACAGCTGCCACATCTGCTTGTGTAACCACTCCCTGGAGAAAGCACATTTGAGCACTGCATTTTGAACAGACTCTGATGGCCTGGAACAATTTGAGCACCCCGGGGAGAGTAATGGTGCCCTAGGTAAAAACAGTGATGATTTGAAGATGGCGAAAGCTATTACAAGAAGAGGACGGACGTAGAATATTAAAGAGGAGGCTGGATTCAAATCAAGTCCCTTGTTAAAACTGCCCAATGTCATTCACTTTTAGGAATAATTTATGTCAGGGTCCAAAGAGTAGTTTATTATAAGCTTGTCCCATGTCTCAAATTTAAACTACAATATCAAGAAGCACGACTGTTGGGAACTAAATAGGTAACTAGGCTAGACAATGCAATCACAAGACATAGATATAAGCTACACTAAAAAGCGGTGTTAGTAATAATACATTATTGGAAACAACTGACTCCTATTGATGAACTGAAAATGCAATGGAGCTCATCAGTGACCCGCCCCTGGTCCCGGAAGTAACTTTCCCATTTATTTTTCTCATAGACTTTCCAAAAATATATATTAAAATTTTGACAGCTTGCTCAGGGCTAATATGCATTGTCCCAACCAAATAAATTAATTAATCAGCTATGTGGTAACTAAAGTCACAAGACCTAAAACTGCATTTAAAATATATTTCTGAAACTTTATAACTGCTAAGTTATTAAACCATTTTTCATTTTAAATACGTTTGGACTTAAAATGTGTTATTGATTTTGGTTACCATGTAGCTGGTTAGCCTCCACGATATCTATAAGCTCTTAATATTTGAATCTTTCGAGGTGTCTCTGAGAAAAATGAATGGAAACTTTACTTTTGAAACCGGAACTACTTCTAAGTGGGCAGGACTGTTGAGCTCCATAGGCTGTGCAATGAATCTAATTTTAATCATGAGTGAGATTCAGATTCATTTGTAATTGTAAATGATCTGCTAGGGTCTTCCACAGTCAGTCCTTTCAGTAAAAGCCTGTAGATTGGAGCAGAATTCAAACTTTTGGTGTAAGAATTTTGACTAGTTTTTCTGTTAAATGGTAATCGTTTAAAATCTATATTGTTCATGTTCTGGAAATTACTACCCAAATCCACTTTTATTTGTTTTAAGGCAATATTAACTGACTATAAAATCGAGATGGATAAATGTGTTTTTCTGTCTGAGGCTGAAAGGAAAGACGAATATAATAATCAATATGAACTGCAGATATCAGCGCACAAAGAGGAGTACAGTGACTCAGCTCCGGCTGTGTACTTTACATAGGAGATACCAGGGCATTAGTAATCTGGATAGTTCTAGGCTTTAAAAATAGAAAAGCTTGTAGGTACACAGGACTCACTGGCATGCAATAACTCAAATGTAGTGCCTGACTCACACACAGATGGCTGCTCGGGGATGTGTTATGGCTCTGTCTATCACACACTCACCCTCTTTGCACATACTGGACTGTTAAGTGGCACCAGTGATCTTCCCGCCCCCAGAAGGCCCCAGTAACTCTCCCGTCTGCCCCATGTGGTTACTTTGTTTGAATGGGCTGCCTGCTCTCATGTCTGACCCACATACAGAGGGTTAGAGCTGGGATGCGGAGCCAGGCGGGCGCAGTGGATGGGGCCCCCACCTGTCACTGACCCCTTCAGAGATATGACACTGAAATAGACTGTGAGCTGGAAGACTGTCACAACAGAGCAGCCCGACATGAATGAGAAGTGTGTCATTAGGCGAACTCAAAAAGTCCCCAGTACCAGTACGAGGCAAGTTAGAGAGCAACAGATTCACTACTTTAACTCTTCACTCAATAAGAATAATGGAGAATTACTATATTGTTATTATTAAAATACCTTATTTCTTTTGATTTATTATCACATGCTACTTAAATTATAGTAAGCTACTATTTAAGTGGCATACAGTGTCTAGGCTATATAATAAGTGAGTTTATAGAGTTGTTTTGTTGTTTTAGTCACTAAACACTAAAAGGACAGCTGGACTCCCCTGTGATGCATGAATAAGCAAAAATACAGGGCTGGGCTGATTTTCTGTCAAGTGCGTCATTCACGTCTTGTAAGGACTTTAAAAGTAAAATGAAAGACTAGTAAATGTCAAAATAAATGATTTGGTTATCACCCAACCTATAGCTTAGCCATGTCTCTTCTATATCATCTCATTTTGGGTTAAATTTCAGTGCACAGTATGTTTTTTGTGTTCTTGATGATGTCTGAGGTTTATTTTGTAGGACGTGCATCCTTGTTTCCGGTTGGTATCCCTCACATCTTGATCATTCCGCTGCTCAATGCGAGGACATGCTCTGGCCGTAAACAAGAACAACTGTGGCGGTACTCACAGAGGCGAACCAAGTAGTCCCACATGGCGAGCAGCGCGCTGGACACTCTCTCAAGTATCGCCATAAAAACAACAAGTAACAGTCCCGCGGGCTCGCACGTCTCTGCTGCTCTTTACGCCGTTCACTCTGACGATATTGGATCTTATGTCAGGATGTGGACTCGCCTTGATCACAGCCCCCCGCCCCGCGCACGCTTCACAAGTCCTTCCACTCCAGATGGGACTGTCCCGTGGCGCATTAGAAAATATTGTCTACTTTGAAACGCCACGTGGTAACTTTGAACAATGGTCACTGCTGATGGTGGAATAATTACAAATTAGGCAGCTTGACAAAAAAGTAGCCTTATAGAGCTAGACTAGTCTATATAATAAACTGTAACCTAGTCCTGTGAAGGAAGGTTGAGTTTCAATGAATCTTTTTGCAATGTTCCAATACAATAATGACTTCAACACAGGGCATACATACACTGTGACATAAGATCATCCACCAAATGTTTTACAGAGTTTAACGAAAAACTAAACAAAGCAGTTCAATTATAATTCAATATGATAACATAGATCTGTAGGCTGTAGATTTGTACATTTGAAGTTATGGTTTTACTGTGATTCAGTGCAGCATGTATGTATGCATGTAGGTATATATATGTCTGTGTGTGTACATACATTGTGATAAAATTTGGACATAGACATAGAAAATTGAGATATTATCCTTTTACACTCAACATTCGAGCACAGACTATAATCCACATTGCACAGCAAGAATGTATATGAATGAATGTAAATAGGTCCAATAGAAATCAAATTAGAGAACCAAGAAAGCCCATTGAAATAATTATTTTAAACGCTTCATGAAAAAAAAAAGCCTCTTGAACACATGCCTTTAATACCAGAGATTGGTATAATTAGGTCAAGTAGTTTTCTCTTCATCCACCCACTCACACTTGTGCAGTAGGAAGGTGCACAGTGGAACACTGTGCTGCAGTGAACCCCTGGGGGCAGTGTTGTACAAGGTTTGACCCCTCATTTGTAGTAGATGCACTATATCCTCTGCTTTGCTTTGGTTGTTTAATGAGAGTATGCAAACCGCAGTACATATTAATCTATGTATGACTAAAATGTTTAAATAAATTGTGAAATGAATAATAAGAAAAGAAATAAGGATTATTCTAGATGACTATAATTTACCCAAAGGACCTGATGAACTTGTGTTTCTATCTATTTTTTAACTGTCTAAATATGCTATGTCAACAAAAGTTATAGCAATGTGTAGGGCAGAGTGATGTAACCAAACATTTTTATCACAATATATAAGAACATTTGCACTAACAGTGTAATTGAAGATGTAGCCTACCTAAGACTGCCTAAAAACACTGGGCTATTGAAGTTCTATCTATAAGATCTGCTCTTCACACCTTATCTGGTTCATTATTAGAGTTTTAGCCTCTGCAGAGCCTCCATAGTCAGTGCTTAAGTAACTCCAGTCTTTAGCAGCCACAATTAGCTACACTTTCTGCCTCCCTCCTGTGAAAAGAAAAAGAAATCCATATCAGCTGCAGTGCATTCCTAACTTCATATCATCCCCATATCACAAAATATCACCAGCGATATAATTTAAAGTCTTAGTGACGTGTTAGCATCACAGAGCTACACATTTGTTGCTAAGGTGAAATCCCTCTTGCTGTTGACAAGGCCAGCCGCAAAACAAAACAGGCATTTTTCAAACACGTATTTATGAACTGCTGTACTAAGCAAAAGTACAGGGACTACCGGAAACTCCCAAGCATTAAATTAAACATGGGTCTACCAAGTATTACATAAACACGATGAAGAAAGCGTTTTAGCCCATCCCTCAACACCTCAGGAAAATAGATAGAGAGAAACTGGAACTAAATAATTGACAAGAGGCCAGAAGAACAGAACAAGCACTTTTCCAGGAGCGGGGATGCAATCGTTCTAATTAATAGTTGTAGTGTACTATGTTAACTGACCCCAAACAAAACGTCCTCCTCTTAATCGACCTAGGGAGCCTGTGTTAAATGAATATGTTGCTGCATATGTACAAAATGTGTGTTGTCTGCAAAAATATTCAACTTTTGAAGTACACAATTGAAAAAATCAGAGACACTTCCTTCATCTTTCTGATGTTATTTCTTTGCATGGAATGTTTCACAGTACGGCATTAAATTTACTTCCATTGACAGGTGGTTGTATTGCTCAAAAATACCTTAAAACACATGCATTCTTACTGCAAATGGAGTCACCTCTACAGAGATCTAATGGCGTACAGTAGATCCATTCATTCCAGATAATAACAGCTCCATGTAGACAAGGAACTGGCAGACTCTCCACCTTTAAATCTTAAACTCTAACATTGCCAAAAAAGAGTGGGAATTAGTAATAATTAGGATGATATCTGTAATCGTATCAGTAACAGTTTCCAACAGATGTGTTAGCTCACGAACTATTTATTCATGACGGAAATTGACCCAAAACCGTGCCCACTGCGTTTGAAGAAATGAAGTGAGCATGCATAATTGTGGCTCTTCTACTGTACATGTTACTCTGATCAGGCAGGAGAGGCGAGGCGACAACCACTTGGCTTTCAAAGGAGAACCATCAAAGGACAGCTATTTCTGAGGGCTCAAAAGATCATCAATAATAATGGACCAAGCATCTCAGTGTGCAAACGGACCGCTCATGGATCTGTGTGTGTGTGTGTGTGTGTGTGTGTGTGTGTGTGTAGGTGTGGGTGTGTGTGTGTAAGAGATTGGCACTGTGCCGGAAGAAGAAGTGGCAACAGAAAGCATAAGTGGGACCAGTACCAGTGGCTGAACAGTTCTTCAAAAGCGTCATGCAATATTCACCACAACAATATCTTAACTTGGCACTCTGGGATCCTGCAGACATTCTGTGAAGTGCTCACTGCATGATGAAATACATGGTTCTGCTCAGAGGTAGACCAGCAGTACTGGAGGAAATGGACTGTTACTTCAATGTTTTTGCATGGCCAGCCAAGTCTACATGCTTTTTCAAGACTTAACACAGACCTAAGCGAGTAGCTGGGTCTAGTGCTGATGAGTGTGATTGACAAGCAGATCAGCCAATCAGAGAAATCTGTCAAAACGGCCATGGCATCTTATGAGTAAAGATAAACGAGAAAAGCAGGCATGGCAAACAATTTCTTGGGAGCCAAAAGCAACCTTCAGGCCAATTTTTCTTGGCCCTCAGGCTTCCAGGTGATTTGGCCCATGTTAGCTTAAGTACTGCTGTACCTTTTACAGCAAGCTTTTAAAAATTTACTTTAATAAGTCAATATCAAACATTTGGTGTGTCCTATTGAGGATTTGGGCATGAACAAAGGTGTTTGCTGTTTAGCCTGCCCTTAATATACATATTTGAATTATTCACTGTATTGATCCCCAGTCTACGGCCCTCATTGGCCCTCCACTTTGTCTCTGTGGCCTTTGATGAGAAAAGAAAACACTCTTGCCTTAAAACGAAAGTTAAATAACAATATGTACTCAAGTATTTAACTGATAAAATATTGACTAAATATAATATGTTACAGATTTTGTTCTGAATGATATTGTTGAAATGGATAATTGAGAGCTGATGTATTAAACTATATTAGAAATAAGCAGCTGCGATTGGATCAACAAAAAACCTTGATGGATTTGCTGTGCCCCTGTTCGCAGACCCGCCTGCATTTGAACAGAAAGTACATACTCATTTTGTGCATGGAAGGCAAACTTTAGGAAACTTCAGTTATTCACATTAATACTATACTTAATACTGTGCATGTACATAGTTAAGCGCACGCAGCAGCAAACACACCAGTACTACAGTATAAAACTACTACTAAATAAACAACTATTACTAAGCTGTGGGAATGACCATGGTTTTCACAAATTTAATGTTGAATGTGTAATAATAAAAAAGTGAGCTGTGTGATGTGTGACGTGAGCTTTCTCAAACTGGTTAAGATCTATATTTGTACTACTTGAATGCATTTTGCTTTAGAACAGCTTATCTTCATTCTGAGTACGTGATAGCCCAGATTCACTTCATGTGCAAAGGATTAAAAGTGTAAAGCGCCCATTTAGTCTGTTTGCTTTCACTGCAGACTATTGACTCAGCTACAAGCTCCTCTTATTTGTCCTAACAGAAAGAAAGACACTAGAAACTAAATACAGACTGAAAAAACAAGCTTCTGTGTAAACACTGGATGCAGTCTGGTAATTATTTTTGGAATGAGCCGACATGTGATGTGCAAATATAACTGCTAAAATTAGGCTATTTCGCTTATTATTGAAAATTACACCTCGGCCTGTGTCCCCAAACGGCTCAAACGTAGAACCTTGATAATGACGTGAGCTGACACTGGCAGCCAATTTTACCACTAATGTTGCATAAATGACTTATTTAGAAACTTCTAGAGTGATAATGGATGCTATTATATGCTTTTTTGGGTTATTTTTTTCATTTCATAGAACATGGAACGAGGCTGATAGGAATAATATTTTAATAATTTTCTGAAAATAGACAAAATAGCAAAAATCAGAACTATAGGCCTATATTTTCAATGAATAATGGTATTAAAAGAGATCTTAAAGCTCCAGCATATGATGACCCTCTGACTAAAGGAAATTCAATGTTAGTTAGCCAAGCATTACCTTCAGTCCATCACAAGGGGGCGCTGCACCAAATGAGGCTACACATCTGTTTAAGAAATTTGCATTCTTAGTGTGAGCAGGGATGCCTCTCCGCAGATCTGATGTGTAACCTTAACCTTGTGGTATCACCTGCTTGTCCTTAGGAATATAGTTCAATACCATACTCTTGATCGCAATAACATCTCCATGGAGACAAGAAAGTGACAGCCCCTCCACCAGAAAAGTTACATTGTGCACCTTTAAATACACTTACAGAATGAATATACTTGTTACATTGTCTAGGCACAAAACAGCTTTCTCTGAGAAGAAGGCTAGCTATCAGTCAAATACCACTTGGGATCTCCCTCTCTCTAAGGCTGAGGGTTGGATAAGGCAAAGTGTTAATTAGAAAAACTCCCAGTAGTGAGCAGCGCTTGTGGTAAATCCCCATATTCTCCTCTTTCTATTCTTCCATCCATCCTCCATCACATCCTCCCCTCAGGTACAGCTGATGAAGAGGCAGCTAATTAATTACACTGACTGACGACTGTGGGTGGAGATCTGAGGAGATGACAAATGACACTATGGCTCATCTGTGGCAGTAATCTCGGGTAAGCCATACATTGCTGCAAACTGCACTGTACAAATGCCTTATAATACATCACTCTACCAAGCAAGTTATGAAAGGGAATAAGAAAAAGGTGAGGGCCACAGAGACGGAGTTGACCTCATTTGGAAATAGCAAACAGGCACTGTAGAGTGGAATCAGGGAGAACTATAGTGTGCTGTATGTCCATTCATCATGTGAGTAGTGCTAACTCAATGTGAATGACCATGACCATTACCGGACCACCACGGAGAGGCTGTGAGGGCGCTGCTTCTGAGAATACACACATGCTAATTATTCACCGGATTAGCTTTTAATCAAGTAAAATTTAAAGAGGGGTTACAGAAAATTGAGCTATAATAAGGCTAAAGAAAAAGCATTGTTAAAATACAGTCGCTTATCTGGGTCTCATGTAGTAATGAAATTTGATAACCTACTAATTACAATACAGCAATACAAAAAAATAAGTAGGGCTGAACAACATGTCACGATTTACTCTAATCAAAAATGTCAGAAAAATCGCAATTAGATATTTTTTTCAAAATTGTGCAGCCCTAAATCAGACCTAGTGCACTGGGTTTATTGCAAATATGGTTTTAGTCATAGGATCTGGCAACCTGACATGAGGAGCTGATTCCAGTTTCTGATAATTTTATAATATTTTCCTGCAAATGATGTCACAGATACTTATATTGCATGAATTATTTTTTTAAATCCTATAGTCTACCGTCTTCAAAGTTTCACCAGTACTTCATAGACCTTTGTCATACTTTTAAAAAACGCTGAGGCTTGATTCAGTGCCATGTCCCTCAGCGGCACTGCAGACTTTTAGTTGGTACAAATTGCTTTCATTTCCTTATGCAAATCCAGACCTACTGTACACAGCAGCACCTTCACTATGCACGACTGTAGCCTGCAAAGCACACTAAACCTGATAGATGGGCTTCATTACCTGCACTACCTCAGGGGAGACGTCTCCGATTGTCAGTGCCTTGATCGTATCTGTCTCTTTTATGGATCAATAAGTAGCCTCACACAATGGAACCATCAGCTGGATCCTCTGCCGCGTTTAATTGTGTTGTTAGCCTTACAGTCAATAGCCCAATAATGAGTAAATACTGCACTGCCGCTTCCTATTATTATAATCTTATTTTTAATACGTGTGGAAAGTAGGGAGTCAATTAAATCCCGTTCCAGAGTAGCATTAAATGACTGCTTGTGCCGACTCAGAGCTAAAAACTTTGAATTGATCGAACCGGTTGTGCCATTCTTCCAATTTGCAGTAAAAATGGGCTTAATTAGCTGACTGTAGCATCCCCGGTGATGATTGGGAATTGCTGTTGTTTAATTGGTATAATTACAAGGAGTGTAGAAGCAAAGGCAGTGTGCGTCATGCCGGTGGTGACTCAGAAAGTACTATGTAAGCGAATGAGGGTCGTGTTTGCAGTAGTAGTCAGGGAGGGATGCCAGTACCACTAAGCATCACAACTGCATGTAGTAACGCTGGGAAGGACTACAAGGCAAAGTGGAGGGCTAAAATAAGAGTGTTACTGGCTGAATAAGCTCAGTTCTGCATTTATCGTTGTATTGGGGAAAACTGGGTCAGATGGATAAAAAGGCAGACGGTTTAGGTCGGGAAAGTGAAATTACAGAGTGGTCAGTAAACCAAGGTCTTTCACAGAACGAGAAGAGAGAGAGGATATTTGGAATCAAATGGTCTTGGTGCGATGCCAAATAGATTTCTTTTCACTATCCACTGAACTCAAGTGTAAGTATGATCAGTTAAAATAGCAAAACTCAGAAGCAGAAGTAAATAAAAAAGTGTTTGTACAGATTTTACTACTGTTACTACTACTACTACTACTACTACTACTACTACTACTACTACTACTACTTATACTACACTCTACTACTACTACTACTACTACTACTACTGTTACTACTGCTACTACTAATACTGCTACTATTACCACTACTACTACTACTACTTATAATACATCTCTACTACTACTACTATACTACTACTACAGCTGCTGCTGCCACTGCTACATCTACTGATACTACTACCACTATCACCAATACTACTATTAGTCCAATTACTGCTGCTACTACTACTACTACTGCTGCTACTGCCACTGCTGCTACTACTACTCTACTACTACTACTACCACTATCTGCTACACTACTTCCGCTACTACTACTACTCCAATTACTGCTGCTACTACTACTACTGCTACTACTACTACTACTACTACTACTACTGCTACTACTACTACTACTGCTACTACTACTACTACTGCTACTACTACTACTACTGCTACTGCTACTACTACTACTACTGCTACTGCTACTACTACTACTACTACTGCTACTACTACTACTACTACTACTACTACTACTACTACTCAAAATATTGTGGCAGAGAGTGTGGCATTCCACCGAATATATCATCAAGACAAAAACACTGACTGCGCCACAACTGTACTTCACGGTTAAGCTATACTAAATCAACTAAATACTATTAAAAATACTTCTAACATGGGGCTTGACACAGAAGAATACATAATACATCTTTTCCAGCCACACTTATGAAAATATAATCCGTCTGCACACATGTTCACCAGTGCTCAAGTCGCTGTAAATTAAGAGCATGAGCCCACTCACCTGTGCTGCTCTGGATGGTCCTCACAGTGGTGGTGGTGCGCGGAGGGGAGCTTGGAACCCTGCTGGACACCAGCAGTACTGCGCCCTCTTCAGCCTCTTCCTGGGAGCAGCCCTTCTCTATGGCGCGGACATAACTGTGGCTGCGCATTCGGAAACAGCTGGGCACTGGCAGGTCCAGTGCATCCACCGCCTGAGACTCCAGCTCACTAAAGACCGACTCACACACGGCCTCGATCTGACCATTCACCTCCACTTCACTCACCTGTGAGAGTGGGCAAGTGAGAGGGCGGGCTTAGCAACACGTGGACTGTATACACACACAGGTCACACACTAATACACTACTGTGGTGTGAAAACTGCAAAGACAACACATGCCACTAAAATTAGAATGACATGGAAATAATTATTATTTTGCTACACTATAGTCATTATTCACTTAACTGGTGTTTGTTTTAGTAGCTACAGCTGCTCTGGGCCTAAATCTGTGCCATAAGGTGAGAAAAGTCTCAAACTGTGTGCTTTATGAAACCCTCAGCTTTTGATAGATCATCCCAGTGTTTTGTTAAACATTTGCTTCAGTGCAGCAAAGACAAGTGAAAAAATCCTTCACTTTAGTCAACTGAACTTTCCACAATATTCACATTTTAGTGGCATGCATTTGTCCCACAAAGACAGCTCTACTACAGAGTATGAAAAACAGCATTCAAAGAGTGCAGAGGGGAAGGGATCACCTTAGTTTGAAGAAAACACTACAGGTGCTGTGCACAAGTGTTACAAACTACACGAGTATACTATGACTTTAGGAACTCATGGTGACTACAGAGGAGGTGTGAAAGTTAGTTAGCTACTCTACTCACAGAAGTCACAATAGTCTGAGTGCATCTGTTGAAGTTCCATTCCACTTATTAGACAACATGACCCATTATAAAAGATCAGTCCTGTCAGTTAAATATTCTCAGTGTGGCTCCATTGGTAGAATGCAACTTCAGACAGAGAGCAGTGCCTTTCAGAAATGTGATTAGTGGAGTGTTAAGTTTTTCAGTGAACATATTTTCTGTCGAGCTTGGAATCAGAGAGCTTTGGCCCTCAGTCTTTTTCTGAGCTTGTCTATGACACAGTGAGTGAAACAGCACGTCCAGCAGCTCCTCCTGGTCCACTTTGTCCATCTCCTCGGGGCCTACATCAAATCAGCACTTGAAGGCAGGTCTCAGTCGGCTGTCACTCGGCTGCCAGAGCAAGGTATGGTATTTTTAAAGAAGAAGTTACATCCCTATTTCCCCAACCAAGGAGGTAAGTGAAGCCGTCCTATCACATACATTTTGAAGAATCTTGTAAAAATCCAATACTATTTTTCATTTAGTATATAGAATTTTATCCTCCTTATTATTTCCAATTTTTTTTCCTTCATAGTTGACCCTACAACCACTGGCATTTTCTTCAACAGGTTTTATATACAAGATTCCATTATTCAACCTTAACTCATCATCTCCCTGTGCCTAAAGCTTAACTGGTGGCATATTAAATTACAATACAAATGTTTTATAAAGTGTTGTAAATGCGTTCTTTAGCTACTCATTTTGTCCCAGAATATATGCTGGCAGACGTGGAAATGGTTCTGTATGGCCCTGTTTAATTAGGCAATGCAAAAATGTCTGTAATCATCAGAGCCCTGGAAAGCATTATGCTAATTAAGAGTTGAGGTTTCCTATCCATGGGTTTCGGAATGATGAAAATTCAACCTAAGTATTATATCTTTTGAATGGTGATCATTCCTCAAAAGGTATAAAAGAAAACGGAAACCCATGAAGTTTTGTAGTGACCTGACTTCTGATTCTTGCCTTCCAAAAGCAGAACAGGCATCTCCTCCCCTCTGCGCCTCCTTGTGGGGCCTGATGTAACTGCATGCAGGAGGCGCTGTGGTACAGGCCTGCTCTGCACTGACCTGGCTGATGGTGCTCATGGCCCTCATGTAGCTCTCGTTTCTGGAGCGGAATTTGGGCGAGGCCAGCAGCCCTGCCGGGTCCAAGCTGTCCAGACTCCTATTGATGGAAACCTCACTCACCGCCCGCAGGTAACTGTGGCTCCGGATCTGCAGCTTAGGAGAGTGCTCTGTGGAGATCCTGTGCTCAGAGCAGAGACAGAAAGACAAGGTAACATTGTGGGGTTAGGTACGGGTGGGCCATCTAAACAGAAACATCACACTTTTTATATTACCCCGATAACGATACTTAAGACATTATGACAAATTATCAAAAATGTACTAAAATGTAAATGGACTGGAAAGAACACTCACCTTTTACCCTTTTTGAAAGTTTATTTTTGTTTGTATTTTATTCCTTTTTCATTTTTCTTTTTTTTGGCTATTTTTCAATATAGTTCCCACCTTAGAGATTTAGATTTGGTTACAAGGGTAATCACAATAGTCATAATTAGTGCATGTTAAAGGCTGCAATCATTTATGCAAATTAGGATTGTCAAAAGTATCACAAATCAGATGCTAATCGGTACTAAAATATCAAAACTAGATACTCATTTGAGCTGGTATCAATAATAAAAAAGACATTTACAGGGCAGAAATTAACCTTTGCCAGATAGCTTTAGAATGATCTTGAGCTGTGTCAGAACAACCACACAGACTAGTAGAATCTACCTACACAACTGGGCATTACATAGATATAAGACCGCATGGTAATATAAAAGAAAGTACTACAACTTAATGCTGAAAAAAAAAACATTCTATTGTCTAAAGAAAGAGTGTTTCTAATTATCATTGCGGTATCGGAATCGGTATTGAGTATCGAGTCTATTCCTTAGTATCAAAATCAAACTTGAAATTTTATTATTGTGACAACACTAATGCAAATACATTTTCTTTTCAAACAATAAAATATGTGGCTGAGGTCTCATGTGTGCTTTAGATCCCTAGAAATATTATCAAATGGGATTCTTTTAGTTCGGCAGTTTATATTTCAGTCTTCCCCGGAGATGTTTAAAAAGTACACTTTGATTTTGAAGCACATGTCGCCAAGGGTACTATACTATACACTTGTACTATATGTAAGAAAAATAACAATTTGAGATTCTCCCAAAACTTTTCAATTCTAGTATAGTTTAAATGTCCTATATTACACAAAATGGATTCTAATGAGCTTTAAGCCTTGTTATATGTTGTCACCTCATCAAAAGCTCTCAAAACTTAGTTCATCAGAGAAATTATCCAAATAATTCTAGTGAAGGTGTATGGAGTTTAAAAACTCAGTGAAGCACTTCCTGTATTATCACATGATAGTCTGGGTACAATTCAAAAGATATAAAAGAATGCACCTTTATCCAATCAATAAGCAGCAGTATTGAAACACCAGCAGTGGCTTATATAATGTGGCCTCAAATCACCTTGTATACATTTTCTGAACAACATATGCTTGTCTGTGCATACAAAATGACATAAATCCCTATGCGTTGAAGGATAGATGCGTTCCGATGTGTGCTAGCGCTAACAGTGGTCTAATTAGCGTGCTGCTCACCTGCCTCCACTCACAAAGCCCAGCATGACTCTGGCCTCTGCATGTTTGGATTAGCCTGTGGTGCGCAGGTTACACAGCAGCTGGAAGTTAGCTAAACAATCCATTAATCAGGAGAGAAACCCTAAAACACCAACGCTTGTGGCTTTTGATAAACGCTGCGGCCTACTAAACCCATTTAGAAAGAACAGGGAGAAATACAGCCGGAAATAGAAAGGACATTTTTAATAGAATGTGAGGACTACAGAGACGGTTTTATTTATGCACACGTGCGATGGGCTCTGCCTCTGCCAGGTCTGGTTTAATTATGCATTTCTGTCTTAAAATAGGCCGTCATTACTGCAGAGAAGAAACGTGTGCTCTATACAGATGGACGCTACAAAAGGCAAAAAGGGAAAATGGACTAAAAAGTAGCTCTATATAAAAGCTGTTTGTGTTTGTGGTGTTGGCCAATTATTCCAAAAATGTATGCACACAGAGTATTACCTAAGCCTCACAACAAATCAGTTTTAGTTGTTAAAGAGTAGCATGTTTTTAAGTGAGATGCCAGTGCGTGTACCTTAATCTTACATGTGTCAAAAAAGTCCTGTTGGAAGAAATAGAAATAGAAATATCTACATTAGAGAAGGAACAAGAGAATTTCCACAAGACTAGATCTACCAGAGTGACATAAGATAAGATTTTGACATGATAATTAATGTATATATTGCAAAACTTCTATTTTATAATTGAGGAAAATGAGGCCAAGATGAGTGCGGTGCCTTGCAGAAGGACAGAATAACAGACCTTGGTCTCTGACTTTTGCGTTGGTAGACCAGTCCTCTAACCACTGACCCACTGTATAAATATCTCAAGATAATTCTATACTTACAATCTTGCAGAAGTTTTATGTCATAAGATGTTGTGGATCTCGTCCCATTTCAGTCTACATCATATCCATTTGTAGTGAGCATTTCTCCTGGTTACATGGTAGGGCTGAACGATTAGGGAAAAATATCTTGTTCACTAACTTCACAGAAGAACTGACAAATAGACTGAAATATGAACTGACAAACAAGAATCATTTCAGAACATGTTGTTACAGATTTAAACTATAAAGATGGTGATTAATCGTGTAGCGCTATTACTCCTACACAATAGTAAAAGTGATGAGTTAAATCACTGAACCCCATGTATAATCCCTGCCTGATAGCTCGCATTAGCATAAGCCACCTGGAGTCAGTCTGTGGTGGATGCTATGGAGGAAAGCATGTCAAAGAAGAGTCTACCTGCTCTATTATCTCCTCCACATCTCTGCTGATTTCCCTCTGGGACTGATTATAGCTCACCTACTGCAGCGTATTGGCTTAACCTGAATAGTAGACTAGAGTGTAATCAGTAACACCTTAGGGGGAGGTCAGTGTGTCCCTGGGTGTCTGTCTATAGAAGTGACATTAATGGACGTGTCTTCTTCTGCCACTCCCAAATCAGGACTCCCACTGCTGAGCACAGACCTGCCTCTCTCCCTGTACGCCTCAGACTTCTCATCAGTTTTACCCAATTGTGAGCTGCTGCAGTGTTTCAAAGTGTATCCACTTCAGGCAAAAATGGTCTTTCCTTTACTTTGTGCAGAGGAACCAATAGCAGTTATTTTAAAGAGCTATTGGTAGACGAAATGATGCATCCCCTGACATAATTTAAAGTTGTGACAAACAAAATATAGAGGTTAGTGTGTGAGAAAAGGGTTAAAGAATATAGCTTTTCAAGATGATGTATTTGTCGCCAAGCGATTTTTATATATAGAGCTATTCATGGGTTTCAGCTTTCTGCTATTTGAGACATTTTCCCATTCAAAAAATACAATATTTTCTTTTTAATTGTTAATCGCTCTGGCAATAATCCTTTATCCATTATGGAACCTATGTATAGGTCTAATTAAATCAGCAGTTATGCAAAATGGTAAATGAGACAGATCATCATCATCATCATCATCATCATCATCATCATCATCATCATCATCATCATATAATCTACATCTGCATAAAAAAAAAAAAAAAAAAAAAAAAGTATGTTAAAGTACACAACCTCCTTGTATACATAGATTATCGCATTAAACTATTTTGCATTTACACTTGTTTTGATTGCTCAAAAATACCATAAGAAACATCCATCCATTGGTGGGTTTAATGCCATACTATGGAACATTCCACCCAAAGAAATAACATCACAATGGGAACAAGCAGAAAAGTTACATTCATTGATTTGCTCTCGTAATAAGACATTATGTTACGTTGCCTATTGTGATCTGAACTGCCATCTCTCCATTATAATAAAACACTCATCATAAGAACACTTAAGAAAATACGTTTTTGGTTTCTCTTAATTTTTACAAAACAGCTCATTCTTTATGTTTCAAAACTGAAAAGCAGATTGTGTGAAGCCCTTGTGGTCACCACTCACAGAAACATATGGGAACCCAAAGCAGCTTTGTAAAATCTTCCAAAAACTTGTTCCAGCTCTAAAAGAATGTTGAGAAAACAAGATGTCAGCTGCTGGCTCATCCTCTGTCTTCACTACACAGCTCTGCAGCAGTTTCCATTGGATTCCATCAAACCATCATAGTGATCCTCGGGCCAAATTCAAGTCATTAGCGGGCCCCAAGCTGTGCCACATGCTCTTACATAAGACTGGGAGAAAGAGTGAGAGGGTGGGGTGGAGAGAGAGAGTAGAAAGGGGGGAAAGAGAGACAGAGAGAGAGAAAAAGAAAGAGAGAGATGAAGTAAAGGGGATAGAGATGGGAATAGAGATGGAGAGAGAGAGAGAGGAGAGAGAGAGAGAGAGAGAAAAGAAAGAGATGAAGTAAAGGGGATAGAGATGGGGATAGAGATGGGAATAGAGATGGAGAGAGAGAGAGAGAGAGAGAGAGAGAGAAAAAGAAAGAGATGAAGTAAAGGGGATAGAGATGGGGATAGAGATGGGAATAGAGATGGAGAGAGAGAGAGCGAGAGAGAAAGAGAGAAAAAGAAAGAGAGAGATGAAGTAAAGGGGATAGAGATGGAGAGAGAAAGAGAGAGACAGAGAGAGACACAGAGAGTGAGAGAGAGTGAGAGAGAGTGTGAGAGAGAGAGAGAGACACAGAGAGTGAGAGAGTGAGAGAGAGTGAGAGAGTGAGAGAGTGAGAGAGAGAGAGAGAGAGAGAGAGAGAGAGAGAGAGAGAGAGAGAGAGAGAGAGAGAGAGCAGTAACAGTGACAGAGCACCACTGGGGTCTTCTCATCTCTGTTTATTACAAAGCCATCAGTCACACAGCTATGCAACAGCTCGAGCTTGGCGGCTTCAAAGTCACGCACAAGATCTAAGATATGAAAAATGTGTTTGTTCTAACTGTAGTGTTTAAAGGTGCATTATGTACATTTTCTGGTGGAGGGTCTGCCACCTGCTTATCATCATAGGGATGATATTTGCCTCATCTCTATGGAGACCATGACCAAGGCAAGTTACTGGTCAGAGAATCCAACCACACGAGGTCACGCATAAAAAGTTATGGGATAACATAAGAGACAAATGATAGTCCATCACTGTAAACCAATAATTGGCAGAATTACAACTCAATTGTCCATCTAAGGCTAAAAGTAGCTGCTTTAAGCCACTTTATGCTCCTGTGCCCTGTGACCCTTAATATGCATAAACCATAGCCCAAACAGAATGGCATCATACATATTACATATCTAAAAAGAACAGACAAAGCAGGCTAACTTCAGCTTATTTGTCCCAAGTGTAAAAAAAAAAACAAGCAAAGTGAATTTGTGCATGCTGTGCTGCTCAGTGAGCTGTGTCAAATTGAATCTATTTTGTAGACAAGATTGTCATCTCTGTATGCTCAGGATTTTATTAATTCAAATATTATTTTTCCCATTAGTGCTAATGTTGTTTAATAGTTTATGAGCCCGCTGGAAAACGTCCCTTTTCTGAGCCAACACTGACTTATGCAACACCAAACATCTGAAAAGAATGAAAGGATAAAGTGTGTCTTCTAACCTCTGATGATTCAAAGGGAATAGCTTAGGGGAGAAGAAATATTTGATATGCAGGGCCCACAGTGTACCGCCGAACATGACATTTATTTTTGAAGCAACTGCTCAGCAAATAAACCCACGTCGTGTATTCTCATTCTGGGTTCACTCGGTCGAACAACTTTTCATCAAATGTGTAAAATGCGCACTGGGACTGGAGTTGGACTATTTGTTAGTCACTCAATAGAGACTGATGTACAGCAGCAAATAACTGTTTCTTTCTCTGCCAATTATGTGTCAACACTTGAATAAAGTTGTACAGTGTAACTTTTTGCATGAACTAAATTGTATCCTTACAAACTGTATTTCAATAAATGTCAGTATTGTGACTATAAGTCAGTATATATGTCTTCTGTTCAGGTAGCTGCCACCTGCTACTGGTCTTCATGGAAATGTAATTGCTTTGCCTGGAACACTCCACAGTGTGGCATAAATTACTGAGAAGAACTCTCTCTGAGCGCAGGCTTGCCTCTCCACAGATGTGACCTGTGACCTGCTCTGGTGACATCCCCCACTTGTCTCTACAGGGATAAGTTTAATGTCATACTGTTGGCATTATTCACGGCAAAGCAATAACATCTCCACGGAGACAAGCAAATGGCAGAATCTCCACCAGAAAAGTTACATAGTGCACCAGGAGTCATCAGATTACCCTGTGAGCCAGACCGAACCTGCACAAAAAGTTATGTCAAAAAAACAATACAAAACCTACATATATGACGTATGCCAAATATGTTCTTGCACACCAGTTAGTGCAACGTTTTTTCATTGTCTCCAAAAGATTTTTCAAAGACATTTTATCACTAACTATGATGACATGCATAATAATTAGATGGTATAATGAAAAGTGCTACATGGTATTTCAATATACTCCCATGTTCCTGCACATTCAAATGTCGTGTTGAATAACTCACTTGAGTGTTGTCATCTCAGTGAGTGACGGCTGCGTTGCCTTCAGGTAGCTGGCCCGTCGTGCTTGGACTTTGGGAGAAGGTTTGGGGCTGCAGTCTGAGTCTCCGCTGTCCTCTTCTGCCATGGCCTTAATGTAACTTCCACTGCGCATTCTCCGACATGGGATCTCATCATCTTTTCCCAGAGGAGCGAATCCACCCCAGTCATCTTGAGGCACCTGTTGATGAACATACATAAATAAATCTCCATAAAGAAACTAAACTAACAAAATCCAATCCAGGTTCAATATATATAGATACTACCATGAGTGTCTGGTACAGAAGCCTATTTCCTGAGCTCCTTGTAGAATATCAATTGAACGCATTTAATTGTTTCGACAAAGCATTGCAGCAGTCTGGCCCCTGTCTGCTTTTCCTGAGTTTTCACACTCGCTAATGAAGGTAAAAATAAAACGCCCCAACCTATCTCTAAAAAGGAGAGAGAGGGAGACAAAGATAGACCGGGGAAGAGCCGGGCAAAACAAAGGCGTTTTTGTTGAACCCAACCATAGCAGTGCCGTCGTGAGAGGCTGTTAGGGCACCAGGTCTGAGAGAGAAAGAAATAAGATACAGGCCTAAAAAAAAGTGATCATTCAACAGGCGAGTGCGTAGCTAGGAGACAGACCTGACCTTGATGCTAGAGACAACAACACTTTACGCACAAGTCTTGACAAGCAGCTGACGTCAAATAAATGTTCTGCCATTGAGAAAACAGACAAGTTAATGATGTCACGCCTGTTTGTTGCTCAGGTTGAAGACGTTTTTGTAAGTGGTTGTAACCAATTTTTCTCTATGTAGTTAAGCAAAATTTCTCTTGCCCAGTACAGATATATTGTAAAAAAAATTCTTATGGTAGAAAATGAGACCGCTGTGTGTTGTGTGCATCTAATTATAAAATGTTTTATCCTCCGAGAATCAACATGCTATTTGTTGTTAACATTACCTTAACAGCAAAACTCCACTGTAGCAAAATAATAAAAAAATAATAAAAAAAGAGCAAATAACTTTCTGCAGTGAATAATTAGCATGCTAGTAATGCAGCAGGAAAGTGAGAAATAACTTTAGAGCACTGCAAACAGTTTAAAATGAACTAGTTATGTTTTTCAAATTTTAAGAATGTGAGAAAGCGTAAAAATCAAATACAGTGCCTTTAACCTGAGTAAAAGAATGGTGCGGCTGTTCCCATTCAAGCCACCTTTACAAAGTCAAGAAAGGAAATCCGGTTAAACACGGCACAAACTTTCGTCTCAAATCTCCTTGTTTCCAGGTTGTTAAAATTCACAACCACACTGGACTTCTCAGGGTACTAATGCGTCTGTCTTTTATTTGGTCCAGAGTCTGGCCTGATCTGCACTCAGTCGTTCCATTTCCAATTGTAAACACATGTTTTTTTATACAGCCTCCTTGTTTTTCTCTCTACCTGTTTCCTTCAGTCTCTCTTGGGGGAAATGCTTATAGCTATGAGGTAAAACATTTTATTTTCCCAAAAACAGAAAGTGTAAGCAGGAGGGTAGGAGCACAGAGCTGGTCTGTGTGATAGTAAGTGGAGCTCAGGGCTTAGGGAAAGGAGCTTATTATTTCTGCATTTGTTTGTCTCTTTGTGATCTCCCAACAGTGCACAACCCAGCCTCAGTTAATAAAAATAATGTGATCATACACACCTTGTGTAAAATTTGTGTTAATATTTGAGTCATAAAATAGAATTAGGTTTAAGTCGGCCCATAAAGCCTCTTTTCACTGACACGTTCACTTGAATTATACTCATAATTGTATGGCAGATCTCAACAATTAACAAAAACACATCTAGTAGTTTCAAGTTTGTGTCAGTGTGGGACAACGCTAAAGCTAACTTAAACACCTAACTTCTTCCCGTTTATCATGGGCTTTTTCGGCATGTATTTCATTTCTCTGCGCCTCTGTGCCACGTTTTAACCTCTCTTCATGCATTGGAAATATTATATTTTTTGATTTTCATACACGAGGGGCATGCATCGATAAACAGGAAGCAGCTGTTGCATTCGTGCCAGATTTGTTTTATGGAGCATGGCAGCTCAACATTTAAGTTGCCAAAAAATAAAAATACATTTAAGTTGCCAAAAAATAAAAATACATTTAAGTTGCCATAACTGGAAATACAGCAGCTTATCACAAGATCAGAGAAATTATTGTTAGGCCCCGAGCACAAATGTGTGGCAATTAAGTGGTAACAAAAAATTTAGTTTAGTGAGCTCTAATTTTGAGTGAAGACCCCGGGAAAAATTGAAAGACGGATCAGTAGCGCCACACACGCAAGAAATTGATTTACATTGTCCCAGTGGGAGCTCAGCCCAGAAAAAAGTTGTTGTAGACAAATGAAACAGGTCATCTCTACACATCTGAAAAATGATATTATGGCCCCGCCCTAAACCCTACAGGAAATCGGCCATATTGGATCAAACCTGGAACTGATAAAATCACTTATCAAAATCTTTTGACATCTCCTCAAATAGTTTATCAAAAACACCTGGCCAAAAGACACAAAACACCTGTGCAACAAAATGTTATCAATTACATTTTAAATAAAACGTTGGGCATGGTCATGGCAATTTTTGGACAAAATGTAAATTTTTGAAAAAAAAAATTAAAAATCTATGTTTCACAAATGTCGAAATTTAATGGACCCAATGAAGTGTGTGTGCACATTTCAGAGCTAGACATGATAACATGCAAATTAGAGCTCTATCTTTTTAAAACTCTATAATGTTCTAATTATTATTATTGTTCCCAATTGAAACAAATGGATAAAATAAATCAAATGTAGCCTACATTTACTGTTGACTGAAGGTAAGTGGATATTCTTCTGAGGGGATATCAGCAGAATGACTGGTGTAGTATTAGAAAATAAATAAAAGATGTTTTATAAATTAGAACTACACTTAATTTTACATCATAACTACATTTGATTAGATGTAAACTACATAAGTGAGTTGAATGTATTTGTAATTTGTTTAAAAAGACATTGGATGGCTAGGTACTTTATTAATCTCCAAGGAAATTCAAATGAATCAAGCTTGCAGCAAAGTTGTTAATTGGTCATGACTTTAATATTATGCAATACAGATATATTTATCTTTTTATACTAATGTCACATTCACATTTTGTATTAATTATTGTTTTGGAGTAAATCTACACATGATTTAGTAAAATAATGAGCCTATTTTGCATATTCATCAGTCAGAATGTTCCGTAATGATATCTATGACAGGGAAAACCCGTATATAATGGAATACTTGTACTTAGGACAGGTCATTTCTTTTTGAACACTGCAGAGGACAGACACACTTCACATCTGAGAGACTGAACGCAACAAACAAGGCTCAAAACCAGATATTTTTCATTTACAGTGAAATAGGTAAGGGACTACCTACATTTCTCTGATTTTGACTAAGAAAATCTAGTAATTTAAATGTTTGTGCAAGCAGGATTTTCATGTTAATACAAATTTTTGGATGTGATGGAAAGTTACTTGACACGTTTTATATATAAACTCACAACAGTACATTTTGTGGGAGCATTTTTGGGGGAAAAACTCATTTACCTAAGTCAACTACTGCTATTATTCTCAAGGAAGATGAGCTCAAAATCTAGAGACGGTGCCTGGGCTGCTGACAGGTTGCCCCAGTGGTATTGAGGCACGTGTTAAATTTAGAGTATGGATTTTTGTATGGGGACAATAAAAATGTAAGTTACAAGTAAAGCAGTATTCAGTGATGGATGAAGTACTCCATTTTGTTACTTTGGTGAAAGTGCAGAAACCGGAGCAAAGAAGAGGAGAAGAGAAACATGTAGTAGTATTAGCATTAACATACCCATTTAAAATTTAACTTTATTAAAGAGTAAAAGTATTATACACAGATGTTCAGATCTAGTTTATTCAACAGAAACAACTGAATTGACAGTTCCGTCCTAGCTGTTTTATTGTTGTATATTTTTGTTTGCTCAAACTGCAAATGTGTTCAAAAAAATATATATATATCTCAGCCTTTTTAGAAAGTACAGATACCTTCTCTCAAATGTAGTAAAGTAAAACTAAAACGTATCTACTTTAAAATCTAGTTAAGTCAAGTACACATACAGACTTAAATGCAGTACTTTACTAATTTTACATTGCTACGTTTTACCACTGGTGATATTTCAGTGTAAGAAGTTCTAATCATTCCTATTGTGTAATAAAAAGTTATTTCAAAATTGTACTCCCAAATAGTTACTCTAAAACCCAGTTGATTAACTACCACATATCACCATTTTTTTTATTTTTTTTGATAATCACATTTCTCTTAGCCATATAAAGAAACATGAAAAATCAGATCTAAATAATAATCTAATAATCTAATCTAAATAATCTAATAGTTTATGTGATTATACTAGCCGACTGATTTTACTGACCATGTAAAGTACCTTCTGTTTGCATGACATTTCAATAATCTGATAACTCCAGAAATCAGATAATGATCAGATTTCTGGAGTGCATGTAGAAATAACCACTGACAGCATGATGGGTTTGTTCATGTATGTTTTTGTTTTAGGTCCCACTGCATCATCAAAGAAAAAAGAGTTTCCAAAGGATGCTCTCCTGGTTGAAACTGGTGCTGACTGTTCCTGCTGTGACCCCGAGGAATAAGCTAAGTATTCCTTTATTGAACTTTTACTTAGAGGGGAGAAAAAAATGATTCAAAGTTGGAAACTATTGTGGTCACTGGCTATAGAGTTGGTGGTCTAGGTTTGGAATACACACTGTACCTGCCTCGGTCACTATTAAATACAATCTTTAAAACATGGCAAAGACAACTGAATTAACTAGTGATAGCATCTGTGATTAAATGGTTTAAAAGAATGATAATGAACAATATGCACATTTTAAAACTTTGACACCCCTCATGTAAAAGTCTATATCCGCCATTGAGGCCCAGGCCCCTCATTTATAAAGGTTTGCACCCTCATTTGAGGCGGGATAAATAATGAAACTTAGAAACACACCCTCAGTCAGTTTGGTTTGCAGTGGAATCATTTCTAACTTGGACTAATCTACTTTAATGCCAAACAAGAGGGAAATATTCACCAAAGCCCTATTGGATTATACAGTGGACTGCAATATAATATGTGGCTGCAGCATCTTTTCCCCTTCATTTCCTAATTTTTCTCTGGCTTGTTACAAAGCCTCTGGATAGAGTACCTGAACAAAACAGAGCTCTTTTGAAAGTCTGAAGTCTCCAGATTGGTTGCAGTCTATTGAGGATCAAATTAATCAAGCTCAAAAGAGTGCTATCGTTTTATGACGAGAGACGCCGCCTCACGCTCATGTGATAAACCTATTGTATTTGTATTTCTGAGCAAAAAGGTTGAGGAAGACCACGCCCTCCCATACCGACCACATCTACAGCAACATTCGCATGGCCACGCCTCAAAAAAGTCAAAGGGAAGTGAAAAAAATGTGTTTGTCGTAATCCAATGAAATTTTACCACCATGGGCCTATTAAGAGAACTGCATAGAGTATTGCTAGCTGTTTGTGTTTGACTGACAGGGCACCTACAGCTTTCACAAAGGGCCAATTTTGTGGCAATTTGACCTATTTTCAGATCATAAACTTTTTCTCCGCTCTGCTTTTTAATCATTAACTTCAACTCTAAGTCCGCTCTAGTTAAGCTCAAGCTGACTGGTTCAAGCCGTCATGTGCTAAAAACATGAATGAGCATGTGAGGAATGTTAAGAAGCCAAACTGTCATGAACTAGTCCTAAGTTTCGAACATGGTTGAGAAGTGCCCTCGAAGCATAAGCATTATAATTTATAGTTTATTATTTCCTTGACTATTTTGCAGCTGCTCCTCTCTCCTTGCTCTCGTCACGCAAATTCTCATGGGGGTAGCTCAACTGCGCATGGCCGATGGGCAGGACCGGGTGTACCTAGCTGCTAAAGGCTAGGCTGACCAATGGGTGGCCATGTTCAGGCCCCGGGGCTTGGACCACACCCTATCTCCAACATGAATGTGGCCATTTTGAAACAAAATATGCAAATGGATAAAAATCTAGCCCTTGTACTTTAAGGAACTTGACCTAAGGTTTTTATCCAACGGACTCCAAACTAAGGCAGTCATCAGGACATATCTTGGATCAAACGTTTACATTTACATAAGTCTCAGAGTGTGGTCATGACAAGCTTCGTTAAGAGCTTATCATGAGGTGTCACTATGGTTGATATGGAGCTGTCCCACACTGTCGTGCGCTTCTGTGGTCGCAACAGTTGTGAGGGCCCTTTAACACTTCTTGCAGTTTTCATTTTTTAGTTAGTATTGGCTTTTTGCTGTGTTGTTTTCACCTGACTCTACATTCTCTCTTGTCCAATCATCTTGTTTGGTCGTCTGGAGCCGTACCCTACAGCCCCCTGACCCCTCTGGGAGCTAGTACCCCCCGGGGTCTGCTTCAGACCCCTTAAACAGGGCAGTATGGTTTGCTTCAGCTAGTGGAGACACTTGCAGCCCATACCAATCCGCTCCAAAGTGAACCAGTGGAAATGAATGCCACTAAACTGAAATCTGAATGGTGATAATCAGCAAATTGCAAGGGCTGCAATTTATTTAAATGTGCTTTCCTAATGCTTCCTAGCCACCTAATTATTCACTGTAATGAGTTTATAAGCACTTGTTACACCTTCCAGAGGCTACAAAGTAGTTTTGGCATCACTCCACTGCTAACAACAACTAGCATGTTAACAGTGCAGCAGCCTACCTGGTTCAAAGACAATAAAATGCTTAACTATATGCCAACAGCACATAGCGGTGTCATTTTGACCCTAAAAAAAGCAATACAGTATATTTGGACTGGGGCAAAACTTTACTACATGAAAAAGTCACATTGAGCACCTATATATCTCATAATAGTAGCATTTTCAAATAATAATGCCATGGTAACAAGATACTCTCCCTATAGGATCTTATCAATAATAAAAACTGCAAATTCTTAGTTCAGTGATTACTATTACAGTCTCTCTCTCTAATTTCAATACTTGTGGACCTCTTTTAAATGTGTGTTTTAAGGGTGATGAGAGATAACACAGTGCATAGCAGTAAGAGCAGTAAGATAATAATCAACATGCATAACAGTGAAGGGCAAGAATGCTATCATTCATCTAGAGAGACGATATAAACAGTGACATGCTCGTTCATGCACAATCAGGAGCACATGACAGCACCCGGTGACTGCTGATAATGAGAGACAAGATGGAGGGAGCTGTCCACTTGCCCCCTAGCGCCACCTGTCTGCTCAGCATGGAACAATACACATACAAATACAGACATGAGAAGCTGGCAGTAGATGATGCATGAAGCTTGACATGCCAGAGGTGGAAATCTGGGATCTCCTACCTGTAGAAAGTGGCAGGTGCGCCCTTGCTCTGCTTTGACTAGAGCCTTATCTAGGTTGACCGAGGCTTTCTGGTAGACCTCCCTGGCCCTGCTCACCGTCAGAGTGGATGACCATGAGCTCTTCTTCACCTGCACAGGACCCTCTAAAGCAGGGACCAGGGGTAGAGCTGAGCCGCCCACAGAGCAGGAGGAGCACTTGACGTCATTGTTGCTGCGCGATGTCTTCAGAGAGTGAGCGCTGATGGTGTTGTAGGATTCCATGAAGTATTGCGACTGAGATTTGTCCGGATGCCTTCCCATGGTCATGACCCCAGAAGGGATGCCACCGCCGCTGCTCCCATGGTGGTGATGGTAGAGGCACATCTCGCGATCCAGTGTGTCGTCCGAACTCCAGTATCCCGATATTGCTGTTCGCATTTTGGGTTCGGACTTGGAGCGGTCTTTGCTTTTACTCCTCTTGCTGTGCTTGAGAGTTCCAGAGGAGGATGGAGGGTCATCTGGGCTAGATTTGCTGCCATTCATCTTCCCGCTTCCCCCTCCTCCAGGCCCGGACCCTGGCCCCTCCAGAGAGTGCGACTTGGTGAATAGCTTTTGGACGGAGTGGACAAGATGGCGGATTCGACCAGGACTATCGCTGCGTTGGTGTTCTATGGCTGTCCGCTTGTATTGCAGCGTGTGGTAGCCTTCTCTCCGTACAGGCCCTTGGTGTTCAAACTGCTCTAGCGCGGTTGAACGATTATTATTGGCACCTCCAGCGTTCCCTTTAGCGTTCCCCGTATAAGGCACCACCGCGTTGCACTCGTTTTTAAGCTCATGGTGCGAGCTGTAGTGTCTGCGCGGGAAGGTGCAGCTAGCTAGGTCGGGATAGGGCGTGCAATCTGGCCCAAAGGAATTCTTTTGGGAGAAGCACGAGTGGTCGGACGGGTGAGGCTCTGGGGAGGTGAGGAAGTAGGAGCGCCGATCTCCGTGGCCCAGCGTCATGGAGTCGTAGGAGGGGTCACAAGTCACATGGTGGTGACTGCGGCTGGTGGACAGGCCTTTCATCGTCATAGTGACTGAGGGCTTGAGGTGCACATCCAACAGGAAGTCTGGCCCCACGTCAACCCTGCAAACACACAAAGGTATTAGGATAAACAGGCAAGCCAAGATGCTGACAGAATTATAAATATCTTTTATTTGCTTAGATTCAGAGTGTGGCTGCCTTGTCTCCCTTAATTTGAAGAGTACACTTTTTGGCACCCCTTCACACTTGAGAGAACTTGCTGATGCTGACGAGAGGAGAACCCTTTCTTCTTTGCCAGTATTTTTGTCCTTCAAAACTTCAAAACGGCCGCATCTAAATATAGCAACTCAGCATGTGATCTCTGACATCCAAATCTGTCCTCCAGCTATCTCTATCCCTTCTCCATTTGCCTGAGTGGATTTCAGTGAAAAGGTGACACAAGATAGTAAGAAGCGGAACAAAGAACAAAGCTTGGATCTATTTTTGAGCTCCAATTTGTGCTATAAAAAGCCGACATTAAGATATGACAAGATGCAATGGTACATAATGGACTCTTTTCCTAACAAAACAATGGCATCTTTTCAAGGTATACTAGTAGTCTACACCCTTTGTGGGCAGTGGGGCTGGCTGCTGAACCCACTGACTGGAGGTCCAGCTAATAAGGTGATAATGGGAAACCATGCGCGCTGTTGCTCAAGGAATTCATTACTGCAATTCATAATACACTAGCAAAGGACAGAGCGGTAAATAAAAGAGGGACAGACATAACAGGGGAAAATGAGGGAGACTGCGCTGTGGAATGAAATGTCTTGTCAGAACACAGCGTATACAGCAGGTAATATAAACATTGGATTTTTATACACGCATGAATCAAGAGGTATGGGAGCATAATATTACTTGGCTATGAAACGGTGGCTAAATTAATTGAAAACTGGGGAAATTATTCATTCAATTACCTACGCACAAAAGACCAAAGCATTGTTAGAAATAAAAATGTGGCATGAGTATGAAGTGTTAAAAATCTGCAGGAACATACATAGTTCCATAGTATTGGTATTCAATCCATTTCAGAATTCAGCACTAGGTAATGTATACATATACATTAGTATATTAATTGATGCACCAAACACATCTAGTAAATTAAAAAAATATATATGATTGGCAATTCAATCCCTTCCAGACAGTTGCACCTGTGCATGAAACTAGTGGTTAAGTAAGTGATTGGTGGTTGTGGGAATAGGCTTAGATTGTCAGCCATGTTTTCATCAGTCTACCCCATTTGGGACTAAAGACACAGAATGGGGATTGAATCAATAATGTCTAAAATGATAAAGCACCTAGGAAACGCCATATAAAACAAATGATTTTTTTATTGTGAAACTGTTATCTTCAGTCTGTATATAAAAAATAATAAAAAATGAGCATTGCTGAAAATGTCATAAACAAGATTAAAACCTAATTTTGCATTTTGGATAATAGATTTTAGAAAACACATTGCTTTTTTACTGCTTTCTCCAGTGTCCACTCCACTCTGGGCTCTCAAAAGCGGGCGGCGTCAGACTAAGGGTATTCATGAGCCTGGACAGAGCTCCCTTCTGTTGGTGGCTCCAGCTCTAAATGTGACCTAAATAAAGGGCCCTCGCGGTGACCCTCCTGCCACTGCTGTCTACAGAACCACACTAAAGTACATACTGTATGCATAGAGTCAGTGACAGGAGGCGTATCCATGGTGAATTGTGATTGTGCGAGTTTATAAAGTGCAATTTAACAGTGAGGCAGGGAGGTTGTGCTGGGTGGGCTGTTTGTCTGTCTGCGCAGGACTCTAATGGCACCAGAGACAACAATGGTTGGCTACTGACCACTATGACTACTGACCCAGATATGCCATACCTGTCTGTTGTACTAGGGTCAAATACATACAGATACATAGATTATAATCTACATACGTTTCTCTAAACTGCATAGGTTTGTGATGCATAAATGATAACATACATGATAATAATTTGGGGTCACTTAGAAATCTCTTCATTTTTGAAAGAAAAGCACAGTTTTTTCAATGAATATAACTTTAAACTAATCAGAAATACGCTCTATACATTGTTAATATGGTAAATGACTATTCTAGCTGTAAATGTCTGTTTTTGGTGCAATATCTACATAGGTGTATAGAGGCCCATTTCCAGTGTTCTAATGGTACAATGTGTTTGCTCATTGTGTCAGAGGCTAATGGATGATTAGGAAACACTTGTGCAATCATATTAGCACAGTTTAGCTGGTTATAGAAGCTATAAAAGTAGCATCAGTTGATCAGTTGATTAAAAGCTCAAAATGGCCAGAAAAAGAGAACTTTCATGTGAAACTCGATAGTCTGTTCTTGTTCTTAGAAATGAAGCCTATTCCATATGAGAAATTGCCAAGAAACTGAAGATTTCCTACAATAAGTGTACTACTCCCTTCAGAGAACAGCACAAACAGGCTCTAACCAGAGTAGAAAGAGAAGTGGGAGGCCCCCTGCACAACTGAGCAAGAAGATAAGTACATTAGAGTCTCTAGTTTGAGAAATAGACCCAGCTTCATTAAATAGTACCTGCAAAACGGCAGTGTCAACATCTACAGTGAAGAGGTGACTCCGGGACCTTCATCCTACAACAGGACAATGACCCAAAGCACACCTCCAAATTGAGCAAGAACTCATTAGAGAAGAAGCAGGAGGCTGGTATTCTATCTGTAATGGAGAGTCCAGCACAGTCACCAGATCTAAACCCCGTTGAGCTGTCGTGGGAGCAGCTGGACCGTATGGTACAAAGAAGTGCCCATCCAGCCAATCCAACTTGTGGAAGGGGCTTCTAGAAGTGTGGGGTGAAATTTCTCCACATTACCTCAACAAATTAACAGCCAGAGGCCAAAGGTTTGCAATGCTGTAATTGCTGCAAATGGAGGATTCTTTGACTAAAGCAAAGTTTGAAGGAAAAAATTATTATTTCAAATAAATATCATTATTTCTAACCTTGTCAATGTCTTGACTATATTTTCTATTCATTTTACAACTCATGTGGTAAATAAAAGTGTGACTTTTCATGGAAAACAGAATTGTCTGGGTGACCCCAAACTTTTGAATGGTAGTGTATGTATGTATGTGTATATATACACACACATATAAATATAAATAAATATATATATATTTCTCTATACATACATAAAATATGTTAAGTATTTGTTGGTTATGCCCAAACAAAAAGAAAATTGTGATTAAAACAAAAATCAACTGTTCAACTGGAGATTTGTGCCAACAAGTGGCTTTAAAGTGGAGTATTATAGAAATTTGATCAAACCTCAGGTCTGAAGGTGACCAGACTTTTCTCGGCAGGGGCTATAACCACACTGCTGTAATAACTATAGATCTTACAGCATAGAGTGGGAACATTAAGAAGTCTTTCCATGACCAGTCAGTCAGTGCAATGGAATAGGACATCAGGTGAAAGATTACTTATGATTGCAATATTATAAAATCCACTTGATATATAAATATTTGATCGCATGGATATTTGAAGTTTTAATAAATCAAACCGTGAGCCCCATAAGAGCCAGGAGCGAAGCAGACAGGAGCAGTATCTGTGACAAAGAGGACATTTAGCATTGTCATAGTGTGAAGAGTGCCTTTAGACTGATTCTGGGGGGGATTATGTGGCATGTGTTTCAGACGGCGCCTGGGACCGCAGGGCTGTCAGGGTTGTGCTCATTTATCAGTGTTTCTGGTTTATGTTGAAGGGCTGGAACGTCAGCAGAGGCTATAGGAGGGCCAAAACAAAACAAAAATTATATTCAAAATGCTAAAATTACTCCTTAGTGATGAATGACTATCTCACTTCACTGTTCTGTTAAATATAATCGAACATTTCATGAAAATTGTAAACAAAAAAATTGAATAAAAAATACAATATATTTAATATAGGTTAGAAGATTTAATAATCTCGCAACCTATTTTTTCTGAGCTTTTAAACATAGCATACATGCATTTTGATTTATTTATTTGAGCAATCCTTCTCCGCAAGCTATAGCTAAAAAAATAACAAAAAATCTTGGTTCCACTGCACAATGTCATTAGACAATTGGACAATTAGAAGTCCTCCTATGTATTTTTAAGTCCAACTTCACTCAATTGTCTTTCCTAATAAGCAACCTTGATGCTTCAGCAGCTCCCTTTCTCAGTATGCCAGCAGGTGTTGTCCTTGTCTCTCTGCCAGTATGGCAATAGTGGTACTTTTCCTCTTTCAGTACTCTTACATTTACCTTATTTTACCTTATGGACCAAATGTACTATTGCTTATACAAACACCAGTGTAATTGCATTGATGCATTCAGTTCTGGTCAGACTACTCTTTTGTCAAAACCAACCTAATTAGAGTGACTGTCAGGTCTTACTCAGACAAATGGAGAGGCAGTGTTTGAGTTATAGGGGGCCCTGGCAACAAGATCTGGGGGAGAAATCCTGCCGTAAAGGACTCCATTTGATCAAGGTAAACAAATTAACAGCAGTATTAAGGTCTCACAAACTCAAGCTAACAAGCTACCAGACTTCAGTCTGGTAGCTTGTTAAAGAACAACATAGCAATGCAGCAAAACCAAGTGAGTGTGGACAGAGACTAGAGCTTGAACTTGTGAGAAACTAGGGTGACAGATAAAACTGATGCAAGAAAGTGTGAAAATGAAGTCAAATAGCAATACCTTAACACATGTTTTCAATGTGTTTTTATAGTGAATATTTCTATATAAACCTGTCTTGCTTCACAATAGAAGGGTCAATAAAAACATGAAATCAAATACAAATCACAACAGAATGTAGCTGGCTAGAAATAGCAGCAGCAATGGCAATGTACTAGCAGTAATTATATTTGTAGTGGCATATATATTCCATATTAGAAGTAAAATAACTACAGTATTTTTGATACTTCTGGTTCTATATTAAATAGTCAAAAATAATTAACAATAACTCAATATTATTATAAGAGTATACTGTGATTTTAGTTAACCAGGAGTATTTGTATTGGTGACAGTATCAGTTTCATAGGTAAAGCATAACCTTTACACCTGCTTGGCTCCATGGAGATCTTATTGCTTTGCCTGGATTGTTCCACAATATGGCTTTACATGTATCTGCAACAATGGAGACAAGTAGATGGCACCACCAGGCCAGGTTACAGGTTAAATCTGTGGAGAGGCACCCTGCGCACAGTAAGAATGCATGTTTTTCGGGGGGTTTATTTTGCAATAAAAACACCTGTATTTGAATAAATCCAAGATAGATATGAACTATATTGTGGAAGATTCCATGCAGGTGATAACATGGAGACAAGTGGCAGACTCCAAACCAGATAATTTATATAATGCACCCTGTGTAAAGCTTTGCTTTTAAATATTTTGTAATTCTAATTATTTATTTTCTTTTTCCATCTACTTTTGCATAGTATGTAATTATATTCCATTCATGAAGACAATACATGAAGTTCATAATACAGTTAACAACACAGAGAACCACCATAAAATAGAGTTGTAACAAAGTGGGTGCACTTGTGCTGTGAACGTGTGGAAAAAGGCTTTGAGGTTGTCTTTGATCCCCCTGCTCCAGATGAACTGACAGATCGGACGTGCGCCTTTCACTGCACTGCAAAGGTCAGCCTCTCTCCTCTGGGCTTTTATTGTACCGCCGAGACTGCATTTGAATGTACTCATGGAGAGGAATGGGAAATTAATTTGTTTTTATTCAGAAGAAGAGAAAGGAAGAAAAGGAACGGGTCATGCATAGGAAGTGTATAGTCAAGACCTGTTCAATGGCATAGTAGTAGTAGTCTCCCTATTTTTACTTTTTTAGTGCAGGCTTTCAGATAGCATTTTTTCTGTAGTATTTTTGGATTTTGGACATGTCCAAGTGAAATGTGATCATCAAAAACGTCTGGTGGCAACTGTCAATTAGTGGATTTTAAACTGTTGTATTTGGAAGACAAAGTACAATGCATTTTAAAATAACTCTTTCAATCATTTAAATTTCCTTTTTCATTTTTGTCTTTGCCTCATTAGTTTGCCATTTTTTGCATAATTATTTGCATGATATTTCAATAATCTGCTAACTCCAAAAATCAGATTTGTGGTGTGCATGTAAACATAGCCTAAAATACAAAATTAGAACAATTTTAGCAAAAAAAAAAAAACGTTCACAGCTGGGTCAGCCAACTTTAGTCTTGGAAATGAGTTGAGAATATGTTCTGCATGTCTGAAGTTCTATATACTGTTCACAGGCCCAGCTGATGTGCTAAATGATTTGTGAGAGCTACAAATAAGTCAGAGATTTGATCAGGTTTATTTTGAAGAAAATAAGGTAACCCAGCTTTAACTTCACACGCTCAGTCTATTACAATAAAAATGAACAAAGAAATAATGAATACTATTGGTAAAAAACAGCAGCAACAAATCATTTTGTTTACTTTGACATCTACGCCCAATTATTTCAGACAACACTACACCCATTTATTCTTCTTTTTTGAGGCCTTTTCTGTTGAAATACTTTGCACTAAGTTTTAAAGATATGAAGCTTCACAGCAGGATTTACAATGCAATTAAAGTCCAGCCATGGCTTAGGGTGTATTACATTGTATTGTGTTCTGTTTTGCACTTGAACAACCTCCTTGTATTAAAATGGGGCTCCTAATACAAGCAGTATACGTTTCTTAAACATGTCATGAATAAAATATGATTCAAAGTGTTGTCAAGTGTAAAAATTACCCAGTTCCCTGTCCCTCTCTCTCTTCTTTTATAATCTTCAATAAAAGTATCCATAAAAAGGCAAGGAAATTGGAAGAGGGAGACGTCACTATGGAAACAAATGGATTTTCTGGGGGAAAAAACAATGTGTTTTCGGCTCGCCTAATGAGAACTCACATGTACCAGTGCGGTCGGGTAGCAGACGGGACTTCCTGTTTCTCCTGCCTTATATCTTTATATTATAGCTGCAGGCCATGGACTAATAGCACAGGAGCTGGGCCAAACCCGTCCAATCACTCCACTGCTGGTGCTAGTAGTATTTTATTCTACAAACTAAAAGAAAACACTGAGCTGAAAATGCTACAACAGCTTTGACCAGTGCATGTTGCTGTTGTATCCTTGGGCAAGACACTTCACTTAAAGTATTTTTTAAGGTTCTGATAATAGTATGCATTTTGGTAGCACTTTCTAATAACTACAGCTTAATTATAACCTTAATAAAACATGAACAAAGACTTCATAATAAATTATTTAGGGGGTTAAGATTAGGAGTGAGTGTTATGGTATTTACTAAATAGCTACTATTTATTTATTTATTTGGTTTATTTGACAGGGACAGTGCACATCAATGAACATTTCTGTAAATGTACCAGATTAGCCAGCTATTTTTCATCTGCTGACCCAGCCACCTAGCCTTCATTCACTCTGACAGAAGAAGACCAGACAGGTTAACTTGAACAAAGGTTAGGTGACGGGGTACTACTGGTAGAAATAAAAAAATCAAATAAACTTACAGATGGTAGCTTTAAGGCCAATTGTAGTGTAGTTATTATAAAGTGTTACCTACATTTCTCATAAGGTTAGATACTATTTGTTAAGTCCCACAAGGGGTTTTGGTAACCATCTAACATTCTTTTTATATTTTATTCTAAGTGAAAGATACCTATAGTGTGGAGTGCAAGTGAGTGGTTGGTGGTGATGGATCATACATTGAACACAGATTACTATTCCAGGGCAGCTACACAATTAAAAAAAAAAATATATATATAATTTTGAATTTCATGGTAGAGCAAACAAGATCTGATTTTTGAATGCCTGTACACAATATTATGGCGTATTCATTCCTGCTTTAGTACTAGTGAGTCATTTTTCACACACTCCAAAGCTCTGATTCAATGGCAAATTTATTCATTGTGTCACAGAGTATAAAAATACATGGTTGCTTAATATGCATTTTATCAGGATTCCTTTGAAAATGGGGCACGGCTGTATTCTCTCCATCATAATGCACCAGGTAAGAGCACCGGTGGCTTTTGGATACGAGGATGCACTGAATAATAAGCTTCCTGTTTACTTGCGCTCCTCTAAGAACTGAAATCTGGGGCGAATGATCCGAGACTAGGTAGAGTAGACTAATATGGTGACAGTGATAACTACATCACAGCCCAGAGAGACTGCCTGGTGTCACCCTGTTGCATGTTCCTCACAGCTTCTTATATCCGTGATAGTGTGACCCACATATAAACTACAAATGCTGCCTTTTATGCATTCTGACTTTATATTTAAATATTTTACAAGAGTAGAAGGAAGGCAATATGTTACTTATACATAATAAGACGCCTCTGAGGTGGGAAAGAGGGTTGTAGTAAAAGGTAGTAAATTATTAGTAGTAGCAGTCGTCATAGTAGTAGCATTGGCATTAGTAGTAGTTGTAATTATCATAGTAGCAGTATCAGTAGTAGTAGTCATAGTTGTGGTATAGTGGTAGTATTACTGGTTGTAGAGGAATCATTATGCAAGTCACAATAGTGGTATAAATAGCAATCAAGATCTGGAGGTGGGTGCCTGGTACTAACTGGAATTGAAGTATGAGCCAAATGCAAAAGACAAATTTACCTTATCTTAGTTTATAGTGGAAAAAGTAGCTGTAGTACTAGTAGTATGAAATTTATTGTACAGTACCAAATGCTAAATCATTCAAATTAATACAGCATATATTTCAGGATTAAATAAAGAGATTAGACTGTTAGAACTTGAAAATGGAATAGAGGAAGTATGTATAGACCATTCATTCACACACCAATACTCTCACCCTATATCCTTCTTCCTGTCTATTCTAGCTGTTCCATATAAAAAGACTGGCACCCCTTCAATGAAAGTCCCACTCATGAATTTGTAATGGCACATCTCCTGGCATAACCAAATGATACTCACTGTACATAAAGTGTACACATTATTGAGATACTATATAGTTGCAGTGGTACAATATTATGGAGATGTAATTATACAGTCCACACACACTGTCACATGCCTCTGTCAGGGCAGGTTAGTGTCACTGAGGGCCACAGGCTGCAGGAGTCAGGTGATTTCATGGGACTCATCCACAGTTAATGATGTGTCCAACAAGAGAGCCGACCCCAACCCCACATACATATATTACGCCTTTATGTTGCTGTAATTTGTGCTTACAATGAGGCGTTAGCATTAGGTAGTATTAGGCATTGTTCGAGTGTAGTTGTTGTTAGTGGTAGTGGAACAAATACTTACAATCAAATTTAGTTTTTTTTATCATCAGAAAAAACCCATACCAACAAAGTTCCAGTCCTGTTTTGGTAAATGCTTAATAAATGTATGTTACATTAGGGTTTGAGCCTTGTCTGAAAAAAAAAAATGATGCACAAAGTGCAACTTTTGTGATGGAGGGTCCCACTTCGTTCCACAGTATGGCATCAAACTTCTCTATCTCCATGGAGACAACAGGCCAAGTTACAGGTCAGACCTGTGGAGAGGTAGGTTATTTTCTTAGCAATAAAAACACCTGTGATATAATAATACTGTCAAACATTCCAGACCAGACATCTCTATGGAGACAAGCAGTTATCTAAAAGTTAGATAGTGCACTTTTAAATATTAAATCGGGGGATGACTGATTTCACGTTTTTAAATCTATCCAAATGAGTGTATTTTTGGAAAACCCATAGATGGCGGATGACCAACTGAAGCCTTTTGATGAGATTACATAGACTCAATCTCTAATGCCGGCCTATCTGCTTAACTTCTTGGGTCGAAGGTCATAAGCGTGCAGGCAGCAGGAGAAATTTTGGTTAAAAAAAAACAGAGGCAGATTTGTCCCTCCCCGTCACGGCGGGAGTCCTGTCACAGAGCGGACACATCAGCAGATGGTTGACAAATCTACGAGCTCCAACCGACTGCGCAGGACGAGAGGGGGTCTGACCCGCTGTCTCCTCACATAAGTGCTGCTGCATTCACTTTATATCAACTACAACACACACAGGAATACACATACAAACACATATGCTGCGTTCATGTGTGTAGTGGGGATATTACATAGACATGAGTTTGCTTTCAATAGGTTAAACCTTAAAGCTGATAAGCAACATTTAGGCTGTCTCCCAAACTTGGGATGGACGACAAGGACAAAAAAATTAATAAATGTGTTTCTGTCTCTCAATAATAACCATGTTCCTTTGCGTGTAATCGGTTGCATCAATGTGAACCTGCTTTAGGGCATACAAGCAAAAACTGGTCGTTTATAATTGAGTGTCTGTAGAGATCCGCATATGACATAGTAATCACACACACATATTGGCTTTCCATACTTTTTGGGAACATCATATTGACTTACATTCATTTCCTCAAGACTGATCCTAACCTTACCTATATCACTACTTGCCTAACTTTAACCTAAACACATAACCTTAACATGTTTCATCGTGTTGTTGATGGAGGCAGGTCCCCATTAACTGAGTGTGTCTACAGATTTTAATCCCCACTATGTGATAAGTACCTGCCCACACACTTTGCTTGAGGCGCTGGTCCAGCTCAGGAGGAAAGAGTCGGGGACCAGGGCCACAACATGCTGCAGCCCACAGAGCAGGTGTCACAGCAGGTAAAAGCTACCAGCTAGCTCCCAGCTAACTTCACATCACAGGCAGGCAACAGGGAAGGACTGTGCTTCAACGTTACCAAGGAAATGAAATCAGCCAGGCTTATGTCGTCAGAAAGGACTCGATTACGTCTACTGTCAACCCAGGCTCAAGAGGAGGACATTATTGCAATGTTACACACTAAATATATACTGTCTGTGTAAAAAAATATACAATTATTTGAATTTTCAGAAAGTTGTTCATCTACTACTACTTGCATGCCGTCTTTGCGTCCTTGGATATTAAGCCGCTGGGATTGAACCACTTACCCACTTACCTTGTTGTTAGTGTGCTATCGCCTCCTCTAACAACTATATTTTGTATGTAATGTCAGGCACATGAGCATTTTCTAATCCCTGTTGCGACCACTGTCGACTTTGTTAAATATGTATCAGTACATGCACAGTGGAGCGTTTGAATCAGACACAAGGTTTAACAGTGTGAGGTGGTGTTCTGTTCAGTGTCTTAATAAACAACTCAATGAACCATGAAATGTGCTACTCACTGAACAACTTCAATTAGCTACAACTTTATGAAGCACCAGGTACTCAGAGCAAAGTGTCTTCTGGTGATGCTATGTATAAACACAGCCGAAGTAATATTTGGTTTTTTTTAAAGAGCTGTTGCTTTTACATAGGTTTGTTTTAAGTTATATTTCTATAATCCTACAGGGCAGGTGCAGGAGATGTACATATCATAGACAAATGGTTGTTGTGTATATGTTCGTCATATTTAACAAGAGTCAGTACTACCTAGCGTCCCAGTTTACCAATATATTTTTGGTTCAATTTGTCTAGAATAACATTACATTTAAGATGTAAATTATGTGGTTTTTAGCTTTTATGCTGATTCCAGTGCTAATCGCTATGCCAGTACAGTAAGCTTAACACTTCTACATACTCTGTTGTTTTTAATGAGGCTTTGATGTTACTCAAGTCTGGTCGACAGTCCCCAAAACAGCCCTTAACTTCCCCATTGAAAATACATTAGAGCCAAAATACGCAACGAAAGCAGCGTCTAGAATGAAGGAGTTCTGTTTAGCAACACTATAAGGGTCTATATGGCATGGAGTATTTAACTCAATAAGATGTGGGTTTTAAGTCAAGCAATCTACTTTCTGTGAAGAGATTAGATAACACATGCGAAATAATCTCTCATTAAACCTTAACAGAATGGGATTTGATCACAAGTGTTCCTGGGCACAAAATGGATGGACACACTTAAAGATAAGCCGCATTGTCAATGTGCACCAATAATAGCTCATTAGCATAGAGATGATAAAAGCACTTTAAGACTTGGAGTCATTTATGCACATTCATCACTGGGGTATTAATGACAAGCTGTGATTATGGGGTCTCATCGACTCCAGTGCAAAATGTGTTAAAAGACTTCACATTTTACCTTCAGTCTTATTCATAACATCAGTCGCCAATGCACTGTCGTCGTAAATAACATTACAAAAGCATTAAGACCAGTTAAGGACACAATGGCAAAATGAACTGACCAGAGCTGTGTTACCCTTGAGCCACAGCCATTACAGACTTAATGTAATTTGTAAAAAAAATCAACTTTTATGACTGAAATTGGAATTTTCATTACTAGCCAAGACTACAAAACCATACAAGCTAAACCAGAAGCACATTTTCAAGTATATTTCATCCAAAAAATTGCTGTATTTGCCCATTTGTTTTGGTCTTAAGGGTATCCATTGTGCTAAACTGTGATTGCCAGTTTCGGCTGTGGCACCCTTCCCGCTGGCCAAAACCTACTTCATCTGATTGTCCCTAATTAGACTCACGTTCCCAACCTAATCTCCACAAACACATTTCACACAATCATTTATGTTGGAGCACTCAAATGTTGTTTTCAGCGGATAACATCTATTTCCATGAATTTAAAATGTTCTGTCCCGCAGCAGGGAATCTATGGTATCAACCTGTTTATCTTGCTTCTTGGGAAATCCTTCCACTAGCTCAGAGTGAGTCCATAAACCACAGTACTCTTTCCCAAACACAGTCGTTGAAGTGGGTGACCCAAGCCGATGCAATGATATGTTTTAGCTCAGCTTTGTAAATCCCAATTCTTGGCACTGGTGTGGGGCTCTGGGTACGGAGTTGGCCCATATACAAGCGCCGAGCCACAAAAGGGATCCCAGGCCTGATTATATATTAACCACATGTGGTAATGACACGACACTAAACGCTCTGGCAAGATTTAAGAACAAGACTTTAGGGGGAGTGATACAAATTTAATGCATGCGGTATTACACTGCTTACACATATCTATATAAACCTGGAATTATAGTGTATTCTATATTATGTGGATTCACTGTTTTATATTGTATCTAAGCACTACTACTAATATGTAGTGAAATTCTTCAGTAAAAGACATGGGCTGCAGATCAATCGAACTAAAAAGGGAGTGTGTGGAAAAAAAAGCTCTCAAAACTATTACATATATAACCTAAACTGCAAAACTACAGGTGAGTTCATGCAAAAAAACAACTATTAATTCAGAACAAGTACAAGGGATGGTTGAAGATGGTTTTGTAAAGGTCCATTTCTGAGTTACTTCCTAGTCTCTATAAAAATTGTCTAGATGTTCCACAGTATGGGATTCAACATCTATCTATCTTGTATTTAACTTTAATTTTTACATTTATTTTTTATTTACAAATACCTTTAAAAACATTCATTGTTTCTGTAAGCGGGGTCACCTTCCCACAGAATTAAATACCATACTGTGGAACGCTGTAGGCAAAGCAATAACATCTCCATGGATACAAGAAGGTACCGGAACCACCACCAAAAAATTACTAAAAACTTATTAGTAAAAAGCAACTGATGTGAACAGGAATTGTCTAAAATTAACTTGGAGGGCATTTCAAAAGAGACCCCTGCCCAGCTGATAGTCGTCATGATACTACCACTCATTCAAACACAGACAGATTATACAAAAATGTCCTTTATCCTACAGAGGCAGACGTCACAGAGCTATGGTTAAATCTACACCTCCTTCTGAACCTGTTGTCTCCTGCTCCATCTGCTGCGTCACTTTTCACAACACACAAAGTACACTCTGATCCACGAGCAAGATCCTGTTTTGTCACACGTCCTCATCTGTCCACCTCCTCAGCCCCCTTTTACCTTCTCGCTTCTCTCTGTGTTCTCTGCTCACCGCTCTGCCGCTGCCCGCCCACCTGTCACCCGCCTGACGAATGCATCCCATAAAAGTACAGCACATAGTTGTCGCTGACGCACGGGAGGCGCCATCTAAAGGTCGTAGGTGAACCGTGACTGCACCGTGGAAATTGACAGGTAGGAATGGCACCGGCTTCTATAAGCGATTTCTCCTGTTTTTTAACCGTGAGAAAGAGAGCGGGCAAAGTTAAACTGTTCGCCCTGGCTCCAATTCAATCTTAACGTTCTGCGGGAACAGTTCTTCACAGGTATTAAAGGTACACTTTGTAACTTTTCTGGAAGAGGGACAGTCACCCGCTTGTCTCCATGGACGTATTATTGCTTTGCCTAGAATGTAGAACAGTATGGAAAGGACAAGGACAAGTTACAGGTCAGATCTCTGGAGAGGAGACTTCACTCATAGTAAGAATACATGTATTTCAAGGTATATATAAGAGCAAAAATATATGTAATTGAATAGATGTAAGATAGAAACTTACTTAAACTTATATACTGTGGAGGATTTCAGACTATTATAACATCTCCACGGTGACTGACCAAAGTGAGAGTTGCCTTTATGGATATCTCTCTCGTCATAACTTACAAAAAGGCACACAGATATAACATATGATTTTTTTTTTTTTTTTTTTTTTTACAATATATGGCATGTAGACAAAACCAATATTACTCTACTACAAGAAAACAAAATGATCCACTGCTTCTTGTGTAAAGTTAATGCAATATTCCAAGAAGTGTTTTTATTCCCCAGATACAATGAACCAAGACAGAGGGTTACAGCTGAATTTGGGCATAGCTAAGGGGAGATAAATTTGTTTTTCGAAGGATTTTTGGGACAACTCATGATTGCTCTTATCTTTTGTGGTCTTTTTTTGGCAGCTGGCAGCATCTCTGGTGGGCAATGATTTTACAGCAAAAAGAAATTCTACCACAGTAAGATTAGTGTTCTATCAAATTTGAACTAAAAGACCAATTCCTTTACATTAGACTTCCAAAATGGTAAATTATGAACCGCAAGATTGATTTTGGCAACCCATTGACTAAATAAATGCAAAGTAAAAGTCTTATTAGAGACCATTAGCAGCTGTACGGCTATATTTAAATGACCTGAACCTGATCTTTTTCCATGTTTTTAAGCAGAAACTTGTCTTGCCACTTTACAGATATATTGTATAAGCATCTCTTGAGGTCAAACTATGTCTGCTGCGTGCTGTCTGTATCTAATTATAAAGTGTTTTATTATCTCTAATCAGCATGCTAGTTGTTGTTAGCGTTACCATGTTGTCAAAACTCCGCTCTGACCTCTGAAACTTATGAAAAGTGATTACAAACTGATTGCAGTTTTTCACAATTTGAAAGTTAACTTAACTTTTTATTGTGTGGCTTTTCCCTTGCAATCATGTGTGCTCTAAGTGCAGTAATTTGTGCATTGAGTACACAATAGTAGACCTCCCTGGTAAAATGAATATGAAAAATAGAACTTGTTGTGTCAGGAAGTTAAAAATACTGTATCTTACCTTTTTATTGTCTCATCTTGGACATGGTTTTCCCCCTGGGCCTAATTCCACAGAGCTGGTCTATCATGTGCGCACATTTCTCCACCTACAAACAAACAGAAAACAGAAAATGTGGTGGATAAGTCATCACAACTTTTCTAGGACAGCTCCATGACAGGTCCAAGCGCCATGTGGTCCTGCTGTGACGCTGGCTCCCTTTGGTGCAATCACTGGTGACAGGCAGAGAAGTGGCAAGCAACAATAACAAGCACTAACACAATCATAAAATACAGTACAACGACAGAGTACAACAGTGTGGCTCTATCTCATAATGCTAAACCTCGACATAGAACTGCTCACTTTAGCAAGAATTACATGAAGGTTAGTTTACTGACCCCTTGTAGCTGTTATTTAATGCTAACACCACAACAGCATTTTCATTTTGGAAACTGCTTTTACAATATAACAGTTTTATTCACCTGTGCATACTGTCGCCGGGCGAGACACTTCACCCTTGGTTATGTATGAATGTGGTGAGTAATTGGTGCTCGTTATTGTTAGTTTGACAAGATAATTAGCTTATTTTAAAAAAAAAAACCTTACTAACACTGCACTGTAAATGTAATGTAATGTAGTACTGAGCATCTAATTTCAATACTAGTTTCAGTCTTGATTAGTATATGATTTTTTTTTTTTTTTATGTAAAGCACCATATTATCCTCATGGAATTACCCAAACTAGTGCATTGCAGTGTGTACACTTTTATGCCTTCTTCACTAATTTAATAAAGTTGCCTCCAAGTCTCACACAAAGAAATGTCAATCTGGTTTTGCTAGTCTTACATGCATTCTTAGTCATTCTGAATCAAACAACAGCATGTTGGATTCAGAAATAGCATAGAAACAGGAGGAGATGTGTGGAGAATTCTTTGCCATCAGGAAAGACAGACGAGAGAAAGGGTGGAAATTCATTTTAAGCCTATTTGCATTTCTTTAAAAGTGTGTGTTAATTCCTGGAGGTGTTTCCGCGTGGAGTGAAGCCAGGCTTTCTCAGGGCAATGACTCACTCAGATGAAGTGCTTCCCTTAAGAGCATCCTCTTTGACGCAGGATTTCGGTTTATATTAACAAGCTTATGTAACAGTAACATCTACACAGCTTTGATAAAGAACAAAATATTGTTGAGCATCCAATAGTGGTGTGTGGAGCAGTGTGAGGCCCTGGGCAGATGGTGGTCTGTCCAGAACACACCAGGCGAGACGTCAGGCTGGCACAAGTAAAACAAAACAAGTCAGAGGGAGGGCATCCAGCCTCCTGGGAATATTTTACATGACAGGATCGGGACAAGAGCAGGACCCACAGCCAAACTACATTTATATGTAGGCCCAAGGATTTTCTGGTATGTGTTTTTCATATTCAACTGGAACTACAACTTAATATTATGTCCAAAAGTTGTTATGCACAAGTTATGCATTACAACTCATATGCGTTTATTTGCAACAAACTTCAAAAACTGGGAGTCATTTTTTGTTTTATATAAAATTTTTAAAATGGTGCCACAAAGTGTAGGCTGCAACACACATTCTTTATGCTTCGTGCCATTGTCAGAGAGCATCCTGGCTCCGGTAATTTACTGAATGTCTCCCTACTCCCTGCCCGCATTTCACACATGTGTTCAATGAACAAAAAAACATACTTTCTGAATATACCAAAGGTTTGTAGTGCAATGATTAAAGCATTATCCCATACCTAAATGGTCCTAGTTTGAGCAGCCCATCTAGCCTAAGTCTGGTCTGGAAACAGTCTCGTCAGATAGAGTCGACTTCTTGGCAGAAAATGATGCTTGTGGTTACTTATTATTCTGAATTATATCTTGCGCTCTACATCACTGCTTATTTCACCTACTATAATTTTACGAGTGTTAAGTTCCTGTGAGATGTAAGATGTAATGATGCAGAAAATGTGTTATAATCTCAGTGTCATATGAGGTGAGCTCTCCAATGTAAACATGTCGACAAGTGTAGTATAATATAATGCTATCAGGAGAGATTAAAGCATCTGGAAATAAACTGTTTTGGAGTCCGTGGTGTGAAAGTGGTAACAACTTGAGTAACAGATGAGATTTCCCATCCCTCTGCTGTGTCCTTTCCTCTCTGTCAATCATGCCACCTCTGCAGGGGAGAATTTCAATTTCACACTTGGCTTGGGTGCAGAACACACACAGCACTTAAACACAGGCGCTGTCCGCAGAATGGATCAACATATGTATTCATAAACAACCCAAGGAGCAGCGCCAATGAGCACCAGCTGCTAATACATAATGGCAATTACTAAAAGTTTTTCCCCACCCCTTTTTTAATCAAACTTTACTTTTTTAAAGGCACTGTACCTGATTTTTATTGAATTAAAACATGAAAAACAAAAACATTTTAAAGTAGCCAACTTTTTCTTCACTTTCCTAATGCATTTGTAGTTTGCATTTGAGTTTGTAAACACTATTCTCAACTTTCAGAGGCCAGAGAGTTTTGCTGTCACTGTAATACTAACAACAACTAGCATGCTAACCAATTTTATTTTGGTCCTGGAAGCTGCTTTTACACTATAGCTTTACTGAGAAATTTGATTTCATTACTTGGGAAAAAAGAAACTGCGTACAGATTGTAATTCCAAGAAGTTACAGGCAAGATCTGTATTTCCAAGCAATAAAACACATAATAGTGGATTAATTGCAAACTATATGAGCTTAATGCCAAAGTGTGGAACATTCGCGGTAAAGCAAAAGACATGCAAGTAGCTGCAAATCCCCAACAAAAAGTTACATAGTGCAACATTAACAAAGACATGCAAAAGATGATTGTCCTTTGCAATATGAATAAGGGTCATAAATTATCAACATGTTTATTCCAGCTTCTCAGCACAGCAAAACGCCTGCCTTCGAGCGTGCACTAATTTGCATGTTATTGTCAAAATGTACAGTATATGAATTGGAAAGCATTTACTCATATCCAATAGCTTTATGTGAGTACACTGATATGCAGCTGCTATATTTGCCATATTGACTGTAGCCAATAATCCAATGTGCCCAAAAATAGCAGAAGGAAAGAGATAAAGAAAGAAGAGAAAATGACTGGTGTTCGATGCATAAAAGCCTATGAATAATAGGGTTTGATGAGAAATAGCAGCACAGCTTCAAAATGAATGGGGGAAAAACACAAGTGCTAAAAAACATTATTATTATGTTCATTTTGTAAATGGGATCGCTAGGATTGGACTAAAACATATCATTTCTTCCTATACCTACCCACTTGTGGTTGGAATCTGGCATGTGTTTGGTCTTAAAGTTAAGCCTTTATTGTCCCCGTAGGGAAAATTGTCCTCTCTGTTTGATCCATTCTTCAGTGCTGCTAGGGCAACCTGTCAGGAACAGCGCTGCAACTTGTGGGCCACTTCCAGATCTTGAGCTAAACTTGGTACAACATAAATATGATTTTTGTTACAGAAATCATATTAATCTCGAAATATTAATCATAAAAACTGCAATATCTGTAATTAGTCTAGTACCAACATTAGATGACAAGTATTCTCTGTACCGGTTTCAAGCATCGAGAGGCATGTGCCAGGAAAGACTGGTTTGGCTAATCTATTGTAAGTCATTGCATATTTTAAGCATCTATGGCAACACCCCCAGAAAGGAACAGAGTAAAGTGTAACAGAAAATAGTCCCTGTTCTTTCCTGCTACACTGCAATCGTAGTGGAGAGATACATAAAGAATGAGGCTGGTGTGACCTCAGGAGGGAGGGGCTGTCTTGTGCAGAGAGGGGGGGACATGGGAAATGGCCGTTTAGACCCTGTCAGAGCCTGCTTTGAAGTTTTGGCAGATGAGAACGGGCCATGGATCAGCCAGCGGCCCCCTGCATTAACCCCGCAAGAGCAGAGCCGCGCTAGCTCTGAGTCAGCAGCAGCAGTGGCTCCATCCATAATGTGCACAGCGGAGGAGCACACTGCCATGGTACAAGCCATTATTCAGCGCCGTACGGAAGATGATGATGCGATGCTTTATTGGGTTCTCTAAACAGCAGGAGGCCACAGCGGTCCAATGTGGATCTAATGTTTTGGACAAAGATGGAATTAAAGACTGGGAAAAAGAACATAGTGGGCTTGGAGCATCTTCTGGTTAAGGCCCAGAACAGAGCTATTTTTGTAATCTGAAAATCCCTGATATATTTTACTATTAGGGATGTTATAATATGAAAGTTGAAGATGATAGTCGTGAGAAGAAACATTATACTTTTCTATGGATATGACCTGTACGTCTTTACACAGACATTATTCTTGAAAAACTATGTACACAATAACCAAACAGTGAAATCTTTTTTATTGCTTTCATTATTGTTGTCTAATATGATAGGCCTGTCACAATAATACATTTTGAGGTGCGATATATTGCTGAAATAAATATAAGTGATAAACGGTAATACGGAAACCAAATCACAAAGCAGAATTATTCCCGAAAAAGTATTCTAAATGTAAAATATGGTTAAAAAATATGAATTGCAATAAATAAATGCCAGAATCTACAGTAGGTAGTTAGTTTGTTTCTATAATGAGTCACAGAAGTTCATAATCCAACCTTCTACGAAAAAATGATTTTTCCATCTGTCATGTATTGTACATAATAAGTCGTGACAGGCTGATGAACTGATGATGAACTAAGTTTAATGTGATATAAACAAAAAAACACCATTTCTGTCAGTACAGGTCAATCCACCATTTAAATGTGTCCATCAGGGTTATGACATATTTGTTTGAAGATGTTGCAGTGGGAGACCTGATTTACAAAAGGGATTAGAGCCTATATCCTATAACCTCCCCCACTGGCCCTTTGACTGCAGGTCCACAGACTGTACACAGCACAGATCTGTGAGGTAGGACTCCATCTTGGGTTACCGTAAATAGACTGGGTGTTTACTCCTATCCCACACAGCAGAATCCATGGAAAACCTGCAGGCCACAGCACGGTGATGCATTATGTATGAGGCGAAAACAGCCACAGAATGCCATCTCTCTGCACAAAACATACGCTAATCCTGTTCGAAATGAACCCAAATCGCTGCGTGATTAAAATCTGCCCAGATTTTTGAAAAGTACAGACTTCTTACGCTGGTATCGGTCTATACATATTGTTTTTATTCCCAAGAATATAGGACAATAACAACAATGTAAGTTAAGTAGCATTAAAGAAATATGAAACATTTATATTCTTAATTACAAAAATATTGAATATCATGAGCAAGTTGTTTGTGTTATAATTTTGTGTTTTGGTTTTCAAGACGACTATCCAATCGCAAGCAGAAAGAGCTCTCATTTGGGTTGCCAAATTCAATGCTGAAATCCAGTTGGTGTAAATCTAAAAGGCCTTCTCTCCAATCTGAATCCTCACTACCTAAATCCCCCATACCTGCAGCCAATCATTAATCAGTTCTAGTATAGTTCTAATGAGGCACAGTCTGTCTTATACTGAGAATAAGAAAAACTTTTATGTGTCCTCTATCTGCAGGTTAAGGCTCTGGCAACCAAGTGATTGTTATGCCTTTTTTAACACAGTGACAATGCAGGCTAGGTACAGTACCCTGAGCTAAACAGAATGCAAGAGGACTTATTTCAAGGGCATATAGAGACTTGGAGCATTTGCAATTGAAATGCGGCGTGCGTTCCAGAGGTGGAGCGGGCTGACGGCACCCCACCTGGTTAGTGAGGCCTCCAAAGGGCACATTTAATGAATTCACAGCACCATAATCGCACGACTCCACGCACATGACAGCTCGGCTTTCATTAAAACACAGGTGTGCAAAAACAATGACCACGTTCAATTTGTAACGGAGTCTCAAACAAAAGACCGCAAATTCTACACAACACTGTCAGCACAAGTTAAATGTAGAATCACGCCGAGAAATATAGTACCAAAATCCACACACGAAAAACAGTGAAGATGAAACACATTTAAGTTTAAGGATGAGGGAAAGTGGTAAAAAGTCTGATTTGGACACTCTTCAAAAACTACATCAGGGAATTCTGGATTTATCCCAAAAACAAAACCATCTCCTCCTTGATCCATTACACTCTAAACTGTAGCATTTATTTAGCGCCTTACTGCCTCCACTGGCTTTCCAAATCACTTTACATCAAGACCATTTATGCTCGCCCATACACGCAGACAGGAGAAATGCAGTGAAATGCCTTTAGGAGGGGGATTACACCATTTAATTCACGAGAAACTGCTTTATCTCCTGAGCAACCTCTGGCTCATTTATGTGTTTTATGAAATCTATTTCTATGGTTGCCAGATAAATTTCAAATGTCTTCTTTAAACACCATAATATCTTCATGGAATCCTATTAGTATAAAATCTACTACTCTAGACATCTACAAAAGTGTTCCAAAATGTATATGGTTCTAATATCAGTTTAGCAGGTAATATTTCAATATGACTTCTCTCTAATTAATTCCCTTAAACGTGTTAAAATGTGTACTGAGATTTTAAAACTGAAATTGCAAATAAAATTCTTGTTTTCTCAATGCGCTTAACCTTACCCCAACTTTAAACCCTAAAAGAATGGAAGACCAAACATCTTTACCACAGATCTAACACTATCCAGACATATTAGCAAAAACGCTATAAAAATAGAATGATGTTATACCCGTTTTTGTCTCTCCACTCTCATGCACGTGCCTTTTTGACACTGCCGTCATTTCACATTAGAGAAGGTTGCCGGTTAAATCCTTCAATACACAACAAGAGCAGCCAAAGCAATCAGATCTAAGCCTAACATTTGGCATGGAGTCGAGGCCTGTGGAGTGAGTGTAGTGGAAGAGTAAAGGAGACATATGGCACATTAGGACCCACTGTGAATGCACTGGACTAGGAGCACAGCTGAATACCAATATCATCTCCGCACTGTTGTACTGACAAAATACAGCATACAGATTTTGAGGTTCTTGGCAGACAGGGGGAGTTTCTGGGTCTTTGTTCTGCCAGTCACTCAATTGCTCTCCTGACTGTTCTTTAGTGAGATCATTGGCCCTATCTGACAATGGGCAAAACACATTGCAACCAATTCTGCAATTAAAAATCAACTTTTTTTCAATGGTGATCATGAAGTAGTAGAGCTGTGTCATTAATCACATTTTAATCAAGATCGAGATAGTAATTTCTAATTGTTAATGATCACTTTGGGTCTTTTTTTAATCAAGAGGTCCAAAGCCAATCTTGTCAGTAAAAACATGCGATTTGGAGCAGAGTTCAGACTTTGGAGGAAGACATTTGGCATGCCTTGTTTATCTTCTTCAAATTAGGATTGAAAGTTACAGCTCTGTAAATGATTTGGTCAGTCTAATATGCTGGCACATTTCACATATGTTCTGCTGAGGTAAAGGGAGCTTTATTCAGATCTTACTGCTCTCTAATATACACTGAACAACTGTGGCTGTATATCGGCAGAACTCTGGTCTGGACTCAGCGTCGGCCATTAAAAAAGGTAAAAATAATGTCTATGTGACTAAACAAAGCGCACACATAAACTATAGTCTATTTCTATCCATGTTTAGGTTGACTTTGGTGTTGACAAATGACTAAAATGGATATCCAAACAAGCTGCTCTTTTCCTGTCTAAATCGTCAGCGTGTGTGTCCCCGCGCAGGTCTGGAACAGTGAGATTACCGGCTGTACTGTGTCAGAGGGCTATAATAAGGCCTATCATGTCAATGGGCTGGTGACACACGCTCAATGCCTGTACAAAGAGCACTCTCCACCGGGAAACCATACACACTCCACTATAAGAGACCTGTCCATGTTTGCCCACTGCACCACAAGCTTTATACAGCAAGGAGAGACATTGGAATGGGATGATTTTGTGCAATTCTGTCTACTTGGCCATTTCACACACCGTGGATCAAGAAACACTGCAAGGAGTCAGTCATAAGTGAAATTGTAATGCATTTTATGTTGGACCTTTAAGACCTATAGCAAAGGAACAGCTCTTTTTATGGCACTTTTAAGATTTGCAGCTGCTAACTCCAACTTATGTATCAGGTTTGGAAAAAGTCATTTTTTTCAGTGATGGCTTCTCTTATAAAATACTTGCATATCTTGAAAAATACACACCATGATCGCAAACTGTATCAAAACTAGTACAGTTCAACTTAAAAGGTCCTATATTACGTAAAATTGACTCTTGTGAGTTTTAAGTCCTGTTATAATGCTATTAATGCTATTACCCAATCAAAAACATACATTGAGTTGTGTTTTGTTTGAGTAGACCTTTATTATTAGTCTGTGTACATCTCCAAAGCTCAAAATGTTCTGTTCCACCTTGTGATGTCATGGAGTGCTAATTTTCAAGTTAACAGCTACCTTTTACCATTTGTTCGGTAGAGATAGGACACTAAAGGGCTGAAATTATCCAAATGATTACAGTGAAGGTAAAAATTGGAGTATTACCACATGACATCACAAGGTGGAACAGAGTATTTTCAGTTTGAGAGAAAAACTCAGCCTAAATATGCAGGGTGTATGTGTTTAACCTGTGAATGAAACAAAACACAACTCCAGGTATCATTATAACATGGATCAGAATATAGAGTAATATGGGCAATTTAAAGATGGCCTATGTAACAAGACACCTGATGGCTCCTTCAAGATGTTATTATTTTGCTGGGATATTACACAGTATGGCATTAAACTATTGTCAAGTGACACCAGGTATAAATATTTATTGCTTAAACCAATTCATTCTGTAATAAACATGCGTGAGACTTCAATTGTACAAAATCGTTCCAATTTAAGTATTATTAAAATGTCCTGCTAAGTAACAAAGCACCGAAAAATACCTGTGTTGATCTGCTTTGAATAAATATGAAAGCAATACCAGTGGAGCACACAATGTGGTTAACAAGCTGTTCTTTCAGTGAACCCATGCTCTCCCTGTAACACAATAAACACACTGATGACACTGTTTCCCTGTTCTATGATTAATCACATGGCCTTGTCTTGTAAAAATCTGTGTTTTATGTTATTACTACTATAACTGCGTGTTCAAATAAGCCTTGAATGTTCCTTTGAAAGCCCTTAATAGCAAAATCCATAGAAAACATCTGTAGACATGCTTCCTTATAGCCTCATATTTTCCTAATGTAATATATCAGATAGTACAGAGCAATGGCTGCAGGTTCCGACACAAAACGTTTTATAGTCATTCTTGTCACAGCTCTAGTCTATATCTCTTTTGCTGCTGCATTTATAACAGCCTGTCTTATATCTCCTTCTCCCAGGTCTAAACCTTATTGGTGATCTTTGCCTTTTCCTCCTCTTTTTTGCTCTCTCCCATGCATAATCGTGTGTTCTTTTCTGTCCTCGGCTTTATTTCCCCTAGAGACAATCGTTCCCCATCGCTCTCCTCCACTCCTCACTCGCTCCTCAGTCAGAGTAACAGTGGCCATCTATCACAGCCAAGTGTGCAACCGGGGGGTAATTTTGTGGAGCTGGCACTGCCCTGCTTCCTGGTGTACCAAGAGGATGTAGTAATAATAACACCAAGAAATGCCAATAAAAGCTATTCTAGGGACTTTATAATTGGAACTCTAGAAAGAACTTAACTCTTAACCCATACATACAGGGCTGAGGTTGAATAACGCAACCCACAACCCTTTAAGATGTTCATATCGTCTGCAAATTAGTCATACCACTTAAAAATGTAGCTGAAATACTATTAATAACCTAACAATTCAATTATGAACAAAGTTAGCAACAATATTTAAGTAGTAACCTATATTTTATTCTGGACAAATCCAATCCATCCAGCTTTTTGAGTTCTGATAAGTTCTTTCGATAAGGGGACTTACTGGTTACTACTACAATACTAGCTTTAAGAATATCCTGCTACCCTTTACCAACGGATAACTGAAACTAACAGATAACAGAGACTGAAAAAGACCATTCTTTACTTACAACACAACAAAGTCCAACCAACATTTATCCAGATGTGTTGCAGTCCTTTACTCTGAAGGTAACTATTAGAACAACTCTTTCCCAGCGTTTCTCCTGCCTCCACATTAAACTCATTGAAGTTCCGGTTTTAATTTCATTTTCACTTTTAAACAAAATGGACAAAACCAATGTGTTTCTCCCTTGCTGTTCACCAAGAAGCTGCCGATGCGATACATACCACGATACACAGTCCACGATACGATACGCATCTCGATACAGAGCCATTTCGATACGATTCGATACGATATATTTCAAATCGATACGATACAGAAAAAAATAAAGGCCTTCAACCTTTCTTAAATGGTCAACGCAATTTTCACAAAAAAAAAAAAAAAAAACCATTAAATGGTGCATTTATCTTCCATTTATTGAAGATTAAAAAACACAATGAAGTACTTTTTGATTAATGCATGTTTCTAACTAGAGGGAGGAAGGCGGTTGAAACATTTTTTCTGACATTTTCGTTTCTCTTGCTTCTCGCTTCTCTTCACCCGTAAAGAGTAACGTCTGGGGGGAATATCGATATCGATACTAGGAAACAAAGACTCGATACCATGTTGATTTTAATAATATCGATACATATCGGTATATCGATATTTTAGCACACCCCTACTGTTCACCCTGTACACAGCGGCTGCAGCTCCACAGACGTGTATGTAAACGTCCTGAGTGATGTGTCAGACAGGAGCATCAGGGCACATACAAACAAACCAGAGACACGCGTGTGCGGTGATTAAGCAGCAACACAAGCGCACGGCTCCAATCAGGCCAAATCAATGTGAACTAATCCTGTGCCAATTAAGAAACTGTGCTGCAGCGGCCGGAGTCTAATTTAATTTATGTCCCACTTGTAACTGTGAACAGATTGATTGAGAGTTCTGGTTGTAGGCCACTGGGGGTGACAGCATTGACCCAAGTGTAGACTTCTAGTAAATCACTATTTTTAGCATTATTGCATTTTCCTTCTCTCTTTACATCATTTTGCATTGTCAGTAGTTTTTTGTGTTTAATACTCGCTCTGCTTTCTAATATTCCTGGTGCTAGCTTAAGGAACAGTGAACAGTTCCTTAACGTGAATGGTTGGAACCGGATCTCATTTTATAAAGAACCACATTTTTTTCTATCCTGATTAATCCTGAATCAACACAAGAATCAGCACAGAAGCAGAGCAGGCGAAATGAGTGAGAGCTTTAGGCACAAAAACACATTTTACCTCATAATAACAGTTAGTTTTATCATTATTATTATTATTATTATTATCATTATCATCATTATAGTGCAAAATAAACTTGTCCTAATAGAGTGTACAAGTTGTGACTCGTTTGGTGTGGACAGAACTGGCTATTAGAACGACTGCTAATGATTTCAACACAGATTTGATGGGATTGAGTCTCAACATCCCATAATAATCAGTTAAAGATTAATAAAAGAATGACTATATACATAAAAAGAATAAAGGGTAAACTCAAATTAGCTTGCTCTTTTGTTTAGTTTTTTTCATGCAAAACTGAAAATCACCACAAATTGTCCATGTTGGGTGATGTATCTGTGCTAATATTGGTACCAGTGATAGTTTCATATCTTGGTATGGAAAAAAAATGTTGCAAATGTGAGCTGGTATTTTTAAAAATGTTTAGATTTCTAATTTCAAATGTTCTAGTGGGGAAAAAGAGCAAAAATTTCTGAGCAGTGTCTGTACACAATCACAATCATCATAAAAAGTAAAACAAATTAGCCACAACAGCAAGACAGATTGGATATCAGCTGGGAAAAAAAGAATATTTCGGAGCATCTTTAATCAATATGCATCTGTTTACCATCTATCTCACTACGCTAGGTGTGATGAACAACCTCCCTTCATATGCCGTTGCAGCATAAGCAGTGAACGCAACAGACAAATGAATGAGCCTGTTGCTTGAGTGAAGGAGAGAGCTGTCCATCACGTCTATAGCCTCTTCAATAATGCATACAGCTACATTATTCAGCATCTACGGCCTCGTCTGACCACAGGGCATAAAGGGAAATTAATTACAGTGGAGCTATAGGGCACCCTGGGTAATCCAAAAGACCAAGACAAGCAAACATGACAACAGTAGTGGTATAAAATATTGGTAGTAATGATAGCATTATTAGTTGTAGTTAGGGCTGGGTGATATGGCTTTAACAAGTTTTATTCTATTTAATTTTATCTCACAAAAAAGTCACGTTTATTCTTCCCAAATCTGATCACTACTCCAAACCGCATGCTTTACTGAAAGAATTGGCTGTGGGTCTCGATTAAAATCAGCCAAGCATTGATGATTAGACATGACTGCACCTTGATGTTGATTAAAACATGATTAATTGCTCAGCTCTAGTTGTATTATTTTTGGAGGTGACATATACAAGCCTGAAAGAATGGGAAGAGTGGGGTGAGACATTCAGCAAATTGTCTGTGCTCAGAATCAAAGCAAGCCGTATATGTTCTGTAGTCTAAAAAACTTTATCGCCGATCGCTACTGTGGTCGCACAAAAACAATATCTTCTCCGACGTATCTTAACTAACTTTCACCCGTCCCTCATGACACGCTAATAAGCTTGTCTGTAATGAAAGCTTGTATATAATGAAAATCCTGAGAGGAAATCGCCACAGAAATCCATTTGATATAATGGCGAGTGTGTTATATCTGTGACAGATATACTCCTCACATATCTCGTATAACGCTTCAGACACGTCGCACGAAAGTAGACCCACAATTAAGTGAAAATGAGCCAAAAGCAAAAGTCTTTGGAGAGCTTTTTTGCAAAGGGAAAAAGGCCAACAGAGGAGCCAGAAGAGGAGCCTACGACCTCCCAAGAAAAGAAAGTTAAATTTAACAGACAACACCAGGAGTCCTGCTTAAAATATGGTTTTGTCGCTACAGGTGAGTCTCATGCGTCGAGTTTGCTCTGCGTAAAGTGCAGGGAAAAGCGAACAAGACAATCAAACTTTCAAAACTGCTTTGGCACATGGAGACTAAGCACCTGGATTAAAAGATAAGCCTTTAGAGTTTTTTGAAGAAAAAAAAGAAGCAAGCGCAGGGCTCCCACTGATTCTGCGGTATGGTGAGTTGTATTTTTATGCACTTAACTTATTTTTTGCCATATTTATCTGCCATGCGTAGATGGCCGGTCCGTGAAAATAAAACCTACATTATTCTGGTCCGTGGTGCAAAAAAGGTTGGGGACCACTCATCTAAACAATAGACTGGACATAGCTGATGCATTAGCCTCCACGTTCCAAAGAGGAAGAAATTATGGGCACGCTTCTGGCTCCGCCGACTCCGACTCCAATTCACTTTACATTGAAAAACTGTCACCCATCTTTCCTTAATTGCTGCAGTGAGCCTTGTAATTTTGGTCTTAAAATGTTCGTATTAACCTGCTCTACATGATCCTGGTATTTTTATTTCACTATTGTGTACAAAATATGAACAGAAATAACAGACAAATCAGGCACCTTCTTTCCCCGAGGTCGTGCCTGATAGCATTCGTAACAGATTTGACTTAAGCGCCCGTTAAATGCTAAACTAGCGGTGTGGGTGGGAAGTGGCGTCACCTGCGACAGCCTCTTTGAGTTGATGATACCCGCGATCAGAATTCCAAATATGGAACTTCAAATTTGCCCCGGTACCTGCTAACCTCGATGGGCTTCATTTGACTGGAGCCAACCTCTATGGGTGACGTCACACTCCCTTCGTCCACTTCCTTGTACAGTTTATGGTCTAAACCAGAGGTGCCCAAATTGTTTTTGTCGAGGGCCACATCTCAAAACATATTCGAAACGGAGGGCCACAAACCAGTGATCAATACAGTGCGGTGCTTTAAACACGGCTTTGACAGAGCCACTGTGTGTTAATAAGGCTTGAAACACATTCATTTTAGGTCTGTATCACACTGCAACTCCACACTGTGATGTTTGAGGTTATAATGATAGAAATAGTTAAATTTGCTGTTAAAAGTACTGCTTATGATCAATTGGGCCGGTTCAGCAGGAGGCCCAAGGGCCGCATTTGGCCTCCAGGCCATAGTTTGGTCTAAACCCAAAGATAAGCCATAATGCAAAATGTAGAGCAGTTTTATAGTAGTAGCACTACCACAGAATACGAGAATACTATAGTACCTCCTCCACTGTATTGTGTCATAGTATTTGAAGTAATGATTGCATTACGTTACACATCATGGCCAGATTGCTGGAAACGGGGAGATAGAGAGGAAGCATATATCCTATTACCACAGCAGTGAGTGTGTGTGTATCTCCAATGCTGGCAGTAACAGACACTAAACCTTTACACTATGGGGAGGGGGAGTGCGGACCACCCTACCCCCCCAATCCCTCCAAACATTGCTCAGATCCTGCTATAGGCCTGGGAGTGGACTAGCTACAGCCGAGACAGATGCTTTGTGCTGCACAGGGGACTATCAAAGGAACAAACAGATTAGGTGAAGGGGAAAAAGAAGCGAACATGTGGGAGGAGAGTAAGGATTGTGTAGAAGTCACCGGAGAGCTGTAGTCTAGATTTCTCTGCAGCCCAGCACTCTTTTAATCTGTTCACGGAATTGGACAAATGTAAGACAATAAATACAGGATTATAAGTGTTTACAGCGGACAAGCCGGCACTGCATTGTGGTACTTTGCATTATGTCACATTCAACTTAAGTCTTCCAAATGAACATATTTTATAATTCTGTGGATTAGGGCTGAACAGAGTTGAAAAAAAACATTGAAATGCATCGGATTTTCTGTCTGCTCTCAAGTGTGTTTAAGAGGTCAAGAGTACAGGACTAGCAGATGTGTTGGTAACACTTTAGTTTAATAGGCACCACATATTAAAGGCTAACAATAATAAAAGGTATAGTATTTTTAAAGTACTTTTTGCTTTTTGTCTATGCCCATACAAGCATTCAGCAATTTTTACTATTAATACTCTCAATTTGTTTTTCTTAGCAATATTGGCAATTGATCATTTTGTACATACACTATATTCTTTAAAAAAGCATTAATAAGTGGTTTAAAAATAAAAAAAAGGCTGTGATTATTTTGCTTAATAATGTACATTTGACATCATGAAAAGTTAAGTGATCATGTATTGTTGTGAAAAAATTAAAATTCTAGATGAAATGTAATCCATTAATGAAGTCCAGTGAGTTTTGACGTACAAAAAAGGTTTATACCTTGTTACAGCAGACACAGACAGGACTGGGCCCAGACACAGACAGGACTGGGCCCAGACCTGCTCTGACCACAGACTGGTAGCCTTCAGGTGTCACAGGGGTCTCTCAGGCTGTCCTGGAGGATGGGGACAGAGCCTACACACATGTTAATGTCTCGTCTGGGTCTGTTCATTTACACAATGAGTACACTTAAATTTCCATCACAGTATATACAAGCTAATAGTGGCCCTAAATGACCAAATGCACTCCATGACACTGGTTGGACCCTTGAATCCATTACCCGGCCCGACATTAGACATGCAGAGATTGGTTACTTGTCCTCCTGGGACTGTCACGTATAATTGTCATCTTGTTACCACAGCAACGATTTTGTCCATCTTTATGAGGGAAACCACTTTGCTATGACAACAAAATGACAGTCTAGGGGAACACACCATTTGCTTTTAACAAACCACAATTGACGTGAGCAGTATATTTTTCTTCTGGCAAAAATGCTATTACGGATCCTAAAATAAAACCAGCTAAATCAAGCTAATGGTTAGTGATTCTGTGTTATTAGCTCTGATTAATTTGTGCAAGAAGACATTATCATCATTATCCCTATCAAAGCATTTTTAGTAGCCAAATAATGCACTGTAAACGTTGGATGAAAAATGCATTGAAGTCACATAATAATTTGTGTAGCTTTCTAATAAAAATAAAGCTATGACAATGAGTAATGCTGAGAGGAGAGTCGTCAGCAGTAGTAAAGACGTTCCAGTCGTCACTAGATAATAGGATAACACTGGTGCGAAAGACTTTAGTACACCACAGACTGTCAAGTAAGTAGATTAATTAAACATTAGCTCCCTTTATCATAAACGCTATTCCGCTGCACTCTTTGCATAATTCCACTGCTGCGCACGTCCTTGTACAGTGCCTCCTTAGCCCGCGGCGCTTGTTCATGTTATATACTCCAAAGCACTGGCAGTGTCTCGCATTTCATTCAACCCAACTGAACCTTATAGAAGTAAACAGCCTCAGTGGACAGTCCAAAGGGAAGTGTACTGCCCATTGTACCATAGATAATGCATGGGGATCTGATTATAATGAGAGAAAATGACATGAAAACATGTTGTCCAAGTTTATGTATGTTCAGTGTAGGAGCAGAGGTAAGTAGACTCAAATATAATAGGGTGTAAATATATACAAGCTGATATAGCTAATAACAGTATAGGCACTAGGGTTGGCAAAAGTATTGAAAATCAGATACTAATCGATACTAGAGTAGTCATTTTTAGATACTCGTTTGAGCGGGTACTAAAAAAGTCATATCCACAGCACCAAAATTAGCCTTTTAGAAAGATTTAGAATGATCTTGAGCTGTATCAAAATAAATATAAGACCACATAGACTAGTATATGCCCATGGACCACTATGAAACCTACCTGGACGACTGATGGATTACACTATTATGAGACAGCATGTTAATATAAGTACAAGTACCTGATTAAATGTTGAAAATGACTATTATCATTATTATCACTGTGGTATTAGTGTTGTCGTGATACTAAACTTGATTTTGATACTAAGGAATAGACTTGATAATCAAAACCAACAGGGTGTAAATGTACACAAGCTGATATAGCAACAGTACTATAGACACAACACAAGTATGTATGTATGTAGATGGGTAAAAGTAGCAGTAGTAGCGCACAGTTTTAGTGGCAGTGGTATTAGAAAAGTACTAGTAAGAAAGTAGTAGCAGAGGGGAAAAAGATCACAGTAATCAATTTTCAGCTTTTGTAATATGAAATTGTAGTGGGACAGTTACTGTGAGAAGAAACATCACAATTTTACCAGTATTAATGAGTAACATGGCCAAACAATAGTGATTCTCAGTTTAAAAGTTTTATGAAATCGAACTTTCTGAATGTTTAAGATAATATATAATGTGACAAATGTTTGTGTCAGATAAAAACACACTTTATATTTAGGTTTACTGTTTTAAAGTCTACAAATCACTTTTTAAATTCTAGTCTGTCTTCTAGATTTTTTCTTCGACTCCCTTTATTCTTCTTGCATACTATTATCCACATAACACGATTGGCTGGGACAGTACAGCCCAAACAGTGCATGCTCCATCTGGCTACTCCCTCTATCTCCAGTCCCCAAAGATGAACATACTGCCATGCCATCAGCCACTCACCACTATGCTGGCTGACATTAACTTGTTACCTAGTGCGTAATTGTCCACAACAGACTGTGAGTATGTGAGTAATACAGTGTAGGAGGAGGCTTGGCACTGAAAAGTATGGTAAAGATTCATGTTTACAGGCCTCAGTATTTCTATAATAAAATATGGCGCGTTAGGCTGCTCAACAGATGCTTATGGATAATCATACAAGTTGTGACTATAAAGAAGGATTACTATATTTATTACATCACACCCATATGTGTTATGTTTGTACTATTGGCTGTGTGGAGGGAGGCTTTGGCATCCCCCTGTGTTGTTCTACATCCAGTGAGAAGAAGTAGTCCTGATCTGCACCTCAGCTAATCGGAAGTGAAGGTAGTCGGGATATCAGAGGGGAATTTAAAGGGGATTACACAGGCTGAGCAAAACAAGGCTTAGAAGGAGTACGACACACATAGTGCAGAGGAAAATGTGCAGAGGGCATAGTAGGTTTGTTTCTTACGGAAAAGTAAAACTGACAAACATGGATTAAACATCTTCACTGGCTTTTTTGTTATCACAAGAAAGTATTAAGTTAAATCAAGTTCATTTTTCCACTAAAATGTAATCATTACAGGCTATAACGTCTTCAGTGTCACGTTTGAATATATTAAGCTTATATCCAATTAACTGAATAGGGGCCAGTCACTTTTAACAGGTTCAAGCTTGCAGTCTGTATGATAGGTAGCAATGCACAGGGGAAGAGCCATGCCCTTATCATTTTGCTTATATCTAATGACAGGATAGACTGCATGGCTCTCTGAATCCACTGACTTATAGGCATAGGCCTACTGTGATCTCCATCTGAATGCTCACACGCTCTTTGGTGGCACAAGGAAAGAAGCCGTGAGGGAATCAGTGAATATTAATTGCAACTCTGGACCTACAGTACACAGCAAATGATTTTGGGACCAGCTTTTTCTTGATGCGTAAAATGTAAACCAGTCTGTGCCTTTGGTTATGTGCACACAGACACACTCTAGATGTGTGCTCTGGTCTCCAGGTGCACTGGCACATCTAAAGCCCAGAGCTTATTACAGTAGGCCTCGGCCTACAAGTCACTGGAGTCAGAGTGCCATGCAGTCTATCCTGACATTAGACATTAGCAAAGTGATAAGTGCGTGCCGTTTGCATTGCTACAGATGATACAGACCCCAAGCTCAGACCTGCTAAAAGTGACTGGTCCCTATTCAGTGCATTCAATATGAGCTTAATATGTTCACATTAAAACAAGAAACTTATGTTGTTAAAAGGTGAAACTGAAGTTGTTATAACCTGTGATGATTATGTTTCAACAAAAAAATGTTCTCTTTATATTTTAATGCTTTCTCATAATAACAAAAAAAGCCAGTAACAATGTTTAATTCACGTTAGTCAGTTCTACATTGCTGTAGCTTCTATGTGCTTCTGTCCTGCACTTTTTGTGTCCAAAAAGTCCTGCAAGGTCAGGTGAATGATGTAACCTCCATTGGTTTGAGGAAATCCCCCTTAATGACTTTTAGTTTGGTAGTATTGCTTAATGACTGCATCAGACACAAAGCTCTTGCACTAGGGCGGGATTTCAAAACTTTTCAGGCCCTAATTTAACAACCCTCAACTTAAAGAGGCACTTGGCATTTCATTCTGTAGCATATCCAATAACATTTCTAAGGAAGACAAGTAGGTGGCTGACCCTCCACCAAAAAAGTGACATAGTGCAGCTTTAACCAGAGGAACAACCCAAGGCCACACGCAACTTGTTGACACTTGTTATTTGACACCGTCGAATTAACATGTACAGTCTGTAATTAAAATGTCTTAGGTACAGTGCCTTGTTTGCCTTTTTTAATACATTTTCATACATCTCACAACCCATTAAAGGACTATTAATAAAAACAAACAACAACATATGCAAAGGATTGCTATAAATAGCTCCAACATGGATCACATAATCTGACATTTCATAATAATGCTATAACACAGCTACTGGCAATACAAACATTTAAAAATATCATTATATGTCAAAGTACAGAAAGAGCAGAGCATCAACAGGCTGTAACACGTCTCTCTTAATAATTCTATTGACATCTGCTCTGGGGCAATCACAAGATGTTGACGCATCACATTGCTGTTGTGGTCTGGTTTGGATTGGGCTGGTGGGCAAATCAATACACACACATTGATCGCTGCCTGTGCTATACCATATGTGTGTTACCAGGGGCAGTTTTAACAGGT